>JAUIMM010000658.1:1800000-2202500 GCA_031769625.1 Taudactylus pleione
CGGTGAGCATGCGTGAACTTCTTAAATTGCTCCGGTAATATGGTATCCAATGGAACAACTCGTAGCAAGTACCAAAGTATCCGGCCACTTAAGGGGCATATTGAGGACATATGCCCCTATGGTGTAGACATGTATATTGGTTCTTATGTGTCCCTGTAGTCCAAATGTACATTCAAAACTACTGTTGAATTTATAGTACATACAATACTCTGCAAAAGTTTTAGGCAGGTGTGGGAAAAAATGCTGCAAAGTAAGAATGTTTCAAAAATAGTAGTTTATTTGTATCATTGAACAAAATTCAAAAAGTGAATGAACAGAAGAGAAATCTAAACCAAATCAATATTTGATGAGAACATCCTTTGCCTTCAAAACAGCATCAATTCTTCTAGGTACACTTGCACAAAGTCAGGGATTTTGTAGAGTTATAGTCAGGAGCATGATTAATAAATCATACCAAACAGGTGTAAATGATCATCATTTTCATATGTAGGTTGAAACAAAGTCGTTAACTGAAACAGAAACAGCTGTGTAGGTGGCTTAAAATTGGGTGAGGAACAGACAAACTCTGCTACAAAGGTGAGGTTGTGAAAGAAAGTTTCATGTCATGTCCCAAACAAAGATTTCAAAGCAGACTGGGATTTCAAGATGTGCTGTTCAAGCTCTTTTGAAGCACAAAGAAATGGGCAACGTTGAGGACCATAGACGTAGTGGTCAGCCAAGGAAACTTATTGCATTAAATGAAAGACACATCATGCTTACTTCCCTTCGAAATCGAAAAATGTCCAGCAGTGTCAACAGCTTAGAACTGGCAAAAACCAATGGGACCAAGGTACATCCGTCTACTGTTTGGAGAAGTCTGGCCAGAAGTGGTCTTCATGGAAGAATTGCACCCAAAAAGCCATACCTTCGATGTGGAAACAAGGCCAAGCACCTCAACTATGCATGAAAACATAGGAACTGGGGTGCATAAAAATGGCAGCAGGTGCTCTGGACTGAGGAGTCAAAAATTTAAATATTTGGCTGTAACAGAAGAAAGTTTGTTTGCTGAAGGAGAACAGTACAATAATGAGTGTCTGTAGGCAACAGTGAAGCATGGTGGAGGTTCCTTGCAAGTTTGGGGCTGCATTTCGGCAAATGGAGTTGGGGATTTGGTCAGGATTAATGGTGTCCTCAATGCTGAGAAATACAGGCTGGCACTTATCCATCATGCCATACCATCAAAGAGGCATCTGATTGGCTCCAAATTTATTCTGCAGTGGGACAACAACCCTAACATACAGCCAATGTCATTAAGAACTATCTTCAGCGTATAGGAGAACAAGGAGTCCTGGAAGTGATAATATGGTCCCCACAAAGCCCTGATCTCAACATCATCGGGTCTGCCTGAAATTACATGAAGAGATAGAAGGATTTGAGCAAGCCTACAGTCATAGAAGATCTGTGGTTAGTTCTCCAAGATGTTTGGAATAACCTCCCTTCCAAAAACTGTGTGCAAGTGTACCTAGAAGAATTGATGCTTTTTTGAAGGCAAAAGGTGATCACGCTAAATAGTGATTTGATTTAGATTTCTATTCTGTTCATTCACTTTGCATTTTGTTAATTGATAAAAATAATCCATTAACACTTCTATTTTTGAAAGCATTCTTACATTGCAGCATTTTTCCACACCTGCCTAAACCTTTTGCACAGTACTGTATATTGGAAGATGTATCTGACATCTAAAGATGACAAGTGAAGACGTTGCCCATAACAACCAATCAGCTCCTAGCTATCATTTATCAAATAGATTCTATAAAATTATAGCTAAAAGCTGGGTTGCTATAGGGAACTTCTCCACCTGTCCTCTTTAGAAGATTTAATACGGGATAGGTACGGGATGCCGGCGATCGGGTTATAATACCGACACTTTGTCGGCCGGTATCCTAACCCTCCCCCTCCCTACCCAAACCCTCTTTCCACTGTGTCTAACCCTAACCTCCCCCCTATTGCCTAAACCTAACCTCTCCTTCCCCATACCCTAAAACCTAACCCTCCCCCCTTAGTGCCTAACCCTAACCCTCCTCCTAGTGCCTAACCCTAACCCTCCTCCTAGTGCCTAGCCCCTAATCCTAATGCTACACCTCCCCCTAACCCAGCTACTTACCTTCGGGATGATGACAGTCGGGATGCCGGTGCCGGGATTCTGACAGGTGTCAGGATTCTGGTGCCGGCATTCTGACCACCGGAATCCCATCCATCTGTAGTTTAACCGCATCCCTTTAATACATCTCCCCCAGACATCCAACATTCAGACAGCTGTTTCAAGCATATAAGCACATATTTCTGAAAAACAGAGGTGAAGAGGGCCCAAAACCGTATGCTGCATCTTATGTGTAATAAGCACTTGGATACATGCATTTATAAGAATATGTTGCAGTTGTCTACAGCAATAAACTTAGTACTGTCTAGTATGTCTATAGAAAGGAGAACAGGTACATTATATTCAAGATGATCACGTTACGTTTAACACCTAATATATATAAAACTTGTATAACTACCAATAGGAATGGAATGTGTAGTAATAAATCTTATTGTGTACTGTCCTAGTTTCTCCTTACTGTCACTGTTTCAGGCGTTGTAGTACTGTAATTCTATGGAAGGGTAGAGTGTCCTGTAACTTGCAAGGTGAACCTATGTGAATTTGAATAATCCCTGGTATGTAACAGATTTCTAAATAAAATATGACTCTGGCCATTCTTACTATAGAGAAGCCTCCAGAAACTGATTTACATAGATCGTCTGTAAAACCATATCAAAGCCTTCATTTTAGGTTCGATCACATAAATCCATAATTGTACCTCAATAGCTACTTCATTTCAGATGCAACTATCAGCAATTTTCTGCAACTTGTTTTGAGTCCATTTTCTACTTTTTATGGTTCTAGAGATACCGTCAATTGTGAGATAAAACCTCTCTCAGCTGGAGCAACATGTATGACCTAAGAAGCCCTACCTCCCCCAAATGTTAAATGTTGGCTGCAGAGACTGACTCATGCTCACTCCCCCGCCCATGTGAGTATAGGGAAAGGAGGAAGCTCTGCAGAGGTAAGAGTTTCTGTAGCTGATATGTGGCATTTGCACATAGCACTGGGTGGTACTGTAGTTCCTGTATCTCTTGTCTAGAGGGATCAGCGAGGAGGGAGGGTGTACGCTCTTTTTGGCCATACACAGGACCTCCCTAAGAGTTAGGAGCAAATCAAGCTAAATGGTGCAAATTCACAAGCCATGTTGCAATTTTATTTTTACACTGCGATTTAGGGTTGTGTTAGAATGTGCCCACCTGCCAACTCTAATTACTTCAATTCACTAGGGAATAGTGACAGCACAGGCACAAGTATACGTCATAGTACATGAATGGCCCTGCCATTGTATCAGGCCATTGTATCAGCTTCCTCCACTGTAAGTAGACAACAGGTACACTTTACAAAATGCTCACCTTAAACTCTGGTGGATTAGTGGATTAAATGCAGCAAGCAATATATTGTTGTAGCTATCAGATCAGTACAGATGTAGTACTCCCTTATACTAGAGCACTACGCTTTATAAAAAAAAAAAAATTAGAAAAATAAAAATTTATAGGGTAGATTAAATTAGCTGCAAAGTTCCATTCAAACCTCACACAAATGCTACATGGTTTATCCAAGCAAGATTTTCCCACCATAGTAACCCATTATGTGAGCAGACACATCATGTCTGAATCTTGCATTTAATTGAATCTGCTCTTATGTAGTGAATATAGATATGAGCACTTGTTAATTTACATTTTGCACTTCTCCCCCTGCAGCTTAACATGATTTTGCCAAGGTGCATTATTGCTAACTGGATTCAGACCTAACGCTAAATGAGAGCCATAGTGTACAATGCACTTATCTCAGACATGAAATGATGGGTCCTATTTAATAATGAATCTACGTATGAAACAGATTGCAGTCCTCGGCACAATGACACGGCAACTGTAATATAATGAATCCCATCTTATATAAACCAAATCCAATGTAGTCATTTTAAACTGTGAAGTATACAGGTACAATCACATTCTATTGTTTTATTACAGGCATATTGTATGACATGGCCATTTCACTGATTACCATTTGCCTTATTTCTAGCTAAGGGGGTGCACAGCATAAGTAAGATCCACTGCATTCATGATGGAAAATTAAAAATGCTGTGTGTGACGTTTACTGGTGAAACATTTCAGTCCATACCCCCTTCTACTACACAATGCTCCTTTTTCTCCATGTCTGCCACACAAATATACATCTGACAGGTATCACCCATTGTAGTATCAATATGACCAGCAAGTAACCAGCATCCATTGAACAATGACCACTCTTAATTGGGCAGGAATGCTGCCTCCCCATTATTTCCACTAGACAATTGCAAGTTGCATGAACTAGGAAATGATATACTGCACGATGTGAATTGTATAAATCAAACAAACAAGAAGTCAGATACCAGCCTGCAGCATCTATATAGCCCAATGTGCAGACATGAGCTAACCTCACATTTTACAGCTTTCCAAAACTGTTCTAGATTCTAAGACCACACAGTCCCAGTGCTGATATATACGCAGAAAAAAGTAATTGGAAGTCACTTAGGCAAAAACATTGGGGAACTAAGTGCCTGGAACAAGATGCATTCAGAAAAAATTGCAAACGCCATGTACCTGTATGAAAGTAAAATGCCAGTGGGTATGGTGCGACCTGCTGGCCCATACTGCTCCCCGCCGCCAGATCATATCACACCATGAAGTCTCGCAGATGGGTGATGGATTGGGAGCAGCCAGACGCCATGGTATCACGCATATGGGGACGGATTGGGAGCAGCCAGACGCCATGTTATCACAGATATGGGGACAGATTGGGTGCAGCCAGATGCCACGGTATCACGCATATGGGGACGGATTGGGAGCAGCCAGGCGCCATGGTATCACAAATATGGGGACGGATTGGGAGCAGCCAGATGCCATTATATCATGCAGATGGGGATGGATTGGGAGCAGCCAGACGCCATGGTATCACGCATATGGGGACGGATTGGGAGCAGCCAGGCGCCATGGTATCACAAATATGGGGACGGATTGGGAGCAGCCAGATGCCATTATATCATGCAGATGGGGATGGATTGGGAGCAGCCAGACGCCATTAGATCATGCAGATGGCGGTGGATTGGGAGCAGCCAGATGTCATTATATCATGCAGATGGGGATGGATTGGGAGCAGCCAGACGCCATGGTATCACACATATGGGGACGGATTGGGAGCAGCCAGACGCCATTATATCATGCAGATGGGGATGGATTGGGAGCAGCCAGACGCCATGGTATCACACATATGGGGACGGATTGGGAGCAGCCAGACGCCATTATATCATGCAGATGGTGATGGATTGGGAGCAGCCAGATGCCATGGTATCACACATATGGGGACGGATTGGGAGCAGCCAGATGCCATGGTATCACGCATATGGGGACGGATTAGGAGCAGCCAGACGCCATTATATCATGCAGATGGGGACGGATTGGGAGCAGCCAGACGCCATTATATCATGCAGATGGGGACGGATTGGGAGCAGCCAGACGCCATTATATCATGCAGTTGGGGACAGATTAGGAGCAGCCAAACAGCTGAGCACCAGGTGCGTCCTAAGCATGCACTGCTGAGCGACTCTGCATGCTGCCACACTGATGTAGTGATGGTGCCGTCCCCTCTGCATTGTGCCCTCAGCAGTGGCAGTTGCACACCTATCCTTACAGCCCTGTTTCCAGTTCAAACAGAAAAGCTATTTAAAAAGACCTTTAGAGAGTAAAATAAAGTAAAGTTTGCCCATATTTTTTTACTACCTGTAGATTTTTGTGACAAAATATAGGCCCTCATTCAGAGCCGCACGCTATTTGCGGTCGTTCGTTTAAAATCAAGGGGTGGCTATTTAAATGATCCGTACGCACATTGCAGTGTGTTCACGCCTCTAAGTCTGAACGAACGAGCAAAACATACGCTCGTTTATTTGTTAAAAACGCCCCCTGGCCGCACGCATCCTACGTCATGTCCGCTATTTATTAGATTAATCGAGTACATCGACCAGCGTATGAACTGCTCGCTATTCTTGTGGTTGGTGTTTGCTACCACAAATTTGCGTGCAGTTCTGGCTATAAAATAACCCAGTGACGTGGTCAATGACGCTGCTGTTTTAAATATACACACCCATAAAACGCCCGTTTTGACCTTTAAGCACGCCTGCGTTCGGATCTCCACTCCCCATTTTCAAGCACCTTCCCCTGTTACCACCCACATACGCCTCATTCTGTCACTCAAAATAGCAGGCACTCGCTATATAGCGTACAAAGGATTTTCGGCCGCACTGACTGGTTCGCGCATGCGTACTAAAAGCGTACGCATGCGCAGATGTGCAAACATCGCTCGGAACGAGCGTACTGCCGCTAACGAGCGGCTCTGAATGAGGGCCATAATTTTCTGGAAAATGTAAAACAAAACTTTTATGCGATTATTCTTTTTTAAAGGCAATACCCAGCCAATTGATATATACACCCCTAGGTGTATAGCGAGGCAAGACTGTTGGGTATGAAGTAATGTGGAGTTAAACAGACTTCTCTTCCATTATGTTTGTGCAATAATTACTCTTTTACGCAATGAAGCACCACAAGATGGCAGATGGTGAACTACCAGACAACAATGCCTGTACTAGGTGTGGTGAATGTAATATTTAGCCACCAGCAAGAGTTATCCAGGCATGAACACCAAATGCACATCTATCAGATTGTCAATAGGACATACTTGCCTACCCTCCCGATTTGGTCGGGAGCCTCCCGAAAATCGGGTGCCGCTCCCGGCCTCCCGGAAAGGTAGGCAAGCCTCCCGGTCCCCGGCGATCTATCTGCCCCCCCCGCGAATACAGTATAATCCCCGGCAGCGGGGGGGGGGCGGTGACGCGATTCGTGCTGAATCGCGTCATCGTGGCCCCGCCCCCTGCTTCACAATGCCATTTATCTCGGCATTGTGAAGAGGGGGCGGGGCCGCGATGACGCAACAGCGCTGTCACGCCCATGCCCCGCCCCCATCGTCGAGTCATTTTCTGGGCCACGCCCCCTTTTGATGTGGCACGCCCCCCTGCTGAGGACGCCAGACAGCTCCATCCCGGAAGGAGGGAGCTAGAAGTCGGCAAGTGTGCAATAGGAGTGTGGAATGATATGTCAACACAAGAATGTCGATATGGTCATAATGTTGACATTTACCAAGTCGTCATTCATCATGTAGAAACTGGTGAATAACGACACGCCCCTATTTCCGGGAATGCTGATCAGCTCTGTCCTCCCAAAACTCTTGGGGGATCTGTGAGTGAGATCGCAAGACCTGTTTTACACATGCACAGACCCCAAAATATTGGAGATATATGCAAACCATTGGGTTTGCATGCATCTCTGAAGCAGGCCCTAGGTCCATAGTTTGCACTGGGGAAATTACACTATAGTCTAAAAATGCCCTCTGATTATACAGCACTACTGGGCATGCTGACACACACACACAGATTTTATATATATATATATATATATATATATATATATATATATATAATATGGATAGTGACAAAAATATTAACAATAGGCATAATTTACGCACCTGGAAAATAAGCTAAACAGTAACCCCATCTCGCTACTGTGCTTTCTTTCCTGATATATTTAGAGAGAAGTGAGAAACAGTAGTAAAGAGTTACCTAGTAAACAATTAAAGAGATCGAGGAGCTGAATATTCCCAGAGGAAGTTCTCACAGATATAGAGATGAACATTTCTGAAACGGCCTCACAGGTAACTGTATGGAAAGGGAGCAGTTGCCCATAGTAGCACATTTTTCTAGTACAGTTTAAAAAAACAAAGCAAACAGCTGATTGGCTGCTCTGGGAGACAACACATTTTATTCACACATGCAGATTCTTAGGGGTAAATTTAATTAAGGTCGATTTTAATCGATTAAAAACGGATCTAAATCAATCATCGTCCTTAATGTTTTAGGCGCTAATTCACACATTTACTAACAGTCAAATTTTTTATATTGATTTTTAAGTATTAAATAAATGAGTGATTTAGCTCCTGAAACAAAACATTGATATTGATCGATTTTAATCAATTACAATTGACCTTTAGTAAATTTACCCCTTATTCTTGCTCTCTATATTTCTCTCTGCTAATATCATTAAGTCACTCCATGGTTTTATTATACCAGACTATAGGGGGAAATTCAATTAGCTGCAGTAATTTACCACCGGCTAATTGATCCGCCCGGGGCTAATCAATGAGCCCCAAAGGCAGCACTGCACTTAACGAGCATTTCTTTTTGGGTCAGAGCAGGTGCAAAAAGATATAGGTGATAATAAGGCTGTTATCGGGCACAAACAGTGGGTTAACACACAGGTCTGGGAACTTTTCCCCAAATTCTATGTGTTAGCGACCAATTACAGATGATTTATCGGGCAAGAAAAAAAGGACTTTAGTTGAATAGCCCCGGGCGTTAAAGCCCTTTTTTTCACCCTTGGTAAATTATTGGGGCTATTTGACTTCCCCCTATAAATTATCAAACTGACTAAAAATAAACAAACAGATAACTGTATTGGCAATTAAAAAGATCACAACCAAATGTATTGAATTAGAATTGTCATTATGAAGGGTGGCATTAAAAAACAGCCATATAAAGATATAAAGGAGTGGTGCCCACCCCAGCACAATCAGGATCACACCTGGAAAAGAGGAAGATGGAAATTCTTCCTGCCTATTTATACACTGCTCAAAAAACCCTCACACTAAACACCTAATGGGCTAACTAACCCTGTCATCCAACACTGGTAATCTAAAACAAACCACCCCTCTTTTATCCCCTAACCCACCTAACAGTCAAACCTAATTTAGTTTTCGGCTATTTTTTTTTCCTGCAGGTTCATACATTTTGTATATTGTAGTTGCCAACATAGCTCATTGGAAAGAAAAAAAACTAGACCCAAATTTGACGAGCCTCGGACAGATCTGTCCAAATCATGTCCATCTTTAGTGTTCACTCTAGGTGAAAGGGGGTGTGACCATGAGAAAAAGGGGCGCGTGTTTAAGACACGCCCCCTTTTCATCATACTTGGGAGCGTGCCCAGCACTTAAGGACATGCAGAGCTGCCCTCAACTTCTCCCGTCTCTGTGAATAGATCTATTCGCCGGTGGTGATCGCTGCACCGCTATTTTTACCCCCTGTGGGACACTGCGGACCACAGGCGGGGACGGCATCAGCAGGCTGTTTTAGCGGGGCACCTCCAAAAGGGCAGGGTGCATTCTGCCCTTTTGCAATTGGGAATGGCGCTGCGCCCCACTAAAACAACCTAGCGGGAACGCTAATCTTGTCAGGTCAAAGAATATTCAGTTGCACCACCAAGTGTCCGTAGGGAAAGTAACAATGGTATAAACAATACACTTTTTTTTTTTTTTTTAATCTTTTAAACATTTTAAAAGATGTGGAAGGATTTTGCCAGCATGGAAGAATGATCAGCATTTAACCTATCATTAGATTTAGCCTAAGAACAATCCATACAAAAATGCATTTTGCTAATGTTTTTTTTTTTTTTTTCACTATGATACTGACTGCATTCCTGCCAATACTGTATATCATTGTACGTAAAAGAGCAGTAATTTTTCTCCATGGTCTCCCCACCTCCTTTTCCCAGACTAGTTCATGGGGATCTTTTTTCAGTAGCGTCAGCTGACTGTAACCCTTATTGTAATTTGTGGACAGGAATTACAATAAAAAAAGCATAACTGTTTATAATATCTCAAAATAATGACAGCTAGAACAGATAAAAATAATAGATTGTAGCAACTCTTACCCTGCTTAAAATGATTCCACATTCCTGTTGCAAACATTTATGTAAATGCTTAGTTGCATCCGACAACTGATTGGCAAAGCTGAGTAATTCCTTTGTAGTTCCGTATTTGACGGATGATAAGAGAGAGGTTTCTTGCCCACTGAGAAACAAAGAGTCTGACCTCTCCTCATAATCATACGTGTCTTGGCACAGTGTAACAATGTTCTTCTCGCCAGAACATACTTCCCCATCTCGATAGAGGTTTTCCATTATAGTAACCACATCAGACACATTGAGATAAGTAAGCAGCAACTCAGCATCCTCTTTCTGGTCGCTGCTGTTGTTCATAAAATCCATTACCGCACTGCTCTCCAAAGCAATACCTAGGAAAGAAAAATCATTTTTGTAAATAATTTTCATGTGTGTGTCTTGTATACATGAAATAGGGAAAAAAAAATCTGAAAAGTACTCTAATATGGTATTTTGTGGAGTAGGATGAAGAGTACTCCTGCGCGAGCCCCGGAGCGAGCGCAAAAAGCACTTGCTCCGTGGCTCACTACAAATTGGGGAGGCTGTCGATGTTGATCGACAGCTCGACCCATTTTGTAGGCGTGGCAGGGGGGTGGCTTCACAAACGGAAGGTGTTCCCATGCAAACACCTGCCGTTTGTGGGCGGCCCCACTGACATCGCCAGTGATGTCAGTGGGAGAGCTTCCGGCTCTATTAGACAGAAGCTCTCTGGGGCTTGCGGCCACGAGACCCTACCACAAGGGTCTCGTCGCAAGCCTGATGGTCGCGATGGTCTTGACCATCGCGACCATCATCCTGGCCACTCGCAATAGCTGTGGGTGGTCACCCACAGCTATGCGAGCGGCCGGGAGGCCGCTCCAGAAAAAAAAAAATGCCCTGATTCAGAGCGAGCGCTCTTTCAGAGCGTCCATCTCTGAATCAGGCCCACTGTCCATGGCAGACATATTGTTTCTGAACCTGTCCTCAACACAAGGCCCCTAATGCAGTAGACTCACTTGCCTTGTGTTGGAGCTACTCCAATAACACAGGAAAACACCTTCCTCATTTGGGTAGCCTATGTTTCCGTTTCCATCTCTGAAGTAATACCTTATCTGAGACTGAAAACAGATGAAACCACTGGAATTGCCAAACTACATACACATTTCACCACGTTTAATATGAATCCCTCAAAATCATTTGTAACTACAATCTAAGAATAACTGTTTGACTCCACTTTTGAACCCAGAAAACTTTACAAATGTAATTAAAATAAAACAAAAACAAATAAGTCAATGCAACTGTATCTGGATTACAGGAAAGCAACATACAAAGGAAAACAACGTATAAATGATAATTGACTCAGTATGACAAAACATTAGTACAACATGTAAAAGTCTCCATACTATCACATGATATTTGTTTTGCTTATGCACATGGAATATGCACTCCATAAGCAGAATCTTGCAGTGTCCGTTACTAGCACTGTATATTATGCCAAACATCTGTTGTGTAGAGGAAAAAAAAGACAGCAAATCGTCTCAACTAACTATAGTTATAACAAATCGTGGACATTTCTACTTGCAGTTTTGAACGGATACTCAGGTTTTCATGTAATTCTATTTTTGTTTTAGCATCTCATTATTATTATTTCTGTGTTTATATGAATCTGCTCTGATGTTCTACAAACTGTTGAACTGATGGTGTGATCTTCAATGTGTCCTGCACCATTTCCATTAAAGCATGGTCTACAATGCATCAGTGGTTCTCAACCTGCAGTAGGAGTACCTGCTGTCACAGTCAGGGGTACTCTAATAAATATCAGTAATATTGTGGGACAGGTTCTGGCACCCATTATTGGCAGACATGCTTCTTTGACGCTCTGTGAGCAGAAGTTCAGTCATCCCACCATCCTAGCTAGTATAGAAGCTGAGACAGCCACTAGCAATTCCTCCACACTTCAGAGGCTCCTCTCTTGTCCATCTCTCATTAAAAAAAAAAAAATCTACAATTATACCCCTTTTACACCAGAGCTAATACCCGGGTTATTGCAGGGTTAACCCGGGTAGCTCCTTGGTGTAAAAGGGGACAGGGTTGGATTCCTGGGTCAAGTGACCTGGCAATCCAACCCAGATAACTTGCAGGGTTTAACACGGGAATAACCCGTGAAACCCTGCAGTGTAAACGGCGCAATCTGAGTCATGATGACCTGGAGCGCACCACATGCCGGCCAATTGGTGGGTTTCAGTGGCGCTTGGAGATGACGGCATCTCGTTATCTCCAAGCATCCACTTCCACACCGGAAGAGCTGGGTCACTGCAGACTCTGCGCCGGTGTGAACTGCGCTGACTCAGGAATTTTTTATTATGTGGACTTTTTGTTTTACCTTTAAGCTGCGTACACACCTACAGATATATCTGTCCAATCCGTCTGGTGGGAAGGAAAATCTGGTCCGTTTTCCAGTGTTTGGTAACAAATTTCTATTGTTATTTGCTCCCATACATTACCAGATTTTCCATCCCACCAGACGGATTGGACAGATATATCTATAGGTGTGTACGCAGCTTAAAGGTAAAACAAAAGTGGTTGTTACAGTCTAGACTGAATATATTGCATGCAGGTATTGGGGTTTAGAAAAAATCTTAACTTGACATGGCAACTACTGTACATACATCACATACAAACATTATTTCTGAACCTGTCCACAACACAAGGCGCCTAAAGGTGGGTACACACTAGGTCGACGGATCGGCCATTTGGCCAATCCAACATCTTATCTGACGATTGGTAAGTGATTACACACTTACCAATCGTCTGCCAGATATGTTGTGCCTGACATCACAACTGGGCGGGCATTTACATGTTCCCGCGCAGTTGTGATGTCAGTCACTCGTGGCCTCTGCAGCAAGTGTGCGGGCGGTTTGCTGACCGCCCATACACACAGCATGATGCACCAATTTATCTGCAGATATATCGGCCATTGGCTCTGAACACATATCGTCTGTACACACCCAACACACACACGCCGTTCAATTCAACAGACGATATATATCTGCCACTGTGTACCCAGCTTAAGGCAATAGATTTACTTGCCTTGAGTTGGAGCTGCTCTAATAATGCAGAAAAACACCTTCCTCATTTGGATAGCCTATGTTTCAGTTTCCTTCTCTGAAGTAAGACCTTATCTAAGACTGAAAACAGATTAAACTGCTGGAATTACCATATTAAACTACATACACATTTCACCATGTTAATTTGAATCCCTCAAAATAATTTGCCAATACAATCTAAGAATAGCTGTTTGACTCCACTTTTGAACCCACAAAGGAAAAAAAATGTTAAGCATTACAAATGTGACTAAACAAAACAAAGAAATAAGGCAATGCAACTATATCTGAATTACTGGAAAACAAATATAAATGTTGCATCATTTAAAAAAAAAATCCTGTTTCTAGTACAGTTATTGCTGCACCTAAGCATTTATTTTAAGGCAATTATATTAATTACAAATATATTGCTTTGCAAATTTGCTGGGTACTAATGACATACATGGGCTGCCAAGGGGTACTCACAATTGCGTATCTGTAATAGGTGTAGGGTGTGCGGTGCACACAGGCCAGAGGGGCTCACACTGCACCATTACTAATACTTACCTCTCAGGAGTCCCAAGTCAGAGTTGTAGTAGTAGTGCAAATAAATGGCAAAATGGAGCAGCGTCCATTTTCCCAGAGGTTTGTGCGTGTGCAGTGGAGGCGTCTCCGGGACCATGGTGTGGGCGCCATGTTACCGGAGATCTGTGCATGTGCAGTAGACTCTGGAACAATGCCAGAGTCTACTGCTCCATAGAGAGGAGGGGGCCCGCTCGGGGTAGTCTGCACGCAGGCCCCTCCTCTCGTAAACCGCCCCTAGTACCCACGTAAGAAAAAGCTTGAGAACCACTGGTCCGTGACTTCACTAATATAAATTGCTGGTAGCAGAAAAAATATATATTGCAGGTGTCTTTTAGAATGTTCTTTACTATTACATGCTATCATCCATATATGGGTTTCACAAGTATGAAAAGATGCCTTAACATGGTTTCAAGAGTGCCACAATGTTTTTAGGTTGGAGGTCCCCAAGCTAAATGTAATTTTGGCTCCCCTAAATCGCCCCCTAAGTTGCAGCTGGAGTAACCCGCCACACCAGCTACCTGATAACAGAGATCCCCATGCGAGTGCTGACAGGGAAGTCTGACAGCAGAACTAAGGGGTCTATTTACTAAGCAGTGTTAGGAGATAGAGTGAAAAGTGATAAGAAAGTGATAAGGTGCCAGCCAATCAGCTCCCAACTGTCATTTTTCAAACACAGCCTGCGAGATGACAGTTGGGAGCTGATTGGCTGGCACCTTATAACTTTCTTATCACTTTTTACTCTGTCTCCTAACACTGTTTAGTAAATAGACCCCTAAGACCTGGTACTAGCTCCGACCTCCCCATCCCTGGGGGAATGTGCACCTCTCACCCTCACCTATACGGTGCCGGGTGCTCCATGTCGGCTACCTCAGCTCTGACACCTGCCGTGAAAAGGGGGCGTGACCTACATGTAAAGGGGCGTGGCCTAGCGGCACACACCATTTACATCACTAAGGTTCGTGCCCAGCATCTCCGAGATGCTGAGCTGCCCCCGGGCTTCCTCCCCGTACTGTGAATAGATGCTGTGCTCTGCTATGCAGAGCAGCGGTGTATGCTTTCCCCAACAGCCCCTCCCCCCGCCCCTGCGGGTACACATCAAAACGAGGTAATGAACGACGGAACGATCCCTTGTTCTGTCCTTCATTACCTGCAACGGGGGCCGCATGCGATATTGTCCGGTTGGACGTGCAGTACAACCAATCGGACGACACTGCATGCGACAGTGTGAGAGCGCATATTGGCCGTACATACTGAGCAATGCAGCAGATATGTTGTTCCGATTCGGCCGGAAACAACATACCGTGCCAACATTCGCTCAGTGTGTACCCAGCTTAACCCATAGATTCCAGGCACTTAACACAGCATCTAGGGTTTATTGTATTAATTGTATAGCTCTAAGCGTCAAACCTGTAGCTTTATCCACACGGTAAACACTGTGGCTAATTGAATCTGCCCCTTGGTGTATATTCCCCTACTTTTTCTGTTATCCTTTATTAGCATAGCAATGATACATTACTTAGCACAGGACATTTATGAGATTATGAAACAAATCTAAGAGATTGAGAAACAACTAATATACAAGGTAGTGAATTAAGAATTCTACCCATTGATGGGAAAATTCTGTACGCGTGGCAAGTCTTAAGGTGCCCATCCACTAGCAGACCTCAAAAAGACTGCACAATTATGACATTGTAATCGTGCAGTCGTTTGTCAGTCTGTGCTGTGCCTACACTGAACGTTCAGGTCATTCAGTGTAGGAACATCAATCATCTGCAAACATGCTGCACCTGACGTTATCATCAGGGTGTCCAGCATGTTTGCCCGATGATAGATGTCTAAAGGCCCCCATACATCAGAGATTGATTGCAGCAATCGTGCAATTTGCAATCGATTGTGTATAAAAATCTTTCCCTTTTTCAATCAATTGTGGCAATTCTGCAATCTGCAATCAATTGAAAAAGGGAAAGATTTTTATACACAATCGATTGCAAATTGCACGATTGCTTCAATCAATCTCTGATGTATGGGGGCCTTTAACGACCAACAGGAGCGTGCAATGCTGGTCGTTTTAGACATTTTTGCAAACGATTTATGAATGATTGAACGATATCGTAAATAAATCGTCTAGTGGATGGGCACCTAAAGACAGTTATATTATCAGACACCAATATTAAAGCAGCAATTGGCAACTGGCATTTCTTGCAGCTACCAGAGGTGTGGTACAGTTTGAATGAAGAGATGATGCTTTTATTAGCGTCATGCTCATTATTAGATACTAAGGGCCTGATTCAGAGCCGCTCGTAAGCGGCCGCTCGTTCGCTCCGAGCGATGTTCGCACAACTGCGCATGCGTATGGGTTGTAATACGCATGCGCGAACCATTCATTGCGGTTGGAAATTGTGTGCTCGCAAAACAGCGAATGCCTGCTAATTTGAGTGACAGGAGGAGGCGTTTGTGGGTGGTAACAGGGGAAGGTGCTTGAAAACGGGGAGTGGAGATCAGAACGCAGGCGTGCCAAAAGGTCAAAACGGGTGTTTTAAGGGTGTGCATAATTAACAAAGCAGCGTCATCGGCCACGTCACTTGGTTGTTTCTTAGCCTGAACTGTTCACATGATTGCAGTAGGAAAATCCAACCACAAGCACTGCGAGCAGTTCAGACGCCTTTCGATGTACTCGATTAATCAAATAAATAGCGGAGATGACGTATGATGCGAGCGGCCAGGGGGCGTCTTTACAAAATAGCGAGCGCATATTTCGTTCGCTTGCTCAGACATAGAGGCGTCAACAGATCGCAAAGAGCGAGCGCTCAATTTAAATAGCCGGCCTCTTTTTCTGAAAGAGCGAGCGCAAATAGCGTCCAGCTCTGAATCAGGCCCTAAATCCCTGATATTGGTTTCCCATGATCGGCATTAGCTGCTGCCACTGAGGATCAGTGGAGACCTTATGCATGCTATAGGTGCTGTCATTTGAGGCCGACTGCCATTTTACTGGTATGTGAGCCAGTAAGGGTCTCTGCCGGTAAGTTTATAAAGGGGCCCATACACTAGCGGCGGATCACCGCAACCGTGCGATGCAGAGATGCCAGGTTGCAAGATCGGTGCAATCCAACATGTTGGATTTCACCGATTTGCTGATCATGATCAAAATATAATCACGATTTGCAAATCGGTGAAATATAACATGGAGAGTTTCACCAATCCTCAGACGCATCGCCGAACATCGATGGCCACCGGTCTGCATTTCCGATCCCATTGCAGGTTCCGGCAATCTGTCGGATAGTACATGGGGGTCTTAAGTGCTGCCAGCAATCACATTAACAGCTACAGCTAGAAAACGAAAATGCACCTAAATAGGTCACAAACCAGTTTCTTTGTAAACAAGTCTCTTTCCTCTTATTGCCTAATCTAGAGCAGTCTGAACTGGCAGCTACGTGATGTTACATCAGATCAGGTTACACAAAGAGATACTCATTGTAAGCAGAGAGATATCTCATAGGGGAAATTCATAGAGCAGTGGTCTCCAACGTTAATTGAGGTGTGAGCTACTTTAGAGAAATGAAACCTCCGGAAGAACTACTATAATTGAAGGAAAAAAAAAATCTGGCTAATAACCGAACAATTAAAAGTTAATTTAATGAAAATGAAAATCTATTTTTTTTAATTATTACAGTGATATTGTTGCAGTTTGTAAATAAACTTTAAGCACAGGCACATTTCACCATTAATTATCGGCTCCAAGGAGGTACGTGCAGTAGAGGAGCAAAAGATATAGGCAAGGCTGCTGTGTGATTTTCCGGGGGTGTGGTTCATTAGGTCTACATTGTCTAGATAGACAATGTTTGGGTAGACAATGGAAGATAGACAGGCAATAAATAGACAGGAACTGAAGGCCGACAGGGTCTGAAGGTCGACACACCAAAGGTCGACTGGTATAAGGTCAACAGGTACTGAAGGTCGACAGGCAATAGGTCGACAGGTACTGAAGGTCGACAGGCAGTAGGTCGACAGGGACTAACCGTCGACAGGGTCGGATTGTCGACATACTAAAGGTCGGCTGGTAACAAGGTCGACAGGTATGAAGGTCGACAAGCACTAGGTCGACACTCATAGTCAAATGGTCGACACATATTTTAAAAAAAAATTAGGGTTAGGAACTTACTGCGACGGGTTGACTAGTAACAAGGTCGACTGCTATGAAGGTCGACAGGCAGTAGGTCAACACTCATATAGTCAAATGGTCGACACATTTTTTTATTTTTTTTAGGGTTAGTGTTAGGGTTAGGCACTCGCTCCGACGCTTAGGGTTAGGCACTTACTGCGACGGGTCGACTAGTAGCAAGGTCAACAGGCAGTAGGTCGACACTCATATAGTCAAATGGTCAGCACTTTTTTTTTTTAGGGTTAGGGTTAGGCACTTACCCCGACGGTTAGGGTTAGGCACTTACTCCGACGGGTTAGGGTTAGGCACTTACTCCGAAGGGTTAGGGTTAGGCACTTACTCCGAAGGGTTAGGGTTAGGCACTTACTCCGATGGGTTAGGGTTAGGCACTTACCCCGACGGTTAGGGTTAGGCACTTACTCCGACGGGTTAGGCACTTACTCCGACGGTTAGGGTTAGGCACTTACCTCGACGGTTAGGGTTAGGCACCAGGAGGTAGCGTTAGAGTTAGGCACCAAGAGGACGGTTAGGGTAAAGATTAGGGCTAAAAAACAAAACAAAATATGTGTCGACCATTTGCATGCCGACCATATGAGTGTTGACCTAATGACCATGTCGACCTTCATACCTGTCGACCTTGTTACCAGTTGACCTTTAGCGTGTCGACCTTCAGTTTCTGTCGACCTACTGCCTGTCGACCTTCATACCTGTCGACCTTGTTACCAGTCGACCTTTAGTGTGTCGACCTTCAGTCCTTGTTTATCTATTGCCTGTCTATCTTCCATTGTCTACCCAAACATTGTCTATCTAGACAATGTAGACCTAATGACCAGATACCATTTTCCGGAAGGGCTGGACGGGAGTCTCTCTCTCCGCTGTGGCATAGACGCCGTGGGTGGAACCACGGGGAAGCACATCATGTGATTGCTGTAGAAGCTGCGGCAATCACCTGACATGCTTCCCTGTGGCTCCACCCATGGTGTCGATGCCACGGGGGAGCACACGTCAGAGGTCACTTCCTCCTAGTTGACTAGGCAGTAATGCAGCTAGGTGAGCTACCAAAATTAAGACCGCGAGCTGAGCTACAGGGACTGGAGTGGAAAAAAGGGGTTGAATAATGAAGTAGGAGGATGCAGGCTGCACAAATGCTTATTATAGGAGACCAGGACACTGTACAATCTATACATATGGACCCTCAGCACAGATACTGTAGGTGACATGCTGTTCATACTAGAATTGCATAATATATCCAATAAGCCATTATGGCAGATTGGATGCAACAATAACAATGGATTAACACCAGACCTTTGATGATCTCTTACTATAACTTCACATCAAGGTTCTGTGGTGCACACAAATCAATTCTAAGCATAAACTGAGCTATCATATGTTCTGGTGCGATGATGGGCAAGCCAATACACTTCAAGGGCTGCCTGCTAAAGGTCCGCACATTACCATTAATCTCAGGCATAACTTAAAAATAACTTAAAAATTCAATTGAAGATACATTGATCTGTAACGGCATTCTGGCAATTTCCTTTTTTTCTCCATCTCCTCTCTGCACATTATGGGCCTGATTCAGAGCCGTTCGCTATTTGCGGTCGTTCGTTCAAAAACAAGGGATGGCTATTCAAATGATCCGTTCGCACATTGCAGTCTGTTCACACCTCTAAGTCTGAACGAGCGAGCAAAACATACGCTCGTTTATTTGTTAAAAACGCCCCCTGGCCGCTCGCACCATACGTCATGTCCGCTATTTATTAGATTAATCGAGTACATCGACCAGCGTATGAACTGCTCGCTATTCTTGTGGTTGGTTTTTGCTACCACAATCTTGCGAGCAGTTCTGGCTATAAAATAACCCAGTGACGTGGTCAATGACGCTGCTGTATTAATTATGCACACCCATAAAACGCCCGTTTTGACCTTTAAGCACGCCTGCGTTCGGATCTCCACTCCCCATTTTCAAACACCTTCCCCTGTTACCACCCACATACGCCTCATTCTGTCACTCAAAATAGCAGGCATTCGCTATATTGCGAGCACATGAATTTCGGCCGCACTGACTGGTTCGCGCACGCGTATAACGATCCGTACGCATGCGCAGATGTGCGAACATCGCTCGGAACGAGCGTACTGCCGCTAGCGAGTGGCTCTGAATGAGGGCCAATGTCCCAAAATGTCCCCACGTGCCCCTCACATCTCCTACATGCCCTTCCAGTAGAGCATTGCTCCACCAGCCAGTCAAACATCCTATTCTCCCCAAAGTACCACTCAGACCACACACAATTCCAATACACCCAAGTCACCCCCAATTCCTACTTCTAATAAGTGGCACATTATTTACACAAGAACCGTGGCTACGTAATGGAGACAAGATAAAAGGTACATTTGTCCCATATGGGGCATCTTATCAGTCAGCTAACTGGGCTTCCCAGGCTCTGCAATAACAAATTTCCTTTTGGCGGTCATTACTAAGAAGGAGCAAAACATCCTTTGCTCCATAAAAGTTATTTAAAGCTGCAAAATGTAACAACTTTTTGCCAGCACTGACAGAACTGACACTAAAAGAAACCAAGCTGCTCTATTGTCTAAAAGCAGAACTCTGACAATGACAGACCTCAGATGCTTTACAGGAATCACACTCCTCATTGTGCTCATACTTTTCCTATGCTTAATGTGAATAAGAGGCACTGAGGCAGTCACAAGATCTAACATGAAATAGATTAAGTGACGTGGTGTCCAAAAACATCTACCGAAATCATTATAAAATAGAGCAACCATTTAAAGGACTGTTGGCCAAGAGTGTATGGGAGATTTAATCAAACCTTCTAAAGAGAACAATTGCAGGAGTTGCCTTACAGCAACCAATCAGATTGTAGCTTCTGATGGCAAACGCCACCACCTGTTTTCTTTTGAAGGTTTATTAAATCTCTCCCTAGTGTAAAGGCCCCCATACATCAGCAATTGACTGCAGCAATCGTGCAATTTGCAATCGATTGTGTATAAAAATCTTTCCCTTTTTCAATCGATTGTGGCAATTCTGCAATCTGCAATCGATTGAAAAAGGGAAAGATGTTTATACACAATCGATTGCAGATTGAACGATTGCTGCAATCAATTGCTGATGTATGGGGGCTTTTATTCCTAACATGCCTGCTGTCACTATACAGTGGGCAATCTGAAAATGATCTGGTTAAACATCAAACACAACCAGAACAAACTATCGCAGATGATATGAATTTGCTATTTATTGGTAATGATGCAGGGCCTGTAAGTCCATATAATGCTGTAGCAGACTTCCTCCTTTTTCTAGAAGATGCCTAAATAGGAAATTTCCATGGGATATTTTAAGGGTTATGTATGACAATTACACATAATAACTAGGGATGTGCAGGCTCGGATAGGTTCGAGTTTGCACGTGGAGTTCGGATTTTTCCCTCCAAAAAAACGGAACTCAGAACGAGGCAAAACGTCATCTTACATGGACGAACATCATCATTCCTGGTCTTTTGTCCAGGAATGATGATGTTCGTCCATGTAAGATGACGTTTTGCCTCGTTCTGAGTTCCGTTTTTTTGGAGGGAAAAATCCGAACTCCACGTGCAAACTCGAACCTATCCGAGCCTGCACATCCCTAATAATAACGTGTTTACTTTCCCCATCCTCCATATAGTACAATAAAAAGAGCACATTTAATGCTATTCTAAAGTTTGGAGAATGTTTGACAGCAGCATTAAAGTAGGTCCACACTTGTCCAATGTATCCCCATGTAAAGGCAAGTCTATTATAGGTAACATATCCACTGTAAGACGAGGCACTGTCACTGCAATGAGCATTATAAGTGTGATCAATTAAAAAGCTGCTATTTCTATGTCTACAGTAGCAGATTTTTGCAGGTGTTTCAGCAATTTCCATAATGCATAGGTTATTGAACTATACATGAGTCAGTGGGACCAGTGTTTCAGTGCTTTTTTTTTTTTAGAAATAAAATTTAATTTATTATTCATAAAGATAAAATAAGAGCTTTCATTGCTACTATATTGTCTTTTTTTGCAACAATATATACATCAAGTTATAATTATTCTAAAATGGACTCCACTGAGGACAATTATATAGAGGAAACAATTAGTGACAGTGTGGAAGAAGAAGAACATCCCGAGTTCCATACTGAGGATCTGGAGGGAGGACAAGCTTATGATGAGATGTATGGCTCAGATAGCGATGTCACAGATGAGTCAAAGTATGGAAGAACAGCAAATTGAATTGCAGGATGCAGAGATAGTGAAACAACGACCTCTCAATACAGGAGTATTAGCGGAATTTAAGACCCAATCTGTCGGAGAACATCTAAGTGTTGATTACCAATACTGTTTTAGACAGCTGACAGATCCTGCAGATGAAGATGAGTTTTAGTGGTGACCACAGAGAAAGATAAAGTTGAAATCACGATGTTTGGTGGCGCAATTTACCAGCACTGGAACCGGTATAAAGGATAGCAGAATATGCATCAATATGGACACATCATGAAAGGCAGCAAAGTGACAGCACTGGCTTAGAAGAACCCATAGGTGATCTGGGGGATACCACAGCAACAGCAACAAAGGCAGCCTGGTTACAAACACCCATTATAAGCAAGAGGAGACCATACAATCTGCTCCCAATGAGGATAGTGTAGAAGCACTAAATCAGCGTAAAAAACTCTTAAAATAAAGCAGAAAAAAAGCTGAATTGAACAACTGTAGCAGCAGAAGGATAACATCACTGAGAGGCTCAGGGAAGAGACATTGGGCCTCATTCAGAGGCGGTCGGAGGATGCAAGCGGTCGCTCAGAAACTGGGCGGCCGCTTGCATCCTGACCGCCCCCCCTCTGTTTCGGTCATTAGGCTGTGGGTTTACATCCACAGCTCTAACGACCGCTAGGGTGATTGTATCGCGACCATCAGGGCTTACGACGAGACCCTAGGGTAGGGTCTCACTTGTCATAAGCCCCGGAGAGCTTCTGGCTCTGTCAGAGCCGGAAGCTCTCCACTGACATCACCAGTGATGACAGTGGGGCCTCCCCCAAACGGTAGGCGCTCCCATGGGAACGCCTCCGTTTGGGCTGCCACCCCCCCGGCCCGCCTTCCGGGCGGGGCGAGCTGTCAATCAACATCGACAGCTCGCCCCCTTTGGAAAGAGACCCGCTACGACCGGCGCTGTCGGTCTTAGCGGGTCTCACGCATGCGCACGAAGGAGCCGGCTCCCTCGTGCGCATGCACACTTGACAAACATCAAGGCGACCGTGCGGTCGTAGACCGTACGGCCGCCTCTGAATGATGGCCATTGTGCTTTGGGTGGCGCCGCATATACAGAAGTATAAGAACATCGCTGAGAAATGTGTTTTGCAGGCGTAACAGGGTTGCTGTACCTGTTGCATAGAGTGTCACCAGCTCCCAGCGATATCACCAACACTCAGCGCTGCCTTTAACACTCATCTATGTCTCCATCTCCAATTCACCGATACCCAGTGCTGCCTGTAACACGCATCTCTGTCTCCATCTCCCTCCATCTGTCATCGACACCCAATGCTGCCTGCAAAAATCATCTCGATCTCCAGCTTCCATCGTTATTGCCCACACCCAGCGGTACCTGCAAAAGCCATCTGTCACCAGCTCCCAGCACTGACACCAACACCCAGTGCTGCCTGCAAAAGTCATCTTTATCTCTAGCTCCCAGCACTGACACCAACACCCAGTGCTGCCTGCAAAAGTCATCTGTCACCAGCTCCCTGCGCTGTCACCAACATACAGCGCTGCCTGCAAAAGTCATCTGCAGTCACCCATTTAAATGTAAATAAAAAACAAAGTAAATCAAATTATACCAGTGATTTTTTTTATATATATAAATCTATAATCATATCATACATAAGCAATTTCATTATATGTTGGTATTGAATGTGACAATATAACCTCAGGTTAGAACACTGCTGTCAGACCAGCAAAGGTCCTCAAATCTTATACGTAATTTGCAAATTAACAGATTTGCTGATAGCAAGAAGGAGGCACTCGTGCCATATAAAATTGAGTTTTAACTTTCACAGTCACAAACAATCGCTCTCTTGCTTCTTGCATAGTATATTTATTAATAGACAAAACGTATACTATATAATTTTACCATTACTACAGGTGGGATATACAATATAAACGATAATTGTCCATTAGTGTGGAAATGCTGGAAAAAAAAAGGCGGAAAACGGTTGTTTCGACTTGATGGTTATATCAAACATGTTTGGTGTAACCAACCCAACCAGCCAATTCTTGTTCCAAAGTAGGTGGAAATTTGGAAACTTTCCCACCAACTGAGCGATTTTCAGCACAGAAGTCGGCAGTTGTCTAACTTTGGTATTTTAGTATATTATAGAAATGTTTCTGGCTCTATAATGATTTGGATAATCAGGGGCACCGAGAGGAGGGGTAGTTTCAAAACACCAGGGCTGTCCTGGGGCCCGTGCTTCCTTAAGTTGGGTACACACTATATGATGTATCGTACGATATATAGTACCGAAAGCGATCAGAACAATATATCATACACATTGTATAGTGTGCACGCCCGATCCATCGTTCATCGCATCGTCCCATCTGCTGTTCTGCACTGCAAATGCGGTGATGCAATGAACGATGCTGTTACATGCAGCACGTCACATCACGTCATACACCGGACTATGACATTGCGAAGTTGCTGTGTGGGGATGTGACGCCACACACGTCATCAATGCATCATGGCCCCACCCGATATATAATGTCGCAATCGCCGGCATTGTAAAGCAGCAGGCAGGTGTACACTGAATCGTATTATCAAGCCGACCAGACCGCCCAATTCACTCAGCCTTTAGTTTGCCAAAGAAAAATGTAAATACAGAGACAGTTTAAGAAAAAAACACTGTAGTGAATAAAAACATAGACACGGTTTAGTTCTAAAACATCTTTCATTGATTACCTAGTCCCAGTGTTCTTTACAGGAGAACCTCTACAACCACCTTAAAATAAAAAAGCGTGGGTATACTGGGTACAGTCTGGCAGTTAATGAATATCCCTTGCTTCTAAAAGCCGTATACTTTAACCATGCAGTTATAATTAATGTGAGAACTTCTCACAGTTACTTGAGGTCAAATCGGGAGAAAATCCCATATTAAGTCTAGGCGCAATTATATTTAATCTAGAAATAAGTCCAGCCATTTCGGATGGACTATTTTACTTAGTCCAGACCGGGATTTTGGGGGTGGGGAGCGGTATGACCCTTAATGTTTTGCTTCCAGTCTCCTGACTTACTTTCACCTGTCTTACTTTCCATTTACAGTAACCTGTTCATTATCGGGGTCCGATGCTGTGCGCCCCTGTCATTATCGGCGCTATCTACAAGATAGCAGCGCCGAGCGGCAGGGCCATGTACGAACGGTCATACCGCATGACCGTTCGGCCAGCTGTAGCTGTCGTTGGGGCTGCTGCCAGCTCCAGGCTGCACGCAGGGATCTCGCGAAACTTGTGAGATCCCGCGCATGCTCAGTGGAGCCGGCCGGGACAGAGACACAGCGCATCAACACTAGGCTGATGCGCTGCTGTCTCTAGCGGGTACTGCCGGAGGGGGGAGTTAACGCTCCCCCTCTCCGGCCGATCGGATGTTTATACATCTCATCGGTAGTGCTTCCTGCTTCGCCTCGGTAAAGAGGCAAAGCAGGAAGCGTTATAGCGGCACTTAACATGCCGCTTTCATACATCTACCCCCATGTGTATAAAGGGTACTACTGTGTGGCATAATGTGTACAACTGTATGGCATAATGTGAATAAGGCACCATGTGGCATCATGTGTATAAGGGGTACTCTTGTGTGGCATAATGTGTACTGCTGTATGGCATAATGTGAATGAGGCACTACTGTGTGGCATAAGGGGCACTATTGTGTGGCATAATGTGTACTACTGTATGGCATAATGTGAAGAGGCACTATGTGGCATCATGTGTATAAAGGGTATTACTGTGTGGAGTAATGTGTACAACTGTATGGCATAATGTGACGAGGCACTATGTGGCATCATATGTATAAGGGGTACTACTGTGTGGAATAATGTGTACTACTGTATGGCATAATGTGAATAAGAGGCACTATGTGGCATAATGTGTATAGGTGTATTACTGTGTGGCATAAGGGGCACTACTGTGTGGCGTAACATGTATAAGGGGTACTACTGTGTGGCATAACATGAATAAGGGGTAGATATGAAACATTCTAAAGAGACATGTAAAGAGAAGATAATTGTTGGAGGTCCCAAATTTACAGTGTGCAGGCGAGCACAGAATCTGAGTGTGAATGCCAAATAAATACTGCTGATCTGCAGGGCCAGATTAACAAAAGGGTAGATGGAGCTCCAGGCCTCCACATACAAATAGGCCCATCATCATAGCAGCAGGATGACAAGGTTCTGTCTAGCTGTCACAAAGTCAGCCATAAATCATAAGTATTAAAATTGTATTTCTAGTTTTCTCTCAAAATTATGCAATTTTTCTACCTTTATGTATTTAGGGAGACAGTAGGGTTGATAGTGTAGGATGTGTACACACCCACGTATCTCTGGCCACACCCACCCAGCACTGGTCATGGCTCCTCCCCTTCTCAGTATAGGCCCTTGAACGTGAATCCGGTCATGCTGATCTCTGTTCTTGAATTTGACCACTGTCACAACATACTGCAAGTTGCTTGTTTATTAACATTATATAGTGACAGCATATTCCTTTGCTACCAAATGCTACAGTAGCAAGCCAAAAGAAGGTAAGAACATACTGGAGTGACCATAGGGCTGCATTTAGAGTTGGAACTATCCTATAAACGGTTTGCAAATAAATGCTGACTTTCCATGATAACTGTGTACACTACATGATGATGCTCCACTGTCCAACAGCCTCTCCTCTTTACTGGGAAGAATAGGTGGCCAGTAAGGGGCAAATAGCTTAAAATAAGAAACATAAAACCATTTCTATGCTACAGTGATCTGCATACAGTTTATACATAGTTTGCTCAGTATATACTATGCAATAATCGGGCTGATAAGCTGATTTTCGGCTGCACTGTCCAATAATCTCAGAGTCTGCATGCAGTCCCAGAGGTCAATTACTGTTCCAAAAGTAGTCGGATCTGATCCGACCTGCTGGCGCCATTGCTCCAAATATCCTGCACATTTTATAGTGTGTTTGAATTTCCGATCATCTGTCGGACATTACTGCTGATAGTTAATTTAAAAACATCACCTATGTGACGTTCTTAGGTCAGTTAATCATCGTTCGGAGAACAGTACATCACTAATGTGTACACTAGAGATTGGATGTTCACTAACTTTATTAATCACTCTGAAAATTGTGGTCAGTCGGATTGTGAGTGAAATCGTTTAGGTGTGTACCTAGCATTAGGCTATGTGAGGTTACAATGTGAAACAATGCATGAAAAATGTGTACTGTGATAAAGTTGCAAACTGTCACTATTTATAATGACGTTTCTGGTTATTTATTTTTAAGTGTGTACTTTACACAGTGTGTACTTTACTACTTAGCTACACTTTACTACTTAGCTGGTGAACACTTTAAGACACTGAGGTTTATCAGGATTATGTTATTATGGCCTTAAGGAGCCAATGCATCTAAGGCCCTAATTCTGCCAATCCGACCCAGTAAAAATCCCTAACTTGCCCATTGCAACCATTTTCAGGTCAGGATCAGGGAATTGAGATTTTTCAACATATTGAATATTCCCAATTCCCTGACATATATGGGACCCTATAGTGTAAAGCCAAGTAATGGTCACATAGTTACTATTATATGTCCCAAGTTGTGACCATGTTATCACTGCAACCAGATAAGCACTATTCTGAGGTTAGGGCAGGAGACTGTCCCATTCTAACAGGAGAATCATATCTAGTTATTCCCTTACTCAGGGCATTTAGTTACTGTTTTATTTTTTTTTACTTATAGTTTAAAAAATACCCCAACTCTTATTTTTTTTAAAAATAGATTGTATAGTACTTTTTAAAATACTGTATATTGAAGTCATCAAAATGAAAACATTATATTTAAATTATGCCATCAACAAGACCACATCACCTGCCAGAACTAAAAGCAACTCTGTATGTTCTTACTGATACAGTATGATTGGAATGTAGTTGTTATGCAGTTACCAGGGACTGTTATCAAGACAATAGTGGGAATAGTTGTGATTCATTCCTACCTCACATAGATGCACAGTCCCAGACAGGAATCCCAAAAATGTTACCGTCCATATATGGTCACTGGTAGACGGTAGCAATTTGCAGCCAAGTGGGAACTAAAGCATACTACAACTTACAATAGAAATGCTATCTATTATCTGATAGAGATCACAACATCACCCTGAGCAGACATTTATAGAGACAGCAGATTACTCCTCAGAGACCATACACAAAGAGCAGGAACCTCCCATGTTATTATCACTCTATTTACTGCCAGCAATTCCAGTCGGTAGCTCATACATGTTTTCATAATGATGCAATTTATTCTGCCTTACGTTGTTGTATGTTCAGTTGACATAAATGGAACCATGACATATCTTTCTACAACAACAATGGATAATGCATTATACGCACAGGGGCTGTTATGCTTATTGCTTAAGAGAAGATCCAACTTGTTGTCAGACCTAGCAAACACTCTCAAAGGCAAAATCATTGCAAAATCAAAAATGTAAATTCCATGGGGGCTTATGTAATATTGTGCGATCTGTTGGAACTCCTGCGAGTCTCTTGCTTGGTTTGGCTTTTAAATGATTGCTGGTTTTAACATACGGGAAGACTTGCAGGAGTTCCCGCAGTGGCACCAGATCGCATCCTATTACATAAGCCCCCATGTCTGCTGCTAGGCATTTTATAGAGTAGGTAACCAATCTGAGGTTCTCCAGGTGTTGTAGTACTGAAAGTCCCAGCAAGCCCTTCTTGGGCTTGCAACTCCATACCACAACATCTAGATGCCACAGGGTGGATCTTGCAACAAGCAGAATGCTGACTGGCACCTTAGCATCAAAAGATTGTGCAGCAGTGGCATATCTATTATTATTATAGTTATATGGCACCACAAGGGTCCGCAGCGCCTTACATAGTACATAAACACAAACAGTGCAAACATACAAGAAAAAAGTGCAAAAGACTTACGAGGCTGAAGTTAAAGACTTAAGGGCCCCATACACGGAAAGATACAGCTGCCGATCTGACGGATTGGAGAGATATAGCAGCTATATCGTTCCGTGTGTAGGCACAATATAGTCCTTTGCGCGCTCCTCCGTTGCTCCTCTAGATCTTTCTGCATGCACAAGAGATCTGGAGAAGCGACGAAAGATCACATGCAGGTCCATGCAAGGGGGGGTCAGCATATCAGGCGGGCGGGCACTGGATCGCCCCATGTGAGGGGACCACCCGATATGTTGGCAGTCAGAAGCATCGGTGGGTACACATCGTACCATGTATGGGGCCCTTTACAATAGAAAACATTGCAGAACGTATAGTACAAGCTATATTACCATTACTACTTATACTTATGCACTCTCATAATACCTACAAATTCAGCGCCAGCAGAGCCCATACGTCCTGCAAGGTCTTAAGAGTTTACAATCTAAAGAGGAGGAGCGAACAGCCAGGTGGGACAGAGGGGAGAGATACTGTATGAGGATTTATCCCTGCGAAGTGGTTTTTCGTATTGAGCCATTAAAACCTTGCTATGCGTGACCGTCATCTCTCCTACCCCAGGGGACAGTACAGTACACTGCAGTCTGCCCTCCATATGTGCACCATGTCCCTATCATTACCTGTGTACGCCATGTGTTCCAGCATTGCTCAGCTACCCATGGAGAGTCCACAAGGCTTACGTGTCCCGGTGAGAGTGCTGCTGCTGAGCTGCAGCTCTCAATACTGGAAAGTCCAGGGGCAGGAAGTTTTCTCTCTGAGACTCTGCTGCTGCCAGGAAATGAGAATGAAACAGCAGGAGACAGTATTAACTCTTCAGCCACCCGTGAGAATGGGCAGCAGCACAGAGGACAGCACTTCACCTAAGTGACAACAGAGACAGAGCTCTGCCTGATCACAGGCACTCAGAGGAAGTCCCCAAACTCATTAAATATTCAAGGGAGGGTTCACAGCAGTTTGCATTATAAGAATGATGTGATGAAAGGAAACTTCTTGTTACAAAGGAAATGTTTTAAAAACATATGATATCATAGTGATATTTGTCACTTAATACTAACCTTAGGCTCTACATGACTAAACTGTGACATTATGTTATCTCATTCTTGCAATATAGGAAAGCTGCAAAACTGCTTATGAAAACTTAACCTTTTCAATCTAGTTTTCTCACTGACACACAAAAGGTTAATATTTATCTCCAGAAACAATAATGATAACCTTGCAACATTTGCAGTATCAAAATCTCTTAAGCTGGGTATGCACTGAGGGCCTGATTCAGAATGGATGGAATTGCCGAGCCGCACACAAGCGGCCGTGCAATTCCGTCCATGTAAAATGCTAATACAGCAGGAGTTGTCTCCTTGCTGCATCTGTGAACCCAGCGCTACAACCGAGGTCGTACCCTGGGATCACCATCGCAACCCCTATGGCCAGTCAGAAGCTTGCCGCAGCCTGGCTGGTTCCTAGTCACTTGCGAGGCCACGCCCCCTCTCTCCGCAGCAGCTCATCAATCATTCTGCGGCTTGGGAGCGTCTGCCGGTGAGATTGCGGGACCCGTTCTGCACATGTGCAGAATGGGTCCTGCGTTTGTGCCAACCACTCACCATCAGAAATGTACGCTAACCATTGATTGATCCATGTGTCTGTGCTGACATCACAATTGGGCGGGCATTTAAATTTGCCCACCCAGTTGAGATGTCAGTGTTGGAGGCCCCTGCAGCAAGTGTACGGGCTACTGTACACACATATATCAAGTCAATATATCGCTGATGCTGATATATGTGTGAGCGCTGTAGTTGCCAACTGACGCACTCGCAATATATCGTTTGTCGAATGAACAAATGATAATATCGATAAGTGTGTACCCAGCCTTACAAGCAGTATTTCTGTTCAAGAGAAATAAGCAATATACAGTATGCACTCGCCTAAGTCAATAGAAAATAACAAACATAGGGCCTGATTTAGCTTTGGGAATAGAGGGCCTGATCCAGACCAGATCGCAATTGCGATCGCAGCTGCGTAAATGCAGGCAATGCAGCTGAGAAAATATATGTTGTCCAGGGGCGGATTGGGAAGGAAAACCAACCCGGGAAATTTATGGAAGCAGCCCTAATGGGGGTGGGGTCTGTCCAGGGGGCGGATCTCATAGGGCCTGATTCTGAGTTGGACATAGTTGAAGCCATCCTTGCGTCTTTTGCTGCAGTCTGTGACTTTAAGCTAATACCGCTACAATGTCATTCCCAGGTGTACAGTCAAAATAATGCAAGGATTGAGATGCCCACTTTCAGTGTCTAAGGGGTCTATTCACTAATCCATGGAGAGAGATAAAATGGAGAAAGATAAGTCCCAGCCATTCAGCTCCTAACTGTCAGTTTACAGGCTGTGTTTGAAAAATGAGCTGATTGGCTGAGACTTATCTTTCTCCATTTATCTCTCTCTAATGATTAGTGAATTAGTGACCCCTTAAACTTTAGACCCCACCATCGGTCGCAACATTGTAAATTTAACCAGCCCTATGCTAGGTGCAGATCATCCATCTAAGTATGGCCTCCAATGTCAGCAATTCAGCATCTCTATAGCCAACCCCCTGTAACCGCACAGGAATACCCAACACATTTCTAATACACTACTTGGTGCATGCGACTGAATCCGCACTGCCACTCAGACTCATGTGCAGATCAAAAACAACGCACATGCGTTGGCACAAGAAAAAAATACAACACATTAGCCTCCACAGGAAAGAATAAAACACATTGGCCCACACAGAAAAAAACAAATACATTCACCCCTACAGAAAACTAATACATTGGCCCCCACAAGAATAAAAAACACATTGGTCCTCTACAGGAAAAAAACACATTGGCCACTGCAGAAAAAATATTAAAACACATTGGCCCTCATTCAGAGCCGTACGCTCTGAGCAGAGCGCGCGCTCTGAATGAGGGCCGTCCTCCATAATTATGGAGCGTCCTCCTGGACGCTCGTATAGCTGTGGGTCACCACCCACAGCCTATACGAGCGTGCAGACCATCGCGACCATCGCCACTGGAAGCCGGAGCCTGCGGTTGAGTTTCTCAACCGCAAGGCCCGGAGTGATTTTGGCTCTATCAGAGCCACAATCACTCCCACTGACATCACTAGTGATGTCAGTGGGCCGGCTTCTGACACTAGGCGTTCCCTTGGGAACGCCCCCGTCAGGGAGGCACGCCCACCAAAGGGGGCGTGCTGTCAATCAACATCGACAGCACGCCCCCTTTGATCAGACACAACGAGCGAAGGAAAGTCCTTCGCTCGTCGCGTCTGGCGCATGCGCACGACGGAGCTCCCGCCGTCGTGCGCATGCGCAGTGCACACCATCGACCCACTTGCGAGCGGACAGCCGCTTGCGAGTGGGTCTGAATCAGGCCCATTGTCCTCCACAAGATAAAAAAATTGTGTGCGCAGTGTACATCCCCACCAGAACCTGGAGCACAAACTTCATAAACTCCACCACCACTGGGCTCGGGATGGGAGTAGCAGTAGTGGGAAGCAGGACGGGAGTAGTAATAGTAGAGGGACACATGGGACAGGATGCGAATAGTTGCAGTGGGAAGCAGGGGGTTGAATGGGAGTAGTAGTAGTGTGGATCTGAGGGCAGGATGGGAGTAGTAGTAATGGCAGAGCAGGTGCAGGCTTGGAGTAATAATAGTGTGGGGCAGGCTTGGAGTAATAATAGTGTGGGGCAGGCTTGGAGTAATAATAGTGTGGGGCAGGCTGGGAGTAGTAGTAGTTTAGAACAGGGAGCAGGATTGGAGTAATAGTGGAAAGCAGGGGCAGGACAGGAGTAATAGTGGAAATCAGGGGCAGAATAGGAGTAATAGTGGAAATCAGCCGGCAGGATGAGAGTAGTGGTGGGAATAAGCGGGCTGGATAGGAGTGAAAGACACTGAACAAGAATCACCTCCACTCCATGGTCACCTCAGCTCGCTGACGTCGTTTTCTCAGTGCTGACATCAGCCTCACACAGCCAGAGTGTGTTGAGAAAGTCCCTGCCATCTGTGTCCCGCTCCTCTCCGTCCCATGAACAGATGCACACACCCCACCCCCCTGCGTGGTCCAGTTCATCATCTCCCACAGACCCAGGGGAGAGGACTGGATGGCCCAAAGAATAAGAGGGGTTGACGGCGGGCGATGGAGGCTGATGGAAGGAGGGGACAACGCACATAGCGCAGCCGGAAACTTCCAGTTTGCGTCTGCTGACTGCTGCCTGTGTAGGAGGCCGGAGGCGGGCCGCAAAGGGGCTGGAGGCGGGGCCGTCAGTGTTGACTGACGACCCCGAGCTCCGCACTTGAGCAGCAACTGTGTAGCTGAGCTGCCCGATCGGAGCACAGCACCGATCGCAGCAGCGGGACGGGGGAGCGGAGGCCTGGGAGAGGGGAGTTAGACTATTGAAGGTCGGGCCAGGGGGCCGCCGTCACAAAGCTGCTGCGCTGTGAAGCTGCCCAATTGGAAGATCGCGGCAGCGGAATGAGGGTCAGTCATTGAAGAGTGGGCCAGGCGGCTGCCAGCCACCAAAGGGGACCGGTCCAGTGGGAACTGGTCCGGCCTCCCGGCGGCCCAATCCGCCGCTGATGTTGTCTGGCACCGCTCAGCCAGCATAGAGACGCCCACTACTGCCTTCTCACATCCGTAATACCTTGCAGTCCTGCATTTATATTGGTAGCATCTAAGCACATCTGCCCCATAGGCACAATTACAGCAGCTTTGACCCGTAACACGCAGTGAGTACACAAGCTGCATAGGCAATTGCAGTGGCTAATTTATGCACGCCCATGCAATGGTGTTCAAACGGACAGGGACGCCTGCGTTTCTGCAACCATTCCCCATCACCACCCCCAAACGCTCACGGCCTGTCACTCACTCAGCAATGGATTACTGTCTGCGTGCGTAATCGCAGTGTGATCGCTATGCATTCGCAATGTGGTGCATACGCATGCGCAGCATGCAACAATCGGCCGATCTGCGTACGCAGTTAGAATTGCGATCCGTCCTGAATCGGTAACTGTGAACCTGGACAATCCATGTTGCAATGAAGGGTGCAAATGCAAATATATATATTTTTTTGCATATAGGGTAAATACTGGCTGCTTTTGTATGTAGCCCACAAAAGCTGCACAGCTTTATTTTTTGCACTACAATTTAGATTTCAGTTTGGACATACCCCTCCCCCCAAATCTAAATCTCTCTGCACATTTTAAATCTGACCCACCATCAGTGCAGCATGGTTTTAAAAAGATGCACAGTTACTTGCAATATCGTACTCAGGGCCTGATTCGTTATGGATCGCTATTGGTATTGCGGCTGCAGGACTGCTGCGAAAATATGAAATTAATGTAATTGCAAAGCCATTGCACAGCCAGCATAGAGACACCCACTGCCGCCCACTACCGCTCACATCAGTAATACCTTGCAGTCCTGCGTATACATCGAGAACATCGAGTAATATCGGCCCCTCACGCATCAGGTCTGACCATACTCAAAAATTGATAACCTCATTGCACACATTTAGGGCCTGATTCAGACCCGCTCGCGAGCACATAGCGATCGCAAGCGGGTCGATGGTGGCCCAGTGCGCACGCGCGGCATGTGCCACGCGCGTGTGCGACCCCCGTAGCGAGTGAGAACTTCACTCGCTCCGAGGCTCGCAACAAAACGGGGCGGCTGTCGATGTTGAACGACAGCTCACCCCGTTTTGTAGGCGGGTAGGGGGGGTGGCTGCACAAACGGAGGTGTTCCCGAATGAACGCCTGGCGTTTGTGGACGGCCCTACTGACATCACTCGTGATGTCAGTAGTGGACTTCCTGCTCTATTAGTCGCAGGGAGTCTCCCTGCGACTCCGAGTCTGCCCCTAAGGCTCAGCCAAATTCTTAGTAATTGGTGGTATTTTTTTATCTTTGTAGCTAATTGTTAAATGGTTTGTAAATGTGCTACTAAATTTCTGTCATAGTCTGGAAAGTGTACGATACAGTATAATATTGGCTTCATTCGTGTTACTAATGCACATGGTTAAAATCTGCAGATCAAAATTTAGCTGTGAATTTGGGGCCTGAATCAGCATTGCACTGTCCCACCAATGTATTTATTTTTACACGTCCACCAATGCTGGCCCTAAATTTAGTATTAAATAATGAATGTTTATCAGTGGCGTAACAAGGGGGGGTCGAGCAGGGCACGTGCCCTGGGCGCCGTCCAAGACAGAGGTTTCAAGTCAGTGGAGTGTGGCCCGTACTACACAGGAACAAACACACTGCCGCCAGCGCCAGATAGTACACACGTACTCATATTACCCAGCAGCGGTGTGTTTGTTTTAGAAGCCAATGAGAGTCAGACAGACTCTCATTTGCTGCTGCACCCACGGCCGGAGCTGGGCTGGAGCTCCCTCATGACCTCCGCCTTCCGCAGTGGGTGATGTGAGAGATGTCATGACGTCTCTCCCATAGTGCCGGGCAGGAGGACGAAGGAGCGGACGGCGTGTCTTTGCTCTATATATATGTAAGGGGCACTGCATGGGGGGTACTACTACAGGGGGCACTGTTTAAGGGGCACTACTGCATAAGGGGCACTACTACTATGGGCACTACTGGGGGCACTGCATAGGGGAGACTACTACTGGGGGCACTGCATAGGGGGGACTACTACTGGGGGCACTGCATAGGGGGGACTACTACTGGGGGCATTGTATAAGGGGCACTGCATAGGGGGGACTACTACTGGGGCACTGTATAAGGGGCACTACTGAGCTCTGCCTTCCGGCTCCCGCAGTGGGTGGACGGAGAAGCGGATGGCGGCAGACGCAGGAGCGGGGATTCAGGTAAGTGTTGTGTTTTTTTGTGTCTTTGTTCTATATATGTAAAGGGCACTGCATAGGGGGGACTACTACTGGGGGCACTACTGCATAGGGGGACTACTACTGGAGGCACTGCATAGGAGGGACTACTATAGGGGGCACTGCATAGGGGGGACTACTGCTGGGGGCACTGTATAAGGGTCACTACTGTGGCACTGCATAGGGGGGACCACTACTGGGGACACTGCATAGAGGGGACTACTACTGAGGGCACTGCATTGGGGTGACTACTACTGGGGGCATTGTATAAGGGGCACTACTGGGGGCACTGCATAGGTGAACCACTACTGTGGTCACTGTATAAGGGGCACTACTGGGGGCACTGCATATGGGGGACCACTACTGGGGGTACTGTATAAGGGGCACTACTGGGGGGACTGCATAGGGAGACTGTATAAGGGTGCACTACGGGGACCCTAGTATAAGGGGCACTGCATAGGGGGGGCACTACTGGTGGCACTGTATAAGGGGCACTGCATAAGGGTCACCGTATAAGTGTGCACTACTAGGGGCACTGTATAAGGGTGCACTACTGGGGGCACTGTATAAGTGGCACTACTAAGGGCACTGAATAAGGGGCACTACTACAGGAGGCACTGATATTGGGGACATTGTATAAAGGACACTACTACAGTGGGCATTGCAAGAGGGGCACTACTACTGGGATCATTAAGGTGCATATGGAATGGAAAGGAATGTTCCCAGAGTGACAAGAAACGGTGGTGTATCATGTTAAAATCCCCTCATTTTTCTGTGGCCACGCCTCTTGAGGCATGTGGCCACGGCCACTTTTTCACCGCGCGCACATACTTGGGGGGGTTCCATTTTTTAACTTGCCCTGGGATCCAAATACCCTAGTTATGCCACTGAGTCATGCACCTGATTGCCCTGTATAATTTAATTGATGGTCTCTATATGAGTGCTTTTATGACATTCACATACCATACACTCTTCGTGTGAGGACTATAGGCAGGGCCGGATTGGGAATTTAAAGTGGCCCTGGAAATTGGCCCTATGTGTTCGTGGGCATGGCATCGTGACAAGGGGTGTGGCCTAATGTACAATGCCATGCCCACAAGCCACTCCCCCCCATTTTAGTCATGCTGGGGGCATGCCCACCACTCCAGGAACTGTTGGGTATGCCTACAGTCCCTCTCTCCAGTGAATAAGCACAGCAAGCATGTGAATGAGTATTTTCTTACCTACTGTATATGATTTTTCTGCAATGTTGAACCTATGAAGAAATAGATCCTCCCTGGACAGGCAGTGTCTTGAGTCCGTATTTACTATTCATGTAGGAGAACACATGGTCTGGTAGCTGCCTTTTTGTGTTGCAATAAAACCAATTTCGTTATCATGCACTTAGGTTCAACCAGAAGTTTTGGGGCAGGAAAAAATGTGAGTTTCCCATATCAAACAATTTTATATTAATAAATATATTTTTGCATTTGATACCATTTGCATCAGTAATATGGTTTCTTTAGAATTGTTGTCTTACTGATGATTACTGTCCCCCAGTCTTTTCTTCTAATAGTACCAGCAGTCCTAATGTACTACCCTGGTAGGGATAATTCACGGTGTGTATACAATTCACTAACCTCTTGATTCTTCAGCCAAGTTGTTTCCACTTCAGGTTCGCTAATGATGGCGGAGCTATGGAAGTACAGGACCAGTCTCTGGTGTAGCGTGCAAGGCCTCCTTGCGTCGTTTTATTTGCAACAAATGAATTTGAGTAAAGGAACACTGCCCGCAGGACGGGTGCGCCACAATGACAAACAATATAAACACTGGATATGCAGCTCATCAAACATTGGCAATAATCACTTTTGTATCAATATACTGTATTGTACTCAATCTATGAATCACTTTTACATGCACCATGGATCACGTAATAACATGAGTGACTCTAGAATATTATACGCATTACTATAAATCACTTTCAGTCATTACATTTAAGAAAGAAATTACTTTTTCAATATATTGGAAACATCACTATTCATTTAGTAAGTATCCTGCAATATAACACCAAGGCAGTTCACTGTATCAATATTCCTGGGATATAGTTCCGGTATACCTGAGCTCAGGGTTTGAGATCCCAATATAAGAAGGGATGTATATGCATATACAGAAAGCCCTTAAATGCAAGATGAATTCCTCCAAAAGACACAGTAGTGGGAATGATCCTGAGTGACATAGACACTGTTCTCCTTAGGATAACTCAGGTGCTGTCTTATCAAAAGCTTGCAATGTTCTGCACCACAGACTGGAATCTGCTTCCTTTTAATTAAAGGTAAATTAGTTGTCCCATAGCTAAACTAGTATCTCCCTTTACTACAGGCTTGGTCAGGGGCCAGGACAAAATACTGGGTGGTGTGGGTAGGTACTCACTCAGTCCTGGTAGGTGTGCTGGTTCACCGGGTCTCTCACACATGTTACTGGATCAGGCTGCAGGGTCAATCTTTAAATGCAGGGCTTCCCTCTCTGCATTAGCTCTTGCCTGGGTGCTGATAGCAGGGGTTTCCCCTGTAGATGTGGCAGTCTCCTCTGCCCTTGTGTGGTTACAAGTGTCGCTGGGACTACCTCTTTACTTAATGAGTCCTTCTCTGCTCATCAACAACACTGTGTCTCCACACTGGCTCTTCTCTGCACTAGCAGCACTACTCAGCTCCCTTCAGATGCAGGGCATATTTAACACCTTTCTCTGTCCAGGGCAACATTCCATGCCTGGGATTCCCACTCCCAGAGCATCCCATCAGGGAAGGTAAGGAGGCTTGTAGATTGCAACATTGTATTGTCTCTAGCTGCATTAACCCATGTTGTCCCTGTCATTTCTGTAGAGGTGGGCTGTGTGCAGCATGCCTCAGCCTTTCTGGCTGCAGAAGCATGCTGGCACCTGTAGTTCCACAGGTTTCTATGGGGGTACCACACTACCATCCTCTGGTCTGGTGTCCCCTGCACCATTGCCTTAGTGTGTCTCCAGCCCATTCCCCTATGTATCTCTCCAGCGCCACCCACTGCTTCTCTGCAGCACCATCCTTCTGTGTCTCACCAATATTATCATCCTGCATCTCCCCAGCGCCATCATCCTGCATCTCCCCAGCACCATCCTCCTGCCCTAGCACAGAATAGACACCAATGCACCCCAAAAACACAGCCCATAATGAAAAGAAAAGTGGTACAAGACTGAATTGTCTTTGTGCTCTCCCACCCAGCCTTATGTTTTATATTAAAAAAGGACATGCACAGTTTAACAAACCAAGCACTTCAGCAACAGTGCTTGGTTTGTTTGGGCCCCCACAAAACAAGCTACCAATGGGCTTAAGGCAGCTAACAGCATTGTTTATCATCTCTACACTGGGAAGATTTCATAATCATCCTCATCCTCACACCCTCATTAGTGTTAACATCATCATCACACAATATTAGTTTATCCCTACTGAAATGCGCCGTTACAAAAGTCTCTGTACTTTGTTGCATTTAGCGGCAAAGTTCTTCTTCATAAAATTTGTAGTTCATTTTTGTAAACATGAATTTTTTCACATTTTGAGGAAGTAGCCTCCGATGCCGATCGCTCACAAGGTTACCAAATCTTTCCGAGTACATACTGGAGGGTGGGCAGTACACCAAAGCTAGCTTGTACAAGGTGCTCCAAATTGCCTTTTTTTCCTCCCTAATCAAAAGGATTTAGGGCCTGATTCAGCCGCTGTGTGTATATGCTAATCAATGCATATGCACGGCAACCACAGCATAAGATGCAGACGCCCAGCACTACATAATGCCATCCACTTCCCTTTACTCAAAGCCTGAGTGGTCCACAAGACAGCGGAAACATCGGTAACATCGAGAATCATCGGAACCATATGCACAATAGAGGTTGACCTGAAGTCATGCAGGATTTTGACCACTTCCTGCGTGCATCGAGTCTTCTGGCTGTGTATGCCTTAATTATACACACCCGTATAACGGCGTCCCCACACACAGGCATGCCTGCGTTCGCCCGACCACCCCCCGGTTGGAAGCATCTCAACACCCATAAAGGGCACTTTTTGTCAATCAATATTGGAAGCGTCTGCATACACGCTGCATGTAGACTGCGTATTCTTACCCGATCGCACTGGCTAGTTCGCACACGTGCAGTGTGATGCATTAGCATGCGCAGTGTAAAAACATCGGCCGAGTGCATGCATTCTCACTTGCATTCCCTGCTGAATCAGGCCATGTGTGACATGCTAATTTGTGCATTGTCATTAAAGTAATCCTCAACCATTCTATTGATGCTTAGTGTATCAGATTGAATCACGATAGAGGTGTCAATAATTGTGGGGAATTATTTTAAGCCTGACCAGATGTCAAAATGGTGTTTCACTATGGTGCGCAGAGATGCCTCATCTTCCACAGCCCCATTGGGTCTCTTGGAAAAGGTCAGTTTTTTCCTGGCAGCAGCATTTGCAGGAGAAACTGAAGCAGGAGATGGTGTTGTGTCATGTGCCATTTGAGCTGACAACTTGTTGGCAAGGAACTCTTTGCATCTCAAAAAAAGACATTACGTATGACTTAAACCTAGTATCAAATATGGTTGCCAAAATGTAGTGATCCAATTGCATGATCTTGACAACCCTTTGGTCAGGGTGAAGCGAATAAAGAAGTTGATCTACAATCCAACATACTTAGCGGAATCACTTTATTTCATCTCCTCCTTTAGTTTTTCTAGATTGTTTTTCTGTAGTTTTATTAAGGGAATCACCTGACTCAAGCTGTCAGTGTCTGAACTCACTTAATTTCAATGGTTTCAGTAGCTTGCTTAAAACAGAGAATATTCTCCAGTGTACTGGACTAAGGGCCTGATTCAGACCCGCTCGCAAGCGCACAGTACTCGCAAGCGTGTCGATGGTCGGGCAGTGCACACGTGCGGTGTGCGCACTGTGAACTGCGCGAGCCCTGGAGCGAGTGAGAACTTCACTCACTCGGGGCTCGCAGCAAAACAGGGCAGCTGTCGATGTTGATCAACAGCTCGCCCCTTTTGGTAGGTGGGTCTGGGGTTGGCTGCACAAACGGAGACATTCCAGAAGGAACACCTGCAATTTGTGGGCGGCCCTACTGAAAACACACGTGATGTAAGTAGTGAACTTCATGCTTTATTATAGAAGGATTTTCACTGGGGCTTGCAGTGGACGAGACCCTACCACAAGGGTCTCGTCGCAAGCCCAATGGTCGCGATAATCGCGACCATCGCCAGGCCGCCTGCACAAGCTGTGGGTGGTCACCCACAGCTATGCGAGCAGCCTGGAGGTGGATTTTTTTCTAAAAAAAAAATCCGCCCTGAATCAGGACCTAAGTTACATAACTCCTCCTCTCCCTATGTCATAGCTTGTTGTGTAGATTTGGATGGCTTGTTGCTGTTCCTCCTTTGACTGAAGCATATAAAGGGTGAAATTCCACCTGATCACTACCTCTTGCTTCAGTTTATGGCATGATAATTGAACTGTTATTGCAGCTGCTGCAATCTTCTACATGCAGTTGCTGAATGCTGAATATATGTCCAAAATTTTTTTGGACCACAGACAGCATCTTCTGCACGCCCCTTTCATTTAAAGAAAAACCTGAATCGCCACGTTTATTGTGAGGGCAAAACATGGGATGTGTTAAAATTTACAATTTAAAATTCCAATTTTAATGGTCTCACAATGTTACTTGCGTTATTGAAATGACAAATCCTAAGGAGAGTCCTAGTGGGGTTATCCATTTGCTATGACATCCCTGAGTTGACACCAGTTGCCTCTTAGTGAACCGGGTGATACATTTAGTAGCCTGCCTGTGAATGAGCTGGTATTGTGTGTTAGATACTACTACTGCTGCAGCTGCTGAAGGCAATATACCTACCCAGTGGGCTGTCACAGCCAGAGGTGCATTTAGACCTCATGGGGCCCTAGACAAGATACCAGTTTGGGCTCCCCCCTCAAACTATCCATAGCACTATATTTTCCCTAATACCTCAACCAAAACTCCTAAACTAACCCTAACACCCTAACCCAAACCCCTAAACTAATCCTAATACAGTATCCATAATACCCTAACACAAACCCCTAAACTAACCCTAATACCCTAACCCACACCACTACACTAACCCTAATACACTATTCCTAATACCCTAACCCCTTAACTAACCCTAACCCAGACTGCTACACCAACCCTAATACCCTGAATATCCAAAACCACCTCTAGTACCCTATCCGTAAAACCCTAAAAAATACCCCTAAACTAAACCAAATACCCTAACCACTATACAACCCTAATATCCTAACTCCACGTACGACACACAGTAGTGCTCCTTATACAGGTTACGCCACAAAATAGTGCTCCTTATATACACATTACGCCACACAATAGTGCTCATTATACACGTTATGCCACAAAGTAGTGCTCCTTATATACACGTTACACCACAAAGTAGTGCTCTTTATACACATTACGCCACAAAGTAGTGCTCCTTATACACTTTATGCCACACAGTAGTGCTCCTTATATACACATTACGCCACAAAGTAGTGCTCCTTATACACATTACGCCACAAAGTAGTGCTCCTTATACACGTTATACCACAAAGTAGTGCTCCTTATACACATTACGCCATGAAGTAGTGCTCCTTATACACGTTATGCCACAAAGTAGTGCTCTTACGCCACACAGTAGTGCTCCTTATACATGTTACGCCACAAAGTAGTGCTCCTTATACACATTACGCCACGAAGTAGTGCTCCTTATACACTTTATGCTACACAGTAGTAGTGCCCCTTAAACATTATGCTTACCCAGTAGTATATAAGCTACAGTAATATCTCCATCTCACACATTGCTAAGAGACACGTTGCATATACATGTATATATGCATATACATATATGTATGCTTAATTTCAACCATAAAGTAGAGTAGTTAATAACAAACAAATCATCTTATCAGTTACTGTATATGGAGTTTCCCACATGTACATACAGTATAATGACATTAGTGATCTATACGGCATATAAAGCATTGCCAAACTGTACATATACTTATTATGTTTCATACACATACCTGGCACAGTGTAACTATCACACAGATGGGAGACATACATTGTACAAGGTAAGAGTGAGCGCAGATTGCTCCACTTAAAGTGAGGGGCTGGAGATCTCGGCACTAGGCTGGGTGCCCAAGGGACAAAGAGAATGGGGGGTATCAGTGCAGCAGCTCACTGTAAGTCGTCACCTGACAGCAGCCTAAGATGGCCCTTGCAGAGCAGGGAGCCGACACTACCCCAGTAACGCCTGTGGGGTTGGCGATGACAGGAGCCGGGTGCTGCAGTGCAACACTATCCTGCAGGCATCGACTTCTGTCACTGAGAAGGAGCCAGCAGTTCAGCCAGAGTCTCCTAGGGCAGCCCACACTCCCCCGTAATCGGGAGATTCCTTTGTGACCACGACCCATTTAGTGATGTCACAGGAGCTTCCATGAAGCCACACCCCTATCCAGTAAGCCATGCCCCCTTTTAAGCCGCAGGGGGTATATTGGTTGCATCGGGTGTCACCAACACCTCTAACTGCTGCAGCATGCCAGCTGAATGCTGGTCCACTGTACCTGTACCCCCACTTATGGACAGATAAGCTTTTTTTGTGTTAAAATCTTGTACGTGTGTTTTTTAGCCATTGATGTCACTGTTAGAATAAAATAGCTTTTTTACCCTAATTACCTGTGATTGAGGATTTTATAGGGAACAAATGTGCTCCTAAAAAGGGTATATGATAATCATCTATTAAGCATACAGTGCAGACTTGCCTACCTTTAGGCTGTCCCTTCCGGGAGGGGACAGCCTGGACCACGCTCTTTACACATCAGGTGGGCGGAGCGGGGGGCGTGGCGGCTCAAAACGTCATCGTGGCCCCGCCCCCCGCTGTGCAGAGCCCGTAATACAGACACTGTTCTGTGGGGGGCGGGGCTTCGAAGACGCGTTTTAACGCGAATCGCGTCATCTGAACCCCCGGGCTGCATACTATGTGGCCGCCAACGGGGGGGTGCGGGATGGCTGCGGCTGGTTCCGGTAGACTTGCCTGCCTTCCTGGGAGGTCGGGAGCGGCACCCGATTTTCGGGAGGCTCCCGACCAAATCGGGAGGGTAGGCAAGTATGATACAGTGTTGAAAAATGGTACACACTGTGTTGCACTCTTTTTTTTTATTTCATGAAACCAATAAGGGGGTAATTTGACCGAAGATACTACAACCAGATAAGTTGTCAATCATTATCAAACACGGGTGTACTCATATATACTGTATATATATATATATACACTTCACTAATGCTCTTTTTCAGAAACATTTAGGCGCTCACACTTTTCACTATTAATATTTGATCTTTTTATGTGATCACCATATTATTAAATAAATATATATATATATATATATATATATATATATATATAAAATAAAAACAGAAAACCCAGCACTCACCATGTTAAACACTCACAATGATGTGTAAATAAGTAAATAAATAATGGGGATTTAGTTCATGGATTGATCAATGCATTTAAGCCCGCAGCCCACATCACGGGACCCCACTTTCTGCAGGTCCTACACTATCCGTCACACTGATGAAAACCTGTTAGCTGCTATCACATAGTTTAGACTGAAAAAATGTTACCTGGTTTAAAGCTCACCTGCCAGCTAATGGCTTTTAAAGGTAAGGCAGTCACCTGACATAGCTTCTATCACACTACCAAAAAGACAGCTGACACAGGTTAATATAAACGAGTTTGCACATGGGGTGCATGAGAAAGCTATGATCACAAAAGGTTAATAAAAATTAACCGCATAAACAAAGTCAGAAATCCACTGCACTCGCCACTCCTAGATTTGGGGTGCAAACCTGCACTCGCCATTCCCAGGACATTTTTTCAGTCTAAACTATGTGATAGCACCAACATAGGACTGTGGAGAGTTAAGTATATTATGGGTCCAGGGTGTGCGATGCGGGGGCCCCCTGGACCCAGGGGCCCGTGTGCCCCGTACACCCTGCACCCATTTTAGATATGCCCCTGACTCCGCCCTTCCACAGTGTCTGTCAGCTGCTCATGCACGGTGGGAGGAGAGCACTGTGCCGCTGTTTGCACATTCACAGACTCATACCTGTGGTACGGCTCCACCTCTACATATCTTGTTCTCCTCCCCCTAATACTTTTAGTGGCCATCTGGCAGATTGGGGAAATGGGTCTGGTGGGTTCCAGTGACTAGACTCCAACCTGTTTGATTCCTCTTCTGGATACCGCTTCCTGTTTGGTCTATCATGTGGCTGCCACAGAGAGTGAAGACTGTTTGACTGTCCAGGGACAGGCAGGTGCAGCCTCTGTGCGACAGCAAAAGAGCTGAAAGGCTGCTGCACCCCAGGTGAAGATACTGTATAATAAACCTTTATTAAAATATTTAAGTGTATTGTGCTTATTTTAATATTTTCTTTACAGGCGGACTACAGGTGGCAGTGAGCCCTTAATTGCCGGGCATGTAGGCACTTGGGGTTCTCCAAGTGCCGGCATGCTGGGACAGGTTTGCTAGGAGCTGTAGGCCGCCTGTAAAGAACAATGTTATAACATGAACACCGCATCCACAGTGCGGGGCACAGCACTGGGTTGTTGCCCGAGAGGGGGGACCCCATTTTATTTTTTGGGATCCCCACTTTCCGAGGAATTCCAGCCTTGGGCTGACTAGTTTAATGGTGGTTAATGTGATGGCAGGGGGACCTCACACTGTGTACCCCCTGCTATGGCATTATCCTCCAGGCTGGTTTAGTCTGGTGCTGGTTACTGTTATAAAGAGGGGACTCTATGCTTTTTTTTTTTTCCAGGGGGTGTTTATCAGCCAGTGCCTCCCCAGCCATTAAACTCACCGCATGTCACTGGAACACACTATACCAAAGACTGACCCTGTACATACTGCAGTACACCAGACTGACCATGCATACACAGTATTACACCACAGACTGACCCTTCTCTCACTACACTATACCAAAAAAATAGGAGAGTGCCAGTCCCTTGACAGGGGTGCCAGACCCCTAGATACACCGCTACTTGATGAAAGGCATCATTTCCACATCCCCGTACTAAAGTATGGGGACTGTGGATATTATGGAGAGAAAAATGTATCAGTGATTATCAGTGATTATCTCCTGCGTTACACAGTTAATTAATGGCCCTGAAACTTAATTTCTACAAAAGGTGAAAATGTTAATTTTCACCAACTTTTGTAGAGATTAAGGGATGATGAATAGACCCCTTAGGGTTTAAGGTGGAGTTGGTTTTTGAAACGATTTAGGTCAAATTTGACTAATACCATATAGTAACTCTGTCTATACAGTAGCATGCAAGAAAGTCAGGACAAATACTGTATGCACTGTCAACAATATAGATATGCACATTCCTAACAGGCACCAGGGTAATCATCTGCCTGCATATTTATACTGGTTTCAGTTTTAAAACTAAAACCGGGACATCCACTCAAAGTGGACATTAAAATCAGTGAGCACATTCTATTCTGTCCCAGCATCATACAAACATCTTCACCTAAACTGTTTGGGTATACTAGTGCTTATAGAACTATAAGCACCAGCATGCCCATGTCAGTCAGAGCATGCTGGCATTTGTAGAACTGCAAGCACCTATGCACCCAGCCTCAGGCACTCGCAACATATACTGACATGTGCATCTTTGAGTATCGGCAGGTCTGTGCAAGAACTCCCTTCCCAACTAAGGGCCTGATTCATTACAGATCGCAACTGCGAATGCAATAGCGATTACGCACGCACTCTTACTGCGAAGATTTGCTAATCCATTATAATCGTTATGCCGTCGCAGCAGTACATAAGGAGGCCCACTTCACCATACACACATCCGTAATGTTTAGCATCGGTACCATTGCAGCCTCACGCACACTTTCACAAGCTCTGACCTTACTCAGAAATTGCTAACCTTGTTGCTCGCTATGGGTACTAAATGCCACATATGGCATCACAGTGGCCAATTTATGCACGCCCATGCAACGGCGTTCAAACGCACTGGCACGCCTGCATTTTGACAACCACCCCCCTGTCACCTCCCCCAAACGGCACTTGTTGTCAATCACTCTGCGATGGGTCTGTGTAGTCCCGATCGCAGTGGCTGCTTTGCGCACTGCGATGCATGCGCAGAATGCAACCATTGACTGTTTGCTTGCGTAGTAGCAGTTGCAATCCTTGCTGAATCAGGCCCTAAATACATTGTTCTGTCTTCCTGTGTCATTTTAATTATGTTAAGCAAATAGTTTATTTTATCTAGTTAATTACTATGCTGTGGATTGGATACAATTGTATCCAGCGAGAAGATTTGTGCCTAGCGGGAGCCAAGTGGCGCAGCAAAGACAATGGGTTCCGGACTATAGACAGACAGTAATTAGTTAGACAATGTCTAGATAGATACCAGATGTTAGACAGTTAATAGTTAGACAAGGATAAAAGTTTGACACAGATAAAAGTCAGACACACTAAAGTTAGACATGTAAGAAGTTCGACAGGTATAAAAGATCGACAGGGTCAAAAGTTCGACATGAAAAAGATCGACACAAAAATGGTCAACACATTTTTTTTTTTTTTTAGGATTAGGGTTAGGCACTTACTGGAGGGTTAGGGTTAGGCACTTACCCCCACGGTTAGGGTTAGCCACTTACCCAGACGGTTAGGGTTAGGCACCAGGAGGGGGGTTAGGCACCAAGGTTAGGGTTAGGGTGAAGATTAGGGCTGAAAAACAAAAAAAATTATTGTCTACCATTTTTGTGTCAACCATTTTCATGTTGAACTTTTGACCCTGTCGACCTTTTGTACCTGTTGAACTTTTTACATGTCTAACTTTGTGTGTCTGACTTTTGTTTGTGTCTAACTTTTTTCCCTGTTTAACTATTGATTGTCTAACATCTGGTGTCTATCTAGACATTGTCTAACTAATTACTGTCTATATCTTATGCCACAGCCCTGGAGGTGTGGCCACTTAATCTGGAGTGTGTGGCTGTAGGTCCTTGGAAGGCACAGGTCCCGAGACAGGCCCAGTCTGGGTATTTTGAACCATACTGCCAGTGTCCACTCAGAACCCCTGTCCTTTGCACATGCAAGTTTGCAAACAGGTAGCTGATAATGTACAATGATGTACAATAATGAGTGCATCAAGACAGTTCAATATAGCTAGTGTGCACCAGACCATGGGTGTGATATAAGAGTGGGCACAGGCAGTATGGTTCAAAATACCCAGATTGGGCCTGTCTCGGGACCTGTGCCTTCCAAGGACCTACAACCACACACTCCAGATTAAGTGGCCACACCTCCATGTGGTACAGCCACACACTCCAGATTATGTGGCCACACCTCCAGGTGGTACAACCACACACTGCTTATTATGTGGCCATTCCTCCAGCAGCTCACAGAGGAATCCAGTATTTGCAAAAGTAAGTGGCCACACAGGGCCTGGAATTTCTCATGCAAGGGACCCTGTTCTACATTTCCACCCACAGATTCAGAACTGTATAGAGTAGGAGTTATCCTGAAGGTACGTTGAGCAGAAGGTAGGTGAATCATTACAGAACCCAAATGACAACAGTGAACAGGGAGCTACGAATCTGTAAAAAGTTGCATTAGCACATACAGTATACAAACCCATTTATTATGTAGTATGACATTGGAAAATCCAACCATTATGACAACAGGCCAAAATCATAATAATGAACCTCAGCAACACTTTAAACAGAATTGGGATATTAGGGTCTATTTTCACAAATGATTTAATTGTAAACATCTCTGTTGTGCATGTGGCCAGCATATCAGAAACACCGACTCTCACCACATAGCATAGCTCAGTGAAGCGGTTCTTCAACTTCCTTATAATTCACCACAGCTGATGACGTTATTATAAATACTAAACATCACTAAAAACTCCCTAGTAACTTCATTAGTAAACAGTGTAACAAAGTAAGTGGGTCAAAGCAGAGGGAGTTAATAAAGTAGCTATTAATGAGTACAAGTGCTACTCATTTCACTACCTGTATCAGGACTAGGGGCCTGATTCATTACCGATCACAACTGCGATTATGCACGCAATTGGGCGATTGTTGCATTCTGCGCATGCATTATATTGCGTGTGTGCAAACCAGTGACTGTGACCGGGACTGCGATCGCAGTGGCTACGCAGACCCATCACAGAGTGATTGACAGGAAGTGCCGTTTGTGGGAGGTGAAGCGGGGTGCTCGGCGAAATGCAGGCGTGCCAGTGCGTTTGAACACTGTTGCATGGACGTGTCATACGCAGCCTGAGTACTCATAGCGTGCGTGAGGCTGCAATGGTACTCGATGTTACCGATGGTTTCCCAGTCTTGCTAAGGATGTGTATAAGGTAAAGTGGGCATCCTTATGTTGTGCTGCAACGGCATAGCGATCGCAGTGGATTAATAGACTATCACAGTGAGACTGCGTGCATAATCGCTATTGCAATCGCAGTTGTGATCCATAATGAATCAGGCCCCATGTTATGACATTAGTGGGCCTGATTCTGAGTTGGTGTGTGCTTCTGGTATTGCTTCTGCAACTTTATACACATACCACTACAAGCCCTTCCCTGGTGTACAGCCTGAATGTGCAAGGCATGAGGCTTTAAGCATCTTCAGACACTCAAATGCTTTTTGATATTTGACGCATCCATCGGGCAAGAGTATTGCCTCCAATGTGAGCGATGAAGCATTTGAGTTTGCAACCATATCATAGAGACACCTGCAACATGACCATAACACGGACCATCTCCCAGTCACCACCCAGGAACGGCCAATACTTTTCAAGACATTTCTGAGACCGAGCGTCTCCATCGCAACTGCGACTCTGTGTGCATGGACTCTGGACACGTGTCCAGTGCGACTTAGATGGGTGAACAGTAGAAAAAAAAATCACTCAACTGCGCCATCGACATTGCGTCTGACTCTTGTGCAGGCTCTAGTGCATACTTGCCTACTTTACATAAGTCCTCTCCAGGAGAAGCCCAGAGAGGAGATGCAGCTGACAGGTTCAGGGGTCGGGGCCGGACTCTCAAAGTCTTTAGGTCCCGTTGTGGCAAAATGCAGCGATTCGCGGGTCCGCAAGGAGGGGGCAGGTCAAAATGATGTGACCCGCAAATTCCCTGTATAATCTCCCCATCTTGCCCACTTCAGTGGGCAGGATGCGGGAGATCCACCTACTCTTCAGACACAGTAGGCAAGTATGCTTCAGACAAAGAGGACTTTAGTGGCCCCAGGTATGGTCATAGTACGGTTCAAAGTAAACATCAGATTAATGTCCCTTTTAATAGATCTTTATTTTCCCTATGTATATGGCAAGAGAATATGTTATTGTGCGATTTTGTGATGATCCAATGTTCAGGTTGTATAAAAGTGAGGATTAAATAATAGGTTGTGGGGGACCTTCATCTCTTTGGGATTCCAGGAAAATGAATTACAGTAAAAGCTCTTATAGCCTCTCTTATCCAGGCATCAGGCACAGACTGTACCTGTGGACACTCTGCTGCTGGTAATGACTGTAGCTGGGTCTCCTGGAGTGCATAGTGAAATTGGTGACCAGTCTTCTCTTGGAACACCCAGGTAATGGGCGTCACTGCAAGACACCCAGAGGCCACATGCCCTAGACTAATCCCACTAATCAGCAGCTGACGGCATGAACCCATGGCAGTGGGACGAGGTACAGCATGTAAAGGGAAATGCCGACATTGACCATGTCGGCATGTGTAGAACGTTGATATGTTCAATGTCGACATGTGAAATGTTGACATTCTGCACCTCTGCGCCTCTGTTGCGGTCACTAGGCTGTGGGTTAACACCCACAGCTCTAACGATCGCTCCGGTGATGGTCGCGATGGTCAGAGACCAACGCGACCATCGGGGCTTACGACGAGAACCTAGGGTAAGGTCTCCCTTGTCGTAAGCCCCGGAGAGCTTCTGGCTCTGTCTGAGCTGGAAGCTCTCCACTGACATCACTAGTGATGTCAGTGGGGCCTCCCCCAAATGGTAGGCGTTCCCATGGGAACGCCTCCGTTTGGGCTGCCACCCCCCCGGCCCGCCTTCCCCCGGCACCGTCGTGCGCATGCTCTGTGGGGGGCCATCGACCCGGTCCGAGCGCATCGGCGCTAATGACTGGGTCTGAATGACCCCCTATATGTGTGCGCTATATATCTGTCGCTGACTAAGCTCTTGGAAAGCAATATTAAACAGATTCACTATATAAAATAAACTGCATAGATCAGTTATATTTAATTTAAAATATTATTATCTGCAAAACAGATAAATAATAACATGTAATGATTAATTAATTAATGCAATTGCAAATATAATTTTTTTCTACTCCAAACACACCTTTTTATTAACCTTATTAACAGTCACATGCATATAAAAGCTAAACATATGATATATGCTAGTGCACAAAGGAAAAGTTTGAGTCCAGATCTCTAATACCCCTTTTACAACAGAGCTACAACCCGGGTTATTGCATGGTTAATCCGTGTAGCTCCTTGGTGTAAAAGGCGAGAGCGTTGGATCGCCGGGGCAAGTGACCCGGCAATCCAACCCAGGTAACTTGCAGGGTTTAACACAGGAATAACCTGTGAAACCCTGCAGTCACGATGACCTGGAGCGCGCCGCATGGCGGCCGATTGGTCCGGCTTCAGTGGTGCTTCAAGATTACGTCATCTCCAAGTGTCCACTTCAACGCCGGAGAAGCCGAGTCTATGCAGACCCGGCTCGGGTGTGAACGGCGCCGACTCGGGAATATCCTGGGTCGGCACTGGGGAAATTCTGGGTCTGATCCAGGTTGGAACTCTGGTCCTCATTCAGACCCGGTCGCAAGCGCTGAGCACTCGCAACCGGGTCAATGTTTATCCCCTGCGCAGCGGCCGCACTGCGCGTGCGCAAGCCCCGGAGCGAGAGGGAAACTCTCTCGCTCCGGAGCTCACTACAAAAGGGCCGGCTGTCGATGTTGATCGAGCTCGGTCCGTTTTGTATTCGGGGCGGGGGGGTTGTTTCACAAACGGAGGTGTTCCTTAAGGAGCGCCTGCCATTTTGTGGGCGGCCGCAATGACATCAGCAGTGATGTCAGTGGGGAGCTTCCTGCTCGATCAGAGCAGGAAGCTCCCTGGGGCTTCCGGCTGCCGAGACCCAACCTTAGGGTCTCGTCACAAGCCCTGATGGTCGCGATGGTCTTGACCATCGCTACCATCAACCTGGTTGGTCACTAAAGCTGTGGGTGGTAACCCACAGCTTAGCTAGCGACCAGGAGGCCGCACTTAAAAACAGAAGCGGCCGCCCTCATTCAGAACGAGCGCTAGCTTCTTGCGAGCACCTCTGAATGAGGGCCTCTGTTCCAACTCCGGGTCAGGCCCGGAATTTCGGTGTAAAAGCGGTATTATGTTCATTGGTGTAGTACTATATTCCGCCATTCAGAATGTCGACGGCAGAATGTTGATATGTTCTGAATGTCGACATGGATGTTATGTTGACATGTAACCCTAATTCTAACCCTAAATTTATCACTAAAATGTGAAATTTTGACTGTCAACTTGCACAATATCCACATATAATGAACATGCTGACAATATGACCATGTTGACATAACGACCATGTCGACATTCAGAACATGTTTACATGCTGGTGTTGACATTCTGACCAAATACGAATGTTCACAAGGACAGACCAACCTGCAGCCTCAGAGCTGGTAGAGAGTTGCGCCCTGCGCTGGCTCTGTTACCGGAGACGACCACGGCTGGGCACTAGGATCCGAAGCAGCTTTCCCTGAGGTGTGACCTCCGAAGTGCGCTACTGCAGATGCGTGGCTACTCTGCGCATCTTCATTTTCAGCATCTTGTAGGTACAGACATAGCCCCGAGTATCTTCCCCACAGCTTAGCGAGCGGCCAGAAGGCTGGCTCCAAAAGAAAAAAAATGCCGCCCTGATTCAGAGCGAGCGCTCTGAATGAGCGTCCGGCTCTGAATCAGGACCAGAGATCCCACTTCCCCCTCTATCTATACAGTGTGTACACTACACTGGAGTACCATAACGCACAGCTACCCTAACCCTAACACTCCTGGCTAATCCTGTCAACCAGCACCTTTGTTGCCTTGTACCTATATTTACATAGTAAATAAACCTTCCCTGTTTAATCTGACCTGCCGTATGGAGTAACCTCCACACTTCTGCCTGAGGACATCTACAGGATAAGGCTAAATTCTTCAGGCTATAAAACAACTCCACATTCCAGTATTCAGGTGTTACAAAACATAATACTACAACAATATATTATGCTTTTTATTTTATTTTGATTCAAGTCATAACATTCTCATTTTATTGACACTTTAATATTTATACATCACCAGTTAGTAGTATTGCATATATGTGGTTTCACTACTGATAGCATAAATGGCTGTAGATTTGCAAATGCCAAATGTCAGTAGAGACGTAATGAGCTTTCTGGGAAGAAGGTCAACAAAACAAACAGCAGCTGGTAACTGTTCATGGTTAAGTGAGCAAGGCAACTTGCCGGAAGCTGTTCTAGGTACTAAATTATACTCATTTATTTTGAGTACTATTGTAACCAGGGACTAGCTGGCAAATTTTAGCTTGGAGGGCAAGCACTTAAAGGTGGTTAAACATCATGGGCAAATGCAGGTGTGGAAACTCCCCTCCTCGCCCACACCATGATCACAATAGCAAAAATATAATTATAATATTAGTAGAGCGGCATGTTTCACAGATCTCTTCAAATGAAATAATTAGAACCACCAACTAGGATGTCTGGAAAACACTATTAGCGGTATTCAATATGGGAGCGAAAACATATTTTTTGCATTAATATCGCACTTTTGACGTCATTATCGCAGGTTTGACTTTTACACCGTATTCAATTTCAAAGACTTATCGCAGGTTCGAAAAGTCTTTGATAAAAAACAGGGATAAGTTTTCACCATTGAATAGGTGTCGAAAAAAAGTGCAGAATTGGGGTTTAGGGGTGCAGGCTTAAAAAAAATAGCCTGCACCCCTGGGAATGACATTTAAAAAAGAACTTTGTCAAAAAAAGTTTAAAAAAAAAATAGGGACACCCCAAAAAATTAATTTAAAAATTGGGGTGAAAAAAAAATGGAAAAAAATTGTTTAACAATAGGGAAATAGGTTCAGGGCTATTCTGCAAGTATGCGGCAGGTGTTTTCTAGAATAGAATTATAGTGGCAGGTGCACAATTGCAGAATTTTTAAAAACTTACTTTAGGGACATCAAAATATGCTAGTACCCATTTTCATGTACCCCAAATTTGATGGGACCACTTAAAAAAACGAAAAAAATAACCTAAGTACTCTTCTGCATCACTTCTTCAATGTCGGGAAAAAACACCTGCTGCGGCTATTTAAATCCCTTACTTTCAATTACAGGCTAAAACCCATAGTGATCCCCCATGTTTTTACAACTTTAGGGGGGTCCTACAATTTTTTTAAGGAAAAATTCGTAACTTTACGCAAATCCAACTTCGGAGTCTCCCGTTTTCGTTAATTTCATATTGAATACGGGGATAAGCGGCCACGCGCCCGATACTTTAACGCAGGTAAAACCTCAGATATGAAACGTAAACTTCGACAGCGAGGTTTACCTTTCATATTGAATACCCCTCTATAAGGAGTAAACTGTTATCGTAGACCATCAATATTGTTAATTATTCTGTATACAGTAGCATACACTACTCATTGTATAAGGAGATCAATGTGTATATGTCTAGGTTCTTCTGCCACTCCCCCAGACTCACAAAATTGCTCCAATGCTCTGCACAGCAGACAACATAACCAGGTGCTTGTTTATTAACCAGGTAGAAGCAGGTAGCATACACAGGTAGAGGTTGTTGATGGTATGCCAAATGTAGCCTGGAGCATATACTGTAGTGATGGCTGTTGTAGTGCACTGTGTGTTACATGCACACATACACTGTAGGCTGACACTGGTAGAACTACTGTACTGTGCAGCTGTGGCACAGGGTATTGGGGTCTTTGTAGGGCCACTCGTGGAGATAGAAACTCAGGGTCACATCTGGTCATACAGGACACCAAGGAGGAAAGATGAGCGGGTATCGCTCTTGCGCATGTCAGAGAGTCCCTGGGTCCTAGTGCTTAGCGCAAGCAAGGCTTCAGGTAACAGGCTGCTCAGAGCACTCATCCAACCCCCCCTCTCCCAGCTCAAGACTGTCTCTGGTTACAATATGGTTCAATATGAGCATCACACATTTTGATGTCTCACCTGCAATCAGAAACAAATAGACATTATGTGAACATAATCAACATTTTAAATATGTTGTTCCAGTCTGCATTCCTCCAAGAAAACATTGAAAACATGAGATGTAAGACCTTTAGTTAACATATCTGCAACATTGTTTCCACTGGTCACATGAAATGTATTGACTGAGGCATTATCTACCAGCTCTCTAATGAAATGATGTTTTATAGCAATATGTCTGGATCTACTGTAATGCTTGGTACTGGAAGATAAGTCTATTACACCGTTGTCACATGCAATAATCTCTTTCAGCCATAATGCCTCTTTGTCTGTTTCTGTAATAATCATGAACTCAGTAGCAGATAAGGCAAATGTTGGCTGGTTTTACTTGCCCAGCTGACAGCTCCGCCTGCCATAGCAATTTGGTATTTGGTTTAGAATCACCTGTCATCTTCATCCGCTCCACAATCGGTATCACAGAATTCTTGTAGTTCTAAAGGTTCTGTTTTCTTGAACTTCAGTTTCAGGGAACTTGTGCAGTCAGGAAGCTGACGGTCGAAATGCCGACCGCCGTCTTCCTGACTGTCTAATCCCGGCAGGGGTCAAATGGCAGGCGTCAAAGTCCCGACACCTGTCATTTTACCTACGCTGGGAGCCCGACGCCCAGCATACCGATCGAAGGTAAGCCGGGCGCCGGGTGCTGACAGCCGCGGGGGGGGGGAGGGTTAGGTTAGGGGCTTCCGGGGGGACAATTTAGGGTCAGGCACCCCCCCCCCAGAAGGGTTAGGCTAGGGTAAGGGGTGGTTAAGCCCCCCTCCGGGGGAGGTTAGGGTTATACAGGAAAGGAAATGTCATGCGTGGTGCACTATTACTAAAACGTAACTTTTATTGTTATTGCAGGTTAATACCCTATTGGGAAAAGGGAGCAGCGAAAATTATTTTAAAAAAAGATACTAAAGTGTGTCACAAAGAAAGAAAATGTGATTAAAAATAAATTGCGGTGCATGTGTCCTGACCTACTATGTTATAATAAAAATTGACTGTTGTTGTTTATGACTGTGTGTCTAATTAATTCAATAGGAACAAGTATTCAGATACCTAATTTAAATTCATGAAAATGGCACACATAAGTCACATAAACCCATTCAATACCAAGTGTTTTCAAAATTCAGTCAATTATTCATTGTGTGTGTTTAAGGCTGCTTCTGAGGGGTATTGACATATCATTTAATCATATATCCACATTGAGAATCCTTATGCAGGCTCTCTAATTAATTACCAGTCCACCAAATAACATGACTCATTATATGTCATCACATTAAGAGGTGTTGTCATATCACATAATCATTTCTAGAAAGGTTTTATATATAGACTCTTATATATCCATTCACCATAGTGTGGTTCATTTGTATATCAACACATTAACATGCATATCTTTATTTATACAGTTCTGTTTTTCACTGTCAGATTGAAATCCACATCTGGGAGTAATTATCCTTATACCCCACTAAAATTAGGGTGTATAGAATTTCTAACTGAAGGATATCTGCCAGAGTACTGTGTGTAAAGAATAATTAGTCACACTCTTAGAATGAAGTCACCATTCAATTAACTGGCTACTATTCTCAAATTGTCTAGAAAGGAGATCTCTCCTATTACAGCCAGTGCTTCTGGGAGATATGTAAATACAGTATGGCAGCATCAGCGTCCCTCATTGATCACACATGCAGCTTGTCCCTATTTATGGGAATTCATGTTCTATTTAGTTTTTAAACTGATCTCTCATTGAATACATGTTAACTTATAACACACTCTATTCACTAATAAACATCATGATAAACATTAGGTCGGATCACACATGCCGCTGCCAATGCAGCGTTTCGCTAACCAGCTTTATCAAGGCAAGCCGAATCACAAGTCGGGGCATCCTTATATACCCGGACGCATCGTCCTGCACCAATCACAAGCTATCCCAGTACAAACTATCCAATTGTATCCAGCCCTGTTACGGTCGACTCCGCCCATCCCTCGATGATTGACTGCCGGGGACTCCCAGGGAGAGCGATGACGTCAGTTAAGTCCAGCGCCAGACAGACTCAACTAGAGGATCGCCGATCCGCATCCACAATTAACACTACAAATAGAAGTGCGTGCAAGGAGATAATACTTGCATCTCTCTATGATACGTGGATCATAGGAACCTAATTTATTTGCATGAATGGTTAATTGTTATAAATAAACCTATGATTCAATATTTTGCCACTCTGGTCATGTGACCTCCCCATAATGTTAAGTATAGGGACTTGTTCAGACTAACATAATGGATACCTCATTAAACTGATGTTCTCAATCCTTTACATATCAATTCCTCAAGTATCCTATATACAATTTGTGATATCAATACTCCAAAGATATAGATTATCATTCCTACATATATATTTTTATATTTATATACATTCCCTATCTAATTCATATCTAACAAAAATATTTATGTTGTGCTTCTATTCTTACTAAAAAAGAAAAAGAAAAAAAAGGAGAAGAAAAAGAAAACAAAAAGAAATCATAAAATATATAAATATGTATAATAGAATGAATACATTTATTTAAATAAGGATACAAATAAAAAAATAATAATGAATAATATTAAATAATGATAAACAGTGGATTAATAATTCCTATATAACAATTAATAAACAATTCATAATTCTATATAACAATGCATTACCAACATATAAGCATGCTTCCTCATATTATATTAAAATAGAAAGGGAACTCTCAAGTTCCCCTAAATCATCAATTTTAAGTGATCATTATATATCAAAAATTGATGTGATGAATTATAAAACTTATATATATATATATACATAAAATTAATATCATACACAAATAGTGCAAAAAAAAAAAGAAAGGTGAAGGTGAAAAATATATATATAAGAGTGCCAAAGTGAAAAAATAAACATTAGTAAAAAATATGTAAGAGAGGCCATAAGGGTCTCATAATAATAGTGTGAATAAACAAAAAATATAAAAAAAAAATAATTAAAAATCAAGAGAGAGGAAAATATATAAATTATTTAAATATTATCAGACCATATACAAAAATGATATGAATAGTACATGTGATATAGTGAAATATGTAAATTATTCATATTAAAAGTGAGTGATAAAATGTGCATATTATATGGAAATGTAATTATAGAAAAATAATACATAGGAACGTTTAAGAATATTCAGAAAACACAGTTTTCTTACTACAATCCAATTTCTTACATTCCACACATACTCCATATTTGGAGCTGACTGTAATCTCATCCCTGAGGGTCTTTGTACTTATATTCAAAAATTATTAATTAATCAAAAAAGATTGATAAAATCCATATCCTTAGACTATGAACCAGATCATCCTTATTCACCAAGGAATGGAAAGAACGAAGAATAACTCTATGGCTACATTCATAGGTATACTAAAACTATAATTTTATTTAAAAAAAGCTGTATAGTTGTTCTCTTCATTTAAACCTTTTGGAGTTTCAGTATCCATAAGGAAAATAAGTCTGGTCTCTTGCTTAAGAAGTTCACAATCCATATCCCCTCCCCTGATGTTAGTTTTAATGTTCCTCATTCCATAAGCTCTCAAACCTACAGAATTGCCTTCATGATATCTCAAAAAATGTTTCGCTATTGATGTTAACGGTTTAAAAAGCAGTTGGTCACGCTTGGCATTCCTTATATCACCCAGATGTTCTAAAACTCTTTTTTTGAGAGGTCTAATCGTCTTGCCAATATATTCTTTATCGCAGGGACATTTCAAATTATATATCACAGCCGTGGTATTGCAATCAATATAATCGCGAATCTGCCAGATTTTATTGAATCTGTCTTTGTAAGTTTCTGTTGTAACCATTGTCCAACATGCCTTACAAGTTCCACATTTCCTGGATCCCTTCTTAAAATACAGTGGCTTTCTAGGTTACTCAAAGTGGCTCCTAACTAGAATATCCTTCAAGTTCTTGGACCGTCTCCAACTTATATTGATCTTATCTTCAAAAATTTCTGTGAGATCTTGATCCGTTTTTAACACATTCAGATGTTTCTGTAAGATCCCTTGTATCTGTTTCCATTCATAACAGAATGTCCCTACAAATCTCACACATTTTTGTTCCTTTTTTATTTTTGATTTTAATAATTGATCTCTTGTATATTTGACAGTCTCCTCACGGGCTTTCTTTATTGTTCTGTTACTATAACCACAAGATTTTAATCTTCCACTCAGTTCTTCTGATCTCTTCCAAAACGTATGATCCTCTGAACAATTCCGTTTCATACGAAGAAATTCGCCCTTAGGTGGTCCTTTCAAAACTGGAGGAAAGTGAGAGCTCTTACTGTGTAGAATACTGTTGGTCGATGTTTTCTTACGATACAAATCTGATGATATATGTCCATCTTTTTCAATGGTGAGAGAGACATCTAAAAAGTTGATACTCTTTTTTCTTGTCTCATGTGTTAATTTCAAGTTGAGTTTGTTAGTATTCAACTTCATCAAGAATTCCTCAAAGTATTTTATTTCTCTCTCCCAAATTATCAGGAGATCATCAATATATCTAAGCCAAATAATAATATGCTTTGTGTAGGTATCAGTTCCCTCATTAAACACATATTCTCTCTCCCACCACCCCAGGTAGAGGTTAGCATACGGGGGGGCACATGTGGTCCCTATCGCAGTACCTCGTACCTGGAGGTAGAAGTTTTTATCACACACAAAGAAATTCTTGATGAGTACAAATCGTAGTAGGGAAATGAGAAAATTATTGAAAACCGTATTTTGATACATACTTAAAAAGTATTCTACCGCCTTGATTCCATGTTCATGGTTAATACTTGTGTACAAACTCTCTACATCACAAGTTATTAGCCAAGTACTCTTGTTTAGAAGCACATCTTGGATTTTATTCAATACATCAGATGTATCCCTAACAAAAGATGGTAATCCCAGAACATAGGCCCTGATTCAGAGCCGTTCGTTAGAGGCAGTACACTCGTTGCGTTCCGATGTTGAGTAACCGCGCATGCGTCGTGGTTACACTGCGCATGTGCGTACGGCAGATTGCGAGTTTTTTTTGTCTCGTTCGTCAAATAGCGTACAGGAAGTGACATGTCAAATGTGATTGACAGAACAGGCCGTTTTTGGGCGTTGACGGGGGTGGAGATGGAAAAACGCAGGCGTGGCGAGGCGTTTTTGGGGCGCACATACATTAACAAATGCGAACGTCAAATGTGTTCGTACAAACTCATACGTCACTGGATGATCCTCTTTCCCTTCAAAATGCTCGCACAGCTTAGGGGCTGGATAACTCGACCACAGTGGCGATGGCCTTCTCCGTCCCGGGACTCCACGATGTTGCATCGATTAATCACGGCTTGTCAGAAACTCAATTAGTGTTGGATTGAAAACCGGCTTGGTATGTGTTTGGCAAGCAGTTTTTTTGGATAGCACAAAACCGAACGCAGGTGGAAATCATAGCTGCTAATGTCAGGATTACACAATCAATTAGCGTACATTTGTGGGGGTGTATTTTGGCCGCAATGTGTTCGTTTTTGGACAATTGTAACAATAATGTCATCATGTTTAGGTTTGGTCCCTCATTTTGTGTTTGCAAGGTGTTTTTTACTCCTTAGGTAATGTTTTAAACGTTCCTTAACGAGCACTTTTTTTACAATGTGTAATTTGTGTTTTTGAACGTTGTTGGCTTTTGGGCCCGGATTAAAAGTAACCCATTTTGTCAAGAATGTCATAATACAAAGTCGTACATTTCTGGAAAATTTATTTGTATCCACCCATAAATAAATACACATATTGAACTACAACATTTTGGGCAGTGTTCCACAATATTTATTAATTGTGCAAACAATAATTTTTGAATAAACGTAAATGTAAAAATTAAAAACAATTCACAAGAAAGGAGAGGGAAGTTTTGGCCAGAAAGGAATATGAGGCAAGCACAGAAGGAGTGTGGGAAAAGTAGCCAATGGTGTCATCCTCTGAAGAATCTCCGTATGGAAATCCGATTTTAAATTGAGTTCTGTGAGGAGGGACACTGCCTGCGAGGGGGATTGCCCTGGACTGGCTTCTGCAGGGTCCTCAGCCGGATGTACTGGTTCCTCCCCTGCAGAGCCAGCAGAAATTCTGCGGCCAAGGCTCCCCTCTGGAGCAGACTCATCCGCCTGTGTCTCTGTTGGAAAATGAGAAAAGAGTCACATTAGAATCGACATATTGGCACAATAACGTTTCACAGTTGGTGACATCACAACATTTACCTGGGACAACATGAGGAGCCGCAAAGTCTGGCATGTCCGTATCCATGTTGGACACGCCAAACACCTCCACAGGCTGCACACACCCCTGTGCCAGCTCTTCTAAATCAGTAAACTCCAATGACACAGGGGTGGGACCTCCACCTGTCCCCCTTGCATGCCTAGCCCTGTGTGCCATTTTTTGTTTCAGGCGATATTTGAAGTCTTGCCATCTGTGGGTTAAATTGGAACCATTACTTTTTATTTGATTTGGTTGTTGGTTTTAGGGTGGTCAAGTGTTTACTTACCGCCGTTTGACATCCCGGGCTAGACGGACATAATCCCCCACCCTATTGACATCCACGGCTACCTCTTCCCACATTCTCCACTTCTGGCTTGCACTCATATTCCTGTCTGCCTGTGGCAGGATGTCCACACACTTCTGTATCAAAACCTCCATCTCCTTTCTTGTGAATTGTGGCTGCCTTTTCTTTTTGCCAGCTTTGCCCGGATTACTGGGCCCAGCAGCCTCTTCCATGTCATCCTCCTCACCTATTTGGGGTAATTTGAAGAAATCTCAACTTCCCAACTTGCACAATAATATGTTTATAATTAATCATTGAGTCAAAATGCATGAAATACTTACCGCGGGACTGTTGTCCATTGTTTTCCTGGTCTGTATCCATGTGTGTTGTTCCAACTCCAAATACACCAGAATTGTGTTTTTGTCTCGTGACGTATTTATACATGCGTCCTTAATTTGCGGCCGCATCATTGATTGTGCGTTCCTCTGATCCTTCCTTAATTTGGGCGGGAAACTAAACACTATTTATGGGTTGTGGCGTTTCGACTCGAGGTGGCGTTTATTGAATGTTGGAGGTTACGTTGGTTGGAGTTGATTGTTGGCTGGTTTAGGAGATAGCGTTTATTGTGTTTTTTTCTTGGGTTAGCGGTTTTTCTTGGTTTTCCGTTCCTTTTTTTTCACTTTTGTTTTTTTGGCTCGTTTCCAGTTTTGGTAAGTTTGGGGAAGTATAACTTCGGGGAAATTTGTCTCTCATTGTGGTGTTCATTTTTCTAATATGTTTTTTCCGTCATTTCATCTCTCTTAGGTTTTTTTTTGGCTCTGCCCCAAAGACATTTTGGTCCGGTTTCTTAGCTATTAGCTCTTGGTAAGTTCATGCGTTAAATTGTTTAGGGAATGTTCTTGTTTGTCTGTACGCAACTTTGGTTGGCCTTCCACATGTTACGTTGTTTTTTGCCAAATCGAACTCTGTGTTTTTTGTTACTTTTTTTGGCGGCGTTATTGTGCCCTGTATTTGCGAACTAATTAGCGCATTTTTACTACTTGCTATTGTGCCCTGTATTTGCGAACTAATTAGCGCATTTTTACTACTTGCTATTGTGCCCTGTATTTGCGAACTAATTAGCGCATTTTTACTACTTGCTATTGTGCCCTGTATTTGCGAACTAATTAGCGCATTTTTACTACTTGCTATTGTGCCCTGTATTTGCGAACTAATTAGCGCATTTTTACTACTTGCTATTGTGCCCTGTATTTGCGAACTAATTAGCGCATTTTTACTACTTGCTATTGTGCCCTGTATTTGCAAACTAATTAGCGCATTTTTACTACTTGCTATTGTGCCCTGTATTTGCAAACTAATTAGCGCATTTTTACTACTTGCTATTGTGCCCTGTATTTGCGAACTAATTAGCGCATTGTGAAATGTGTATTCATCCCTTAATAATGTTTTTTGTCGCCTGGAGCATTGGTTGATTACATTTGGCCTCTATTTGACGTAGTGTGCGTAACGTCGTTTTGCTCTTGGGCCAAATGTGTGTGTGTCCCCTTTTATGTTTTGTGTTGCTTAAATTTGTGATAATGACATGGCCAGCATAAAATGATGTATATTTTTGATGTTATTATTTGCAGTTACAACGTATCATGACAATACCCCGGCATGTAAGCATCAATGGATGGTATTTGAAAGCAAAGTTACATATATTTTTATTGGTTGTTGTAAAAAGGCTGACCTTCCAATGTTGTAATTTCAGGTTGATTTGGGTCGGATTGTTCTGGCCCTGCTCCCGGAAGCCGACCAACCTCAATCTCGTCCCAGGCGTAGGCATCGTAGGCGTGCAAGGCCCCAGATATTTCGAACACATGTCACCCTTTTTGGAATGCCAGATGATGAGGTTTTAAGACGATACCGTCTTCCTCCAAAAATCATCATAGACACTCTCATTAATAGAGAGTGATCTTGAGCGGCAAATTGACAGTCCTACAGCAATTCCACCACTTACGCAATTAATGGCGGTGTTACATTTCTGTGCCTCAGGATCGTTCCAAACAACGGTGGGAATAGTGGCGGGCATCTCACAATCCTCCTTTTCCCGGATCCTGAGGGCAGTGATGGAGGCACTTTTCAAGCACCTCCATCATTTTATTCAAATGCCTTTGGATATGGGTGCCCTTAGTGTGGCCAAGGCCAATTTTTACCAAATAGCTGGCTTCCCACACATCATAGGGGTTGTGGATGGTACTCACATACCACTTCAGCCTCCAGCACGGCTGGAGGCAATATTTAGAAACCGTAAACACTATCACTCCCTGAATGTAATGGTGGTATGTGATGCCTCCCTCCAGATCCTGTCCCTGAATGCAAAATTACCAGGAAGTGCACATGACTCCTTCGTCATCCGGCAATCAGGGATATGGCACAAATTAACCAACCTACAAGCTGGTGATGCGTGGCTTCTGGGTAAGTGGAGACCTTTAGTACATAACAATGTTAAGCTACATACAGAGTGAGCCTGATGTTGTCTTTTCATTTTCACAGGAGACAGTAGCTACCCTTGCACGCCCTGGCTGCTCACTCCTTATTTGGCTCCCACACCAGGGCCACAAAGTGAGTATAATTCCGCACTTACTGCCACCAGGCAAGTGGTGGAGCGCTGTATCGGCCTTTTAAAAGGCCGATTCAGATGCCTCCACCGCTCTGGTGGCGAACTCATGTATTTGCCGGATATGGTTTCGAAAATTGTGGTCCTGTGTGGTATATTTCACAACATCGCCATAAGGAGTGGTGTCCCAATGCAGCCAGAGGATGCCTTACATGAGGATGGCCCCCCCGAGGTTGGTCGGAGGTCAGTATGTGGGGGGGCCATACGCGATGATGTGGTGGCCAGATTTTTTAGGTAATTATTTGCAAAAAACCAGTGTTGATACCTAATGTGTTTGGGTTTGTTTGAGAGCATCTAATTTTTTGCTAATTTATTTCTCCCTCTTCTGTTTTTTGACATAATGTTTGGCACTCCAACGATGACTACTTCCTGCTACCCTTACCAAACCTGTATGTGGATATTTTGTGGCTATATTCTTGAACACTTATTGCCACGCCATATATGTGGAATCATGTTGGCATGGTCCTTCGTCAACCAGTTCTTGATTGTTTTTTTTTTATGTTTGTTTTTTGGTATGTGTTGTATTTGAGATTATCACTGTGTGTTTTGTTTGTGAGTGAACACTTTGAATTTTCTGTTAGGTTGGTAATAAATGTTTTTAGAGTGAAATGTTGTCCCTTTTTTGTAACGTTACCACCAAGTGTAACCAGGTTCACACACGTAACATTTGACTAAGGGGTAATCCAGTACTGACGCCATTTGAGCCAAAATGATTCCTTTATTCAGGGTCCAAACCAACACCAAAAGGAAGCCTGTACAATCCTTTTGCTTCGTAATATTGCCCTAAGCTGCTTGCACACCAACTAGGAACCTGGAAAATGTTGAAATATCTAATTGTGACTACACCAAAAAAGGGAAATCAGATTTGTACTGTTAGGTGTTTCTTGTGGCTGTTTGACCCAAAAATACAACACACACTCTTATTGGCCCAAATGTGAAATCCTTGCAGGAACACTCTACTTATGTCAGGGTAAACAATATGTGGTTGGGACAAAACGAATGAGCCAGAACGTAACTTCAAACAAAACAATTTATTTACAGAATGTTGAAAAAAAAAAAAACTACTCCCTAAGGAGGACCGACATACGGTCAAGGACCACCAGCACCCCGATGATTTGGCTGTGCATCTGGGCCACACATCCGGCTAAATTTGCCCGAAGCCTCTGTTCCTCTGTGGGTGAGAAAAAATTGGGGATTAATACAACAATAGTGAAACCACATAAAAAATCAATAAAAAAAAAAAAACAACAAAAAACATTTTTACAAAACTGCATTAAAAATCATCACACTAAAATGGAGTAGGGCAAAAATACAAGGCCTATGTCCAAATTCAGACAGGTGTGCTATGTGTATGTTGAAAAAAGCAGTAACAGGTTACGGCAATCGACCAAAACCACTTATTTTTGGGTTAAACACACAAAAAACAAAAAAATATAAACAAAAAACAAACAGTTTGTGTCGATAAAAACCAGCAAAAAAAAACATACCGGAAGACCCAACGCCAGCTACAGAAGGCCCTCCATCGTCCTCCTCGGAGGTGGGTCCATTCCCCAAAGATCGGGGCGGTGTAATGACCGACTCCGGGGAGGGGGTCATTCGAAGAGGGGTGGTTGGAGGAGAGGGGGAATTGGGACGGAGGGGAAGGAGTCCAGAAAAATCTGGCTGAGGGTGTAGGAAGGCTGGGGAGGAGGGGGGAATAGGGGAAGGAGTGGAGTTGGAGTGTTGGCTGGGGGTGGGGGAGAGTGGCCGTGCTCGCCGTCTGGCGGGACGCTGATGGCGTAGTCTTCGCTGGGCCCCTAAAAGATGGAAAACAAATTGTGGTTAGTTCCAACACAAATCCGCAAACAAAATCTATTTCAAATGCACCCCCAAACCCAAACCAAAAAAAAAAGACTAGAATGAATACATCTGAAAGACAGGGAAAACATGGCCATGCAGATATGAGGAGAATGAATAAATATGAAAGACAGGGAAAACATGGCCATGCAGATATGAGGAGAATGAATAAATATGAAAGACACGGAAAACATGGCCATGCAGATATGAGGAGAATGAATAAATATGAAAGACACGGAAAACATGGCCATGCAGATATGAGGAGAATGAATAAATATGAAAGACACGGAAAACATGGCCATGCAGTTAGGGCCACAAAGACAAACATGAAAACCACAATCCATTAAACTTACTCGCACCGATCTGCATGCGAAAGCATGCCAGCAAGCGGGGCGTCCGCCGTTGCAGGTCCGACCACCTGCGCTCCAGCTGCCCGATATGGCGGCGTGAGCCGAAGGAGCGCAGGCGGGCCCGAACCTCCGCATATGCGGATCGCTTCTCCCGGTTGTTGATGGGTGGAGGCTGGCTGGTTATCTGCCGATCCATCACCTCCGTAAGCACCAGCAGCTCGCGCCTGGTGAATGCGGAGGCTCTCATGATGGCAATGGAGTTTTTCTAAAAAATCATTTTGTGATAAAGTGCTCAAAAATTTTATGATTGGCTAATGTATTTAGGATATTAACAGGAGCAATTCTATTGGTTAGTGTATGAGTCATGTGTTCGACAGGGCCAAAAATCTGAGGAGACTTATGATAGGCTTAATGCAGTGACATGCGTAAGCAAATTAACATAAAAAAATAAACTCCATGAAATATGCGGGGCTAAAAACAAATAGACCAATTATTTAATAGGGGTTAACATGTATTTTAACAAATAAAAGCGAATGTTTAAGCCGTACGTATTCTGCGGGTAAACACAAACACGGACATAAATAAAGTTTATTGCATTGTGTAAAAAAAAAAAAAACAATTAAGCTAATTGATATATTGATTGGCATGTTACGATTGAGGGAGGTAGGCAGAATAAACGAGCAGTTAATCGAAATGTCTCAGGCCAACTTCCGGGTAGTACTAGTGCGTGCGTTCCCTTCAAACCACTTCGGGGATGTACGCTCGCTATTTGGCTCGCTCGTTAGTTAGAGGAGGGGTCGCCTGAGTTTGGGGAGGATGTTTTGATGCGAACGAAAATACGAGCGTGTGCCTGAATTTAAATATTTCTTTACGTTCGCCCAACGTACGAACGGCCACTTGCGTCCGGGTCTGAATCAGGGCCATAATCCCTTAGATGGAAATCCAAAAATTTGCTGGCATTCTCAGTAAGGCTACCCATCCCAGAGACAATTGGTCTTCCGGGTGGGTTAGTCTCATTTTTATGAATCTTTGGTAGTAGGTATAGAGTGGGCATCCTTGGGTGTTCTGTTTTCAAAAAGTCATAATCCCTCTTTATTATGACACCCTCATTCTTAGCTTTCATTATAATCCTATTATATAGTTCCATAAAGTCATTAATGGGATTGAAAGTCAAACGTCTATAACAAGAAACATCCTCCAATTGTCGATTTAATTCTTTCACATATTTTTCCTTAGACCATAGAACCACATTACCACCTTTATCAGATGGTTTAATTATAGTATCTTTCCATGTCTGCATTTCTTTTAGTGCCTCTCGCTCTTCTCTTCTTAAATTATAATCATTATTCATGATTTTTTTATTGCCTTCTAAAAGATCCAATTCTTTACTCACAAGATCGACAAAGATCTTAACTTGGGGACAAATCGATGAATCAGGACAGAAAGTGGATTTTCTTTTTAATGAAGTGGCTTTAGTTCCCAATGATTCACATGGGACTTGCGTTCCAACTTGTCCCAGAGACATTTGTGTCCCACCTAATTCCTCTAATATCGAGACAGCTGTTAGTTCTTCCTCTGAGAGGATCATGGGGATGGATGTTGGTCCATCAACATCTCTAGTATTTAAAAAAAAAACTTTTTTAAAAGAAGCTTTCTCGCAAAAAGGTTTATATCCTTCTCATATTCAAACCTGTCAAATGTTTGTGTAGGTGAGAAGGATAATCCCCTCTTAAGGACCTCTATCTGAGATGTTGTAAGTATTCTATCCACTAAATTAACAACCCTCAGGGAATCAGAATCTTCTAATTCCTGTATCGTCTGTAATCCCTGGGTTCCCCCCTCCAGTCCCTGAAGCTTCGTTTTCCTCTTCTTTCCCCTTCTAATCCTCTTAAAGACTGTCCTATACTGTCCCTGGTTTCTCTGGGAGTCACCCCTAAAAAATCCTTTTGTTGTTTACGAATTGGTGTTCTTTCATGTATTGGTTCATTTATCGGATGATTCAACATCAGAGGTGGTATAATTCAGATGGCTGTTCGAGATACCTTTACTTGTGTGGTTCCATCTATATATTTTATTAGAGGCAAAGTCATTTTTATCTCTTTGCAGCTTACTTCTCTTTCTACTGATGACCTCTTTCTCAATGTCATCCACTTCACGTTTAAATTTGTCATACGTTTTCTGGAATTTTTCAATACCTTCAAAATTTTTAAGTCTATTCCCCAAGGTTGAGATCTCTTGTGAGTATTTGTTTAATAATATCTCATCATGTTTAATCAGCACAGAAATTAAGCTTAATGAACAGGTAGTATCTTCTCCCATTCCATTTTAAGACTATCAGTAGCCAATTCAAAAGATGGGAATACTCGTGGTCTCAAGCCTCTTGGTGTTATGGACTGTTTAAGGTAATTTTCAAAAGTTATCTTGTTCCAAAATGTCTTGGTCTGTTTGGTCAGTAGTTGTTTCAACTGATATAGATCATTCATCCAATCCCCATTTGGAATGTCTAAGTTAGTCACCTCATTATCAAAAATTGTATCCATACAGTTCTTAAGTCTCATTTGTCTGTCATTCAGTTCTTGACTTATACTAAAGTTAGATGTAATTGTTTCAGATGTACTGGGATTCGACATTTTAAAAGTATATCTGGGACCAGATATATACAGAGTGATTCGACTACAACTTTATTATGATATTAAATTTTAATTTCTAATAAAGACACTCACTGTGCTAATTTTCTGTGCACACTGAAAAGAAAAAGGGGTGAGTAACCTCACCAAAATCAAACCCAACGAAATATCTACAGTCGCACAAGAATCTTTATTTCTCAATTCAGATAGAACAATAGAACCCTCATATCATATATATCAAAAAAGTCAAAAAAAATTTAATTGAGGGGTGCTACCACTGACACCTATATCACATATACAGGAAAAGAAAGACAGAAATGAAATGTCATGCGTGGTGCACTATTATTAAAACTTAACTTTTATTGTTATTGCAGGTTAATACCCTATTGGGAAAAGGGAGCAGCGAAAATTATTGAAAAAAAGTTCCTTATGTGTGTCACAAAGAAAGAAAATGTGATTAAAAATAAATTGCGGTGCATGTGTCCTGACCTACTATGTTATAATAAAAAATGACTGTTGTTGTTTGTGACTGTGTGTCTAATTAATTCAATAAGGACAAGTATTCAGATACCTAATTTAAATTCATGAAAATGGCACACATAAGTCACATAAACCCATTCAATACCAAGTGTTTTCAAAATTCAGTCAATTATTCATTGTGTGTGTTTAAGGCTGCTTCTGAGGGGTATTGACATATCATTTAATCATATATCCACATTGAGAATCCTTATGCAGGCTCTCTGATTAATTACCAGTCCACCAAATAACGTGACTCATTATATGTCATCACATTAAGAGGTGTTGTCATATCACATAATCATTTCTAGAGAGAAGTTTTATATATAGACTCTTAAATATCCATTCACCAGATAGTGTGGTTCATTTGTATATCAACACATTAACATGCATATCTTTATTTATACAGTTCTGTTTTTCACTGTCAGATTGAAATCCACATCTGGGAGTAATTATCCTTATACCCCACTAAAATTAGGGTGTATAGAATTTCTAACTGAAGGATATCTGCCAGAGTACGGTGTGTAAAGAATAATTAGTCACACTCTTAGAATGAAGTCACCCTTCAATTAACTGGCTACTATTCTCAAATTGTCTAGAAAGGAGATCTCTCCTATTACAGCCAGCGCTTCTGGGAGACATGTAAATACAGTACGGCAGCATCAGCGTCCCTCATTGATCACACATGCAGCTTGTCCCTATTTATGGGAATTCATGTTCTATTCAGTTTTTAAACTGATCTCTCATTGAATACATGTTATAACACACTCTATTCACTAATAAACATCATGATAAACATTAGGTCGGATCACACATGCCACTGCCAATATTAGTCACACTCTTAGAATAAAGTCACCCTTCAATTAACTGGCTACTATTCTCAAATTGTCTAGAAAGGAGATCTCTCCTATTAAAGCCAGTGGAGCAAGAAGTCCACTGGGACTTGCGGCAACGAGACCCTACCACAAGGGTCTCGTCGCAAGTCCGATGGTCGTGATGGTCTTGACCATCGCGACCATCATCCTGGCCGCTCGCACTAGCTGTGGGTGGTCAAGCACAGCTATGTGAGCGGCCAGGAGGCCGCTCTAAAAATACAATAGGCGGGCACTGATTCAGAGCGAGTGCTCTGAAAGAGCGTCCGGCTCTGAATCAGGCCCACTGTATAATAGCATTACCTGACTGTCGGCTACTCATGTCCAGTATGGACAGTAAACAGTCTGAGTCTTTAATTAAATTGTTCTCGCATTGCTGTGTGTCCAGTGATATTTTTATTGATGTACCCGCTCATTGGTATAGGACACCTACAGCCATGGCCAAAACTTTTGAGAATGACACAAGTATTGGTTTTCACAAAGTTTGCTGCTTCAGTGTTTTTAGACCTTTTTGTCAGATGTTACTATGGTATACTAGAATAAAATTGTCAAAAGCTTCTATTGACAATTACATAAAGTTTATGCAAAGAGTCAATATTTGCAGTGTTGACTCTTCTTTTTCAAGACCTGTGCAATTCGTCCTGGCATGCTGTCAATCAACTACTGGGCCACATACTGACTGATGGCTGCCCATTCTTGCCTAATCAATTCTTGGAGTTTGTCAGAATTTGTGGGTTTTTGTTTGTCCACCCGCCTCTTGAGGATTGACCACAAGTTCTCAATGGGATTAAGGTCTGGGGAGTTTCCTGGCCATGGACCCAAAATTGTGATGTTTTGTTCCACGAGCCACTCAGTTATCACTTTTGCCTTAAGGCAAGGTGCTCCGTCATGCTGGAAAAGGCATTGTTCGTCACCAAACTGTTCTTGGATGGTTGGGAGAAGTTGTTCTTTGAGGACGTTTTGGTACCATTCTTTATTCATGGCTGTGTTCTTAGGTAAAATTGTGAGTGATCCCACTCCCTTGGCTGAGAAGCAACCCCACACATGAATGGTCTCAGGATGCTTTACTGTTGGCATGACACAGGACTGATGGTAGCGCTCACCTTTCCTTCTCCGGACAAGCATATTTCCAGATGTCTCAAACAATCGGAAGGGGGTTCATCAGAGAAAATAACTTTACCCCAGTCCTCAGCAGTATAAATCCCTATACCTTTTGCAGAATATCAGTCTGTCCCTGATGTTTTTCCTGGAGTGAAGTGGCTTCTTTGCTGCCCTTCTTGACATCAGGCCATCCTCCAAAAGTCTACGCCTCAATGTGCGTGAAGAAGCACTCACACCTGCCTTCTGCCATTCCTGAGCAAGCTCTGCACTGGTGGTGCCCAGATCCCGCAGCTGAATCAACTTTAGGAGATGGTCCTGGCGCTTGCTGGATGTTCTGAAGCCTTCTTCACAACTATTGAATCTCTATCTTTGAAGTTCTTGATCATCCAATAAATGGTTGATTAGGTGCAATGTTACTAGCAGCAATATCCTTGCCTGTGAAGCCATTTTTGTGCAAAGCAATGATGACTGCACATGTTTCCTTGCAGGTAACCACAGTTAACAGAGGAAGAACAATGATTTCAAGCTCCACCCTCCTTTTAAAGCTTCCAGTCTGTTATTCTAACTCAATCAGCATGACAGAGTTATCTCCAGCCTTGTCCTCATCAACACTCTCACTTGTGTTAACGAGAAAATCACTGACATGATGTCAGCTGGTCCTTTTGTGGCAGAGCTGAAATGCAGTGGAAATGTTTTCCCTGCGATTAAGGGCCCGATTCAGACCCATTCGCTATGGGCGATTATCACACGTACACATGCGCGAACCAGTTACTGCGTCCGGCAATCGTGTGCTCGTAGCACACACACTGGGTGCTATTTTGAGTGACAGATTGAATAATTTGTGGGTGGTAACAGGGGAAGGTGCTTGTAAATGGGGGAGTGGTGCTGCGAACATGTCTGGCCGTCAAAACAGAGTTTTATGGGTGTGCATAATTAGCAAAGATGCATCATTGTACACGTCACTTGGTTTATTTTCAGCCTACAGTGATCGCAGTGCTTGCAGCGGGGTAAGGTCTACCTCAAGCGCTGCGTGCAGCTCCGATGGCTCTCAATGGTTCCGATTTTTCATACACTTTCTGGAGATGACGTGTGTTAGGAGAGAAAAGTGGGCGTCTTTATACCGGCGTGCATTCTCTCTGCCGTCGCTCTCTAAGACATAGAGGGTGTCCTTACACCAGACACTGCGATCACAGCATTTGCATACCCGGCCCCTTTTAGCTGCATGAGAGCGCAGCTTAGCATCCATGTCTGAATGAGCTCCTAAGTTCATTGTCATTGCAAAGAGGGACTTTGCAATTAATTGAAATTCATCTGATCACTCTTTATGACAATCTGGAGTATATGCAAATTGCCATCATAAAATCTGAAGCAGCAGATTTTGTGAAAACCAATACTTGTGCCATGGCTATTTATTGGTGTACACTAATTAAAAAAGTTGCAACCTGCTCATTGGTATAGGGAGAATGCTGCACGCACAGGGTCTCATTCAGACCCGCTCGCAAGCGATTGAGCACTCGCAAGCGGGTCGATGTTGGGCTCTGCATGCACGCAGAGGCCGCACTGCACGTGTGCAAGCCCCGGACCGAGAGAGAAATTCTCTCGCTCCGGAACTCACTACAAAAGGGGCGGCTGTCGATGGTGATCGACAGCTCGCACCGTTTTGTAGGCTGGGGGGATGGCTACACAAGTGGAGGCGTTCCCGACGGAATGTCTGCCATTTGGGGGCAGCCCCACTGACATCACTCTAATAGAGCCGAAAGCTGACTGGGGCTTGCGGTAGATGAGACCCTACCACAAGGGTCTCATCGCAACCCCCGATGGTCGCGATCAGTGACGGTTCTAGCTGCGGGCTAACAGGGCCGTCGCCCGGAGCGCCGACACCTAGAGGGCACCACTGAGTCCCCCCCCTGAAAAAAAACCTAGAAGGAAGAAAAAAAGAAAATAAAAACAGCACCGGTCCCCCCCCGCTAGCCGCCGCAGGGATTCTGCATTTGCCGGACACCCGCTGATATTTGTTATCAGCAGGCACCCGGCTCCCTCCCTGCAGCATGAGCCGAAAACCGGAGCTCACTCCTGAGCTCCGGCAGAGAGAGTACTATGGGAGGGACGTCATGATGTCATGACGTATCTCCCATAGATCTGAGGAGCTGCGGTTAGACTGGACGGCAGCGGCAGCAGGAGCGGGGCTAAAGGTAAGTATTGTTTGTTTTTTTTCAGTCGGAAGCACCAGCATTGGCGGCACGATTATAGGGGCATTACTACTGGGGGGCATTACTACTGGGGGATGATTATAGGGGGCATTACTAATGGGGGGATTACTACTGGGGAGCATTACTAATGGGGGGCATTACTACTGGGGGAACTACTATAAGGGACATTACTACGGTGGGCATTACTACTGTGGGCACTACTACTGGGGAGCATTACTAATGGGGGGTATTACTACTGGGGGAACTACTATAAGGGACATTACTACTGTGGGCACTACTAATGGGGGCATTACTACTGGGGAGCATTACTACTGGGGAGCATTACTAATGGGGGGCATTACTAATTGGGGGATTACTACTGTGGAGCTTTACTACTGGGGGAACTACTATAGGGGGCATTACTACTGGGGCATTACCACTGGGGATACTACTAATGCAGGCACTGCATGGGGGGCACCACTACTGGGGCCATTGTGTAAGGGGCACCACTGCTGTGGGCATTGTATAAGGAGCACTACTACTGTGGGCCTTGTGTATAAGGGACACTAATTATGGCATTATGTAAAAGGAGCACCACTGTGTGTCATAACATAAGGGACAACTGTGTGGTGTAATTTGAATTGGGGATAATGTATTATAAAGGTAATTACTGTGTGTGGCACAATGTATTATACATGGCATTACTGCATGTAGCATAATGTGTTATAAAGGGCATTACTGCGTGTGTCATAATGTGTTATTACTGCGTGTGGTATAATGTGTTATAAAGGACATTACTGCGTGAGGCATAGTGTGTTATAAAGGCCATTACTGCGTGTGGCATAATGTTATCTTATCTAAAAAAATTCTTTTTTTTTTTTTTTTGGGGGGGGGGGGGGGGCACAACTGGGGACTTTCGCCCTGAGCTCCACAATGTCTAGAACCGGCCCTGGTCGCGATGGTCTTGACCATCGCGACCATCAACCTAGCCGCTCGCTAAAGCTGTGGGTGGTCACCGACAGCCTAGAGAGCGGCCAGGAGGCCAGCTCAGAAAAAAGATGCGGACGCCCTCATTCAGAGCGAGCGCTTGCATTTTGCGAGTGCCTCTGATTGAGGTCCACAGTGTACTGCATATGAGATAATAAAAAATCCAAATGACAGGTACAATGATGATACCAATTGTAAATTCATTGTTGTCACAGTGTTCTCACTACAGTATGTGTCCTGTGATACTTTTACTGACAAGCAGGGCATGCATTGCCTAAACTGGCACACAGTTATAAAAAAGTTGCAGATAATGTCAATTAAATTGTTGCAGGGTACCTGCTCATTGGTATAGGGGGTATAAGTGTTCTCACTAGGGTATATGTGTACTGAGATTATTTACTGATGAGCAGGGCGACAAAATTCAAATTCAAATAAAAGGTACAATGATGATAACAACTATTAATTCAGGTGTAAAAAATACCAGCAAAACACATGCTGTCATTTCATACATTGGTTATTTGACAAATGTAGAAAATGTAAACTCGGGTGGATGGAATATAGGCCCTCATTCAGAGCCACTCGCGCGCAGCAGTACGCTCGTTCCGAGCGATGTTCGCACATCTGCGCATGCGTACGGTTTTTAGTACGCATGCGCGAACCAGTCAGTGCGGCCGAAAATCATTTGTACGCAATATAGCGAGTGCCTGCTATTTTGAGTGACAGAATGAGGCGTATGTGGGTGGTAACAGGGGAAGGTGCTTGAAAACGGGGAGTGGAGATCCGATCGCAGGCGTGCTTAAAGGTCAAAACGGGCGTTTTATGGGTGTGCATAATTAATACAGCAGCGTCAATGACCACGTCACTTGGTTTTTTTTAACTCAGAACTGCTCGCAAAATAGCGGTTGAAAAAACCAACCACAAGAATAGCGAGCAGTTCATATCCTGTTCGATGTACTCGATTAATCTAATAAATAGCGGACATGACGTATGGTGCGAGCGGCCAGGGGGCGTTTTTATCAAATAAACGAGCGTATGTTTTGCTCGCTCGTTCAGACTTAGAGGTGTGAACAGGCTGCAATGTGCGAACGGATCATTTGCATAGCCACCCCTTGTTTTTGAACGAACGAACGCAAATAGCGAACGGCTCTGAATGAGGGCCATAGTGTTAGACTCAACCGCATCTCAGTATGTTATGCTGCGCCTGAGTGCTCCATGATGTGGCCAGATGTGGCATATTAGACGCATCAAGCTTGCCGTGCTGCTTGGCGTAGGGCGCAGTGATGACTTTCTGTAGCCTTAATGATCTATGGTAACAGTCCCAGCATTTAGGTTTTGTATGATTCTCAGACCTAGCAGTTGGTGTGCAGGCCAAGATCTTTAAGCTTGAACCCATCACTTAACAACAGCTTGACATTAGCGAATTCATCCTTTTGTTCAGCTAGAAGTAGATAATCTACATAGACAAGTAGTTCTTTCTCTTTCTACTTGAAGTGGAGACAATGATCAGTTTTACGGTCACTCGGCCTGTCCACAATAGTCCATGTGTCATTGTTGTCTAAACTTGTAAGCTCTTTATCTATAGCTGACTTCCACTCCTGCCAATTGCTACTTGAGTTGCTTCCGGGAAGGTTGGAGGTTGGCGGCAGACAAATATAAAAAATACATAAATAGCCTTATAATGGATGATGAGACAAAATATTCAAATAGAAAAAGTATCAAATAAATTTAATATAGAACATCTGAAGCGCCTGTAAAAAAAACCCCTTTCTTGGTATTGTACGATGATAGCAGACAAATCCTTCATTCAGACCCGGTCGCAAACACTGAGCGCTCGCAACTGGGTCGATGTTTAGGCCCTGCGCACGCGCCGCACTGCGCGTGCACAAGCCCCGGAGCAAGAGAGAAATTCTCTCGCTCCGGAGTGCACTACAAAAGGGCGGCTGTCGATGGTGGTTGACAGCTCGACCCGTTTTGTAGGCGTGGCGGGGGGGGTGGTATCACAAACGGAGGTGTTCCTTAAGGAACGCCTGCCGTTTTGTGGGCGGCAGCACTGACATCAGCAGTGATGTCAGTGGGGAGCTTCCTGCTCGATCAGAGCAGGAAGCTCCCTGGGGCTTGCGGTTGCTGAGACCCAACCTTAGGGTCTCGTCGCAAGCCCCAATGACCATCAACCTGGTCGGTCGCTAAAGCTGTGGGTGGTAACCCACAGCTTAGCTAGTGACCAGGAGGCCGCACTTGAACAGTCAAGCGGCCGCCCTCATTCAGAGCGAGTGCTCGCTTCTTGCAACCGCCTCTGAATGAGGGCTAAAGTTTGCAAACTCTTCAATTTATCTTTTGGGAGGTTTTCATGTGTTGCTCCTCACAGAACTCATGCTTCTTAATTGTTTGTGTCTACTGTTTCAGGTTCTGATACACTACCAGCTGCAGGCATGTCTAGCAACACAAATATTTGTGGTGTTACAATGTATTGCTTGTCTTTAGCTGAAGTGATCTCATGCAACACTAGCCTTTTGTTGCTGATGTCCCACCATCTATAACCTTTGTTCTGTTGACAGTATCTTAGCATGATGCACATGATAGCATAGTTTGATCCCAAATCTTTCGGAAATGTGGGCGTATGCCTTACATCCAAATATACATAAATGGTTTATGCTTGGGCTTTTTCCAGACCACGTCTCCAATGATGTCTTGTCTTTGATTGCCATTGTAGATGCTCCATTCAGCTATTGGAACTGCTTCTGCCCCAAATATTTTGTCTACTCCTGCATCATTCAGAGAGCTTGAGCTCTTTAAGCTATTGTTCTATTCATCCTTTTACTAATGCTGTTTTGCTCTGGCCTGTCTACTTCTCTATGAGACATTTGTATTCTTTGATCTTGCCTGTAACTTTACTTTTGTTTCTTAGGAAGTATACATACGTTATTCCCGTAGCATCATCGATGAGTGTCATTAAGTATTGATTCCTACTTATGAATCCATTTCCATTGGTCCACATATGTCTGTATGCACTAATTCAAATGCTTTAGCTCTGAATGCTGACTTGGGAAAGATGCAATGTGTTTCTTTGCCTTTCATGCAACTTTCATATTCTGGTCTTCCAGGATTGTTCATCAACATTCCTGTCGCCATGCCACCAGAGCCTCCCACCAGCAACACGTCATTTCCAGGAAGTGTATTAAAACATCGGATGCAAACGCAGTGCTTGAGGTAGCTTTACCCTACCGCAAGCATTGCGAGAAAATCAGTGTAAAAATATGGCAAGCGACGTGTACTATGACGCTGCCTGTTAATTATGCACGCCTCTAAAACGGCATTGAAACACCCAGGCACACCTGCGTTTGCATCTCCAATCCCGTTATTAGTGTCCTGCCCCTGTTACCACCCACAAATGGCCTCTCCTGTCACTCATTACCCTGGGCTGCCTTTGCTGGGTGAGCGAGTGGTATGCGATCGCAGTGAGTAGTTCGCGCACGCGCAGAACGAAGCATGCTCATGTGCGTATGCAGAACATCGGACCGCTTGCAAGCGCACGCATATAGCGAACGGGTCTGAATCAGGTCCACTGTACCCCTTCTTCTGCAATACACTAAATAAGATTTGTTCTTAAATCAGGCACAAATAGTACATCTTCAATACAGATAGGTTCACATACATCTAGCCTCCTTGAGCATTAAACAGCCCTTCTAGTCGCACCATGCCATGACGTGACTCGGTAGCACAGAGCGTCTTTTTTATGTGTCAAATGTGTCTTATTTGCATAACTATGTGACTAGATAGCACAAGCAGTTTCTGCTGATTAAAATGATATGCAGCATGCCAATGTTCTGTGAGCGAGTGCGGGTGTATCTGCATGCAAAACGCTATGTTACAGTGTCAGTGGCTGTAACACTGTAACGTAGCATTTAGCATGCAGATACACCCGCAGTCACACACAGAACATAGGCATGATGCAAATAATTTTAATCAGCAGAAGCTGTTTGTGCTATCTACTAGCATTGTTTTTGAAGGTAAAAAGACGCACAAAAAGGCAATCAGCAGTACCGAGTCACACTGAGCTCCCGCGTTATGTGTGGCGCAACTTGTAGCACACGGAGGATAGATGTATCTGGGCAAATCTGTATATATAATAACTGTTTTGTGTTTAATTCTTAAGTGTGCAGTAATTGTTGTAACTTTCACTGCATTTAGGACTTTGGGCCTGATTCAGAGGTGGACGCAAATCCTGTCATGGCTGCAATCCCGTACACAGTAGTTGTGAGAAAATGTGCAAATGTCACAGCTGCCGGGATATGTATTGAGACTCTCACTAGCAGTGTCTCAAGTCTGCTGCTTATGTACAATGAGGCACCTCTGGGCGCACCACTGAACTTCTGAGAAACCCTATGGTCGCTAGGAATGCCGCCACAAGTAAGATGCCGTAGCCTTAACCACTGCATACAAATTTGCAGTCACTGGCTGGAACACACCTGCATTTTAGTCACAACTCCCTTGTTACCTCCTTCAAATGAACACTGTCTGTCAATCAATCTTCTTCCAATCCACGCTGCGACCGCCATCGCAAGACCATTGCGAAACACGCAAAACAAAGTCTGACACATACATAGTCTGAAAACAAAGGCCACTTGCGACCAAAATCAACAGTGTCTCCTCTGAATCAGGCCCTTTCTCTTTAGCGACTTGAACCAACTCTTGTTACAGCTAAAGTACATTGAGGCTCCTGAGTCCCTGTCCCAACAGTCTCTGTTGATAGCTGCGTAGCACTGCACTCTAAAGCTACTACTCAGAGTTATACTCTGGCATGAGGTTTTGCAGCACCACCATTGCAACCTCCTAGTTGTCTACTAGGACAGAAGTCAATTGCTGAGAGATAGACATTTTATCTATGTATTCGTATATGTTTGTGCATGCACTAAACTTTGTAGCATATAAAGTACAACTCAAATTAATTTGTCTCATTAGACCTTTGTCTTCGTAAGACATATGTAAAGCCGTGCGCTGCCTCAGCCAGGCTTGGTTAGTACGCCTTGGGAGCCACTGGCTTACCTTGTCCATCTCTCCAGAGTCCAGATGACTCTTGCCCACATCCCTTGAACCTCCAAACTGCCATTTCCTGAATGGAACACAAATTTATCAATTTATCAATTATCAATCGTTTGAAATATCATTTGGTTAATTGGCATGTTCACTTTTAACCCTGCTGCCCATTTGGCAGCTTCATCTGCCCTGCTGCTGCCCAGTGACACCGGATCATCCTCACATGTATGGGCTTTACACTTAATTACTGCCATTACCTTAGGCAGTAGGATCGCTGTCAGTAGTCCTTTTACGTCTGGAATGTGCGACTGGTGTGCCTGCTGCTGTCATAAAATTTCTCAGAAGCCATAGAGCACCAAAATCATGTACTACCCCGAAGGTGTACCAAGAGTCAGTGTAGATATTAGCAGATTTGCCTTCTGCTAATTCACAAGCTCTTCTTAGTGCCACCAGCTCTGCCACTTGGGCCGAGTGAGGTGGACCAAGAGGTTCGGCTTCTATGATGTCTTCGTCATGTACAACAGCATAACCTGTATATAACTCTCCCATGTCAGTCTGTCTATGACAACTTTCATCCGTGTAAAATGTCACATTTACATTTTCTAAAGGTGTATCCTGTATGTCAGGTCTTGCAGTAAAGATCTAATTCAGATTATTCCATACAATCATGTACATCAATATACCTGCAGAACTCACCTTCCGCCAGCGACTCACATCTCTCCACCCTTTTTGCATCCTGAGGCACATATGGTAAATATGTTGCTGGATTTAACGTACTGCACCATTTAATGGTGATGTTTGCAGGTGCTATTAGAGCTAGTTTCCATTTTGTGAACCTAGCTGAGGAGACATGTCTGGTTTGGGCAGAATTTAGCAAAGCAGATACAGCTTGGGGAGTATAGACAATCATATTATGGCCTAATACTACATCTTCACACTTACAGACCAATAGAGCAGTTGCTGCTACACTTCTTAAACACGTTGGGAGTGATCTTGCAACAGTGTCCAATTGTGCACTGTAGTATGCTATGGGCCTACTGGCATCACCATGTTTTTGTGTGAGGACACCTGCTGCACAACCATTAGCTTCCGTACAGTACAAATCAAAAGGTTTTTCATAATCAGGTATTCCCAATTCAGGTACTCTTGTCAGACTATCCTTAAGGTTAAGGAAAGCCTGTTTGTTTCCTCTGTGTGTACGACACGATCGGGCTTTGAGGAAGAGACTAAGGACCTCATTCAGAGCCGGTCGCACAGAGCGTGAATGAGGGGAGGACCTCTTGAATTTTCAAGACGCCTCCTTTGCGGTGGTAAGGCTGTGGGTTAACACCCACAGCCTTACGACCGCCTAAGGTGATGGTCGCGATGGTCAAGACCATCGTGACCATCGGGGCTTACGACAAGACCCTAGGGTAGGGTCTCCCTTGTCGTAAGCCCCGGAGAGCTTTTGGCTCTGTCTGAGCCGGAAGCTCTCCATTGACATCACTAGTGATGTCAGTGGGGCCGCCCCCAAACAGTAGGCATTCCCATGGGAACGCCCCCGTTTGGGCTGCCACCCAACCGGCCCGCCTTCCAAACGGGGGGAGCTGTCAATCAACATCGACAGCTCGCCCCCTTTGGATCGAGACCTGCTACGAGCGGCGCTGTCGGTCGTAGCGGGTCTCACGCATGCGCAGGACGCCGACGCCGCCGTCGTGCGCATGCTCTGTGGGGGGCCATCAACCCGGTCCGAGCGCATCGGCACTAACGACCGGGTCTGAATGACCCCCTAAGTCCTGTAATAGAAAGACCAAAATAGATTAACCTGGGATCCACATTCTGCAGTATCCACACATTCCCAAGAAGGTATGGATTTGCTGTTGGTTCTGCGGCAGTGTCATGGTCTGTATGGCTTGGATTCTGTCAGTGGTCAGATGTCGTAACCCCTGGGTTAGGCAATGTCCCAAGTATTTAACCCTAGACTGGCATGGCTGTAGTTTGTCCTTAGCAACCTTGTGTCCTGTTTGCGAGAGATGAAGCAATAAAAGTTTAGTATCATTTAAACATGACATAAACGAATCAGAACACAGTATATCAAACAAAAAATGGCAGCTGCTCAATCAATCTAGCAGCACTAATCAGGTGCATGAAAGGGAGGGGTCATACTAAGTAGAAAAAGGAGGGGGGTTTAACCCCCTATTGTTCCTCAGCACACTGAATAGTACCTGCAACAATATATGAAGATTATATGGTCAGAGAAATCAGAGATATTAGTTGCATGCATTTGCAAATACATGGGAAGCTGCTAGGCCACTTCACGGCTTCTCTGTCTCTAGCAGTCCCTAACACTAAGGGGTTCACATCCGGGGCGCAGTGCACCCCGAAAAACGTCCAGCCCTGGACCCCCCCAGGGCATCACACGAAAAATGGAAAAAGAGTGACAGTGCAGTGTAAAGTATAGCTGTGTAAGACTAATTAATGAGTGTTGGAAAAAGGGGTTAAAATATATGTGAATTATTACATGAAAAAAATACAAACATAATATGTGATGTAAAAAGCAACTATGTGTATTAAGTGGTGATGCCATGAGGGGGCTCAGCCAGACCAGCCCCGGGGGTCTTATGCCCGAACGCTCACCCCAAATGTAAATTATACCAATTATAAGGCCTCATGATAAAGGCACATATAAATTTTGTCAAATGTAAGGCCTCCTGATAAAGTCACATACATAAATGCATCCACATTGAGAGCCAGCTTACCTGGGAGTCACCCCTGGGAACTCCAACTAGCACTACTAGAACCAGCATGCCCTACTAATGCTGGCTCCTTCATGCCACTCATACCAAACAAACAAAAAATGGCAGCTGCTCAATCAATCTAGCAGCACTAATCAGGTGCATGAAAGGGAGGGGTCATACTAAGTAGAAAAAGGAGGGGGGTTTAACCCCCTATTGTTCCTCAGCACACTGAATAGTACCTGCAACAATATATGAAGACTATATGGTCAGAGAAATCAGAGATATTAGTTGCATGCATTTGCAAATACATGGGAAGCTGCTAGGCCACGTCACGGCTTCTCTGTCTCTAGCAGTCCCTAACACTAAGGGGTTCACATCCGGGGCGCAGTGCACCCCGAAAAACGTCCAGCCCTGGACCCCTCCAGGGCATCACACGAAAAATGGAAAAAGAGTGACAGTGTAGGCCAAAGTAGGCCAAAGAGGCATAGAAAACACATGCGGAGAGGGGGCTACAAAAAGAAGGTCGAGGCGCAGAAGGACTTAGGGCCTGATTCAGAGCCGGACGCAATTAGCGCTCGCTCGTTCAGAAAAAGGGGGTGGCTATTCAAATGAACCGTTTGCTCTTTGCGGTCTGTTCACGCCTCTATGTCTGAACGAGCGAACAAAACTTGCGGTCGTTTTTTGGAAAACTACACCCCCTGGCCGCTCGCATCCTACGTCATGTCCGCTATTTATTAGATTAATCGAGTACATCGACCAGCGTATGAACTGCTCGCTATTCTTGGGGTTGGTTTTTGCTACCACAATCTTGCGAGCAGTTCTGGCTATAAAATAACCCAGTGACGTGGTCAATGACGCTGCTGTATTAATTATGCACACCCTTAAAACGCCCGTTTTGACCTTTAAGCACGCCTGCGTTCTGATCTCCACTCCCCGTTTTCAAGCACCTTCCCCTGTTACCACCCACATACGCCTCATTCTGTCACTCAAAATAGCAGGCATTCGCTATTTAGCGAACAAACGATTTTCGGCCGCACTTACTGGTTCGCGCATGTGTATTACGATCCGTACGCATGCGCAGTTGGATATTTCGGCCTGCCGATAAGGGTGGAGCTGTTGTGATCCAGGATTGGGTGGATTACCATGATGAGATCATACGTCAGCTTTCAGATACTAATACATATGAGAAGTTGAATAGGGATCTTTCTGCTCTGATTAAAAAGAAAGTGGATGATTTGATCGAGTTGGGGCTGGCTAATTATTGGTTGGGGAAAGAACTGGTTGAATTTTTGAAGGTGGACTTTCCTGTGAGTCCCATTTATTAATTTATACGCTCCCCAAAATCCACGAGACCTTGGAATATCCCCCTGGGAGACCAATAATTTCTGCCCGAGATTCAGTGTTTCAACCTTTGGCTATGTACATTGATTCCATTCTGCAGCCTATAGTTACTAAAGGTAACAGCTATATTAGGGATATTGGTGATTTTTTTTATCAATTAAAAGAATTAACTACTCTTCCATCAGATGTCCTTTTGGTAACAATGGACGTATGTTCGTTGTATACGATTATCCCCCATGAGGGTGGTTTGGCTGCTTTACGGAAAGCAATGACTAACACTCAGTACTTAAATGATCATCTGCCGGTTGAATTTTTGGTGGAACTTACTACGTTAATCCTGTTCAAGAATTACTTCATGTATGGTACAGACTACTATAGACAATGCTCCGGGATGGCGATGGGATCTAATCTCGCACCAGCGTACGCCAATTTGTACATGACAGACTATGAGACTACGTATATCTTTCCGTTGTTCCGGAGCAAGATTATTTTTTATAAGCGTTTTATAGACGATGTTTTTTTGATATGGAGTGACACTAAGGAAGCCTTTCTTGGCATGATGACCTACCTGAATTGTCGTAACACCCCAGTTAGATTTACTTATGTTGTTGATGAATTGCAGATTAATTTTTTGGACCTGACAGTATTCATCGATGGTTCAAGATTAGGGACCACTTTATACAAGAAAGAGACAGATCGAAATACGCTTCTACACGCCTCAAGTTTCCACCCTGTCCACTTAAAGGATAGTTTACCAACATCACAATTCCTATGAGTTCTAAGGAACAATACAGATACAGCTAATTCATCAATACAAATTACTGAGATGACAGCTAAGTTCCTGGCACGTGGATATAAGAAGAGAACAGTACAGAAACGCTTCAATCAAGATGCCACAATGGATGAGAGACAGACTACCAAAGACCGTATGGTTTATGTAAGCACATATGATGGTAAATCGAATGTTGCTAAAAAATCGGTAAAACAGCACTGGCCGATTATATCATCTGACAGCAGCCTTAAGTCTATTGGATGAAGTCCTCCACTGATGGCCTACCAATGGGGTCCTAATTTAAAGGATCTCTTGATGAGACCAATGGTGCGACCGGTCCCGGATAGGACTTTGACTTGGTTGCACAGTCAAAAACCGGGGTGTTTTAGGTGTACCGGGTGTGTCACGTGTGGATCGATGTTACCTGGCTCTTTTTCCCAACATCCATGGACGGGCCGTAAAATACATATCAAGTATAAGTTGATCTGTACAATGGATCATGTTATATACACTTACGTGTCCCTGTGGTTTAATGTACGTTGGAATGACTTCTAGGTGCTTTCGGGAACGAATGGCTAACCATGGGCAGGCCCTGAATATGGGCACCACAGACAAACCTGTGGCTGCACATTTTATGAAGATGAAACATCAAGTTGCTACATTAAAATGTAGATTGATCGATTGGGTACCACCCCCAATTAGAGGTGGAGACAGGGTATTAAAGCTACGTAAACTTGAGAATTACTGGATAAATAGACTTGGTACCATGATTCCTCGTGGTCTGAACGAGTCTAATCCTATGAATATGTTCCTCAAATGATAAATGGTGTCATTATGGATGTTTAGTCACTTTGGGTATGGTCACATGTCAGTTTAGATTTTATCTTTATATATGTTGTCTTATATGTTGTTTGTTGTATGTTGTCAAAGCACTACCATATATACACCTGCCTTCAGTCTGCTGTGAGTTTTTCTATATTACTATTTTTGTATAAATCTACACCGGTTGCCATATTGTTTATCTGCTGCTTAGCAACTGCGGTCATGTGACAATGCAATGGGCTGAGCATGCTGGGTTTTTCAATACTATTTTTGTATAAATCTATACCGGTTGCCATATCGTTTATCTGTTGCTTAGCAACTGTGGTCACGTGACTATGCAATGGGCTGAGCATGCTGGGTTGGATGACGCACATTGGAATCGTCGATGTCCGGGCTTGTGGATATGTTGTGTTGGATTGGTGATTCCTAGGCAACAGCACTTCCGTGTGGGATCACGGGTGCAGGCTCTGGTGACGCACTAAGAAGTGTGCTAGCATCAGCGTGTGGGTGGACACAGCTGAATTAGATGATTGAAGGTTGGATGGATATATATGGAAGGCTTTATGTATGTATGTTATATTGCTACTTTGATGAGCATGCTGCTGGATGTAATGGCTGACACTGATATATTGCTGCTTATGATGATGCTGCTTGACAAAGGTCGTAAGAGACTGAAACGTCGATATGATGACATGACATGCTGCTTGGATATTTTTTCTATGGTGATTAAAAAATAAGTGTATTGCTTTGGTGAGTGCCCTCTTTTTTCTACATTGGTGGAATACTTTGGACCTATATATATTGTCGAAGCTGGATAATTGGCTGAGACAAGATCAGTTTAAAATTGAATCGTCGCGAAGCCATCTTGCGACTGGCCGCAAGACGCCATATTGGAAATGAGATAGCAAGACGCCATTTTGCGAATGGCCGCCGAAGTGCCATTTTAGATAAACTCACAATTAAGTACATATGGCGATATTACTATTAGCACCATGCGATTGCATTTTTCACCATTTCTCATATACAGGTTGAGTCTCCCATATCCAAAATGCTTGGGACCAGGGGTATTTTGGATAACGGAATATTCCGTATTTTGGAATAATTGCATATCATAATGAAATATCTTGGGAATGGGACCCCAATATACACACAGAATGTATATATGTGTTATATGCACCTTATACACATAGCCTGCAGCTCATTTTATACAATATTTTCAATAATTTTGTGGCTCAAGCAAAGTTTGTGTACATACACGAAATAAATTTATGTTTAATTTACACCCTATACACACAGCCTGAAGGTAATTTTATACCATATTTTTAATAATTTGTGCCTTAGACAAAGTTTGTGTACATTGAACCATCAAAAATCAAAGGTTTTATTATCTCAGTCATGCCAAAATTATTCCGTAATTCGGAATATTCCGTATTTCGGAATATTTGGATATGAGAGACTCAACCTGTACACATTAATAAGCACAATTGCGCTGTTAACAAGTCGCATATTAGCGAATGCATAAGATCCTATATGAAAACGCTGTTTAGTAGCTAAATGCGCACGCATCTGTCCCCAGTTAACTAGCGTCTTTATATCAAACCCCATATACTCACACATTACATATTCACATACAAGGTTCCATAAGCTTTAAGGTATAAGATTTAAGTTTGTTCACTTAGTATAAATGCTGTGAAATAAAGATTATTTGGTAACTAAGGTTTTATACATGCTAAGTAAGCCATGTTTGGTTTTGTACTGATGCGTACTCTTTCAACAGAATTCCGGTATTATCGGTATGGAGATTGCATCATGCATTCTCGACTTATGGACCGCAGAGACTTCAAGCAACAAAATGTATATAATATGAACAACTGTTAGGATGTTGCATGTGGCGGGAATCCAGAGACCCCCAGTTGTTAGAGGCTAGGTTGGGTCTATTTGAATCAGCCTGTTAAATGCTCTGTAACAGATGTATCCCCCTTGGGAACCAATGACATCAGCAACAAACGTCTCTATTGTTTTGTCTATTCTTGGGGGGTATAAATATGTGTGCTCAAACGCTGGGTTTTTAGTCTTCGTGCTGAATGCTGATAGACGAGGGGTTTCTTGCTGATGCCTAACATCTGGTCCGGAAGCGCTGCATATGTATACTGTACTTGGGTCTGTATAATTTCTTTGCGCCGAATTGTGTCTGGATCAATAGCATGTAACTGTCTGTACTTTTACTTGAATAATACTTTGTGCTTTGGAACCACATGATCTAAGTCTGGAGTCTCTATTTACTGTATGACTGCGTACGCAAATTAGCGTTATTAGAGGTTTATAGGTAGGATATTAGAAGGTATAGGCAGGGGTATATAGAGGTTCTAATCCAGTATCGTTAGTTGGGGGCTCGTAGTGAAGTCACTTACCTACTCACACGGTACATAAGGCTATCGATATCTCAGCAAAGGATGGGGTGGCCACATGCAGGGTTTACCTGCAACCGCTTTGTGCTGAAAGATCGCTATCCATTTCCGCGTGAGCCAAGGAAGCTGACTAGAATCCAGGGACGAGAGAGGAAAAAGTTTGTTTTCCTTTGTTGATAAAACCTAACGTTTAAAGGAGTGCCGCAGTATTGAGTACGCAGCTGAGTCGCAGTTTTGCGCACAGCAAAGATGCACTTTTGCGTACGCAGCTAAAAGAGGTTGTCATACGGTTGTGTGGTAGTCACATTATTGTGTATGCGACTGGTCACACAATAGCGTATACGTACTTCCGGTTGTGCCGCCACGTGTTTACACAAAGCCGCTGAGATTTACATTTTTCAATTGTTATCAATATCTGGGTTAACGTGTATTTTTCTGCGCAGGAAAAAGTGTGTAACAGTGAGTATTTGTTGAACTAAGTTAAGGGTATCGTATGATCCTTAAGGGCTAGGTGCAAAGGTTAGTCTAGCTGCTCGGTAAGTAGCTTTACCGTTCTATACACAGTAGCAGGTGTACATGTTGTCTTTGTTGTAGAGAGGTGCGTGGAAGTAGCCGACATACAAACTTCCATAGGTGTGGAAGTTGCCTTACTAAATCTTATCCGGGTGTGGAAGTTGCCTTTTTCTAATCTTATCCAGGTGTGTGGGTGCCGCCGACTTAAATCGTCCACAGGTAAGTGAAAGTATCTTGATTGTCTTTCACCAGTTTAAATCCTTATTGAAAAACGTAGGATTTTGTCTCAGAATGGGAGCCGCGCAAACAGTGGAGATGTTAGACAATGATGTGCTGCTAATGGAGGCGCTGATCGGATCGGCTCGTCGTATTATGCATACTAAGTACGGTACTTATGCAATAAGGTATTGTGATGTATGGTTTAAAATGACGATGAAGAGTGTTAGACCGTTTCTCAGAATTGGTAGTTTTGATAAAGATGTTTTAGATAATGTCCGGGATCACATCAGTCTGATGCGCTCCTGAGAGAAAAAGGTTAAATATTATGAATGTTTAAAATTGTGACAGCATGAAGGGGATGCGTGGCTTAAAAATGTGCAAGCGCTGCAAACTAGCGTCGCAAGTCCATTGCCAGAGAATACATCCGCGACGCTAAATTGCAATATGGGCGGGCCGCAAAATGGCGCGCACGTGCGGCAAGGTAGTGTTGTGGAGAGTATTGCCAGCAGTTCACACTCACCTCCCCCACCTTATGTGGATGGAGGTGCAAGTACAGTTACCAAAAATACCCATAAAAATGTAACAAGCAATTTGTACCCTCTCTTAAGCAACCATAAAGAAAATGTTTATGATGTGGATGATGAGCCTATTGTAATGTCTGCCATTTCCCATGCTGTGCAAATGATAGATGCTGCATCACCACAATCATGAGTGGTGCCGCCATCTCCATCGGTAACAGCAAGGGAAGTGCTAACACCCTCTGCACCCGTAGAGGAAGTTGTTCATACCATACGAAGCAGCAGCAGATTAAACCCCCAGCCAGATAACCAGATCAAAGATAGCAGTGCTACTGGTCTGCATCCCATTCGGACAATAACCGTTCCGAATGGAAATGCAGATGCGAACGGTATAGTGCCCACGAGGAAAGTGGTAATGCATTGTCCTTGGACAAGAGCAGAACTAAATTCCTTCATAAATGATTTCCCAGATCCCAAAAAGGAACTAGCCAAATGTTTTTGAGAAATTTGGGTAGTTCACATGAGCCCACTAATAAAGATTGGCGTGTGGTGTTAAGGGCCTGTCTGCCACGCAATACCGGCGTGACAAAATTTATCACGGATTGTGTATTGGATGGTGACGTTCCCTTAACAGACCAAGTAAACCAAGGTAACATTTCCTGCATTGTAACTCAATTGGGTATATATTTTCCAGTAGTAGTTAACTGGAATAAAATTTTCACCGTTAAGCAAAAAGAGAGTGAAACTGCAGAAGATTATTGCGATCGGGCTCTGCAGGCTATCACCCAGTACACTGGGATAGAAGATATTAAAGATAGCACTCACCACAGGGGAATGATAGTCACGGTACTAATGGATGGTCTGAAAGAGATTTTAAAGACTCGGGTTCAGACCTCACAGACTGCCTGGAGGGGACTCACAATAGATACCCTCAGAATCTGCCATAGAACATGATAAAAACATCTCAAAAAGAGAGAGACTCAGAGCGAAAAACTAATGGCTGTCAGTATCCAAGCTCTGGAGGGAATAACGGTAACATCACAGCCAACAGACACACTCGCACCTGCACACACACTTACACCTGAACAGTTATATGCCCTCACTAACCCCACGCAACAACAAATACAGCTCTATTCCACTAACCAAATACAACCACAGGTCCCATACTCATATCCCCCACAATATCCTTACCCTCCCTATCCTTACCCATATCCACCACCTTTACCCTCTGCTCAAACCTCACAACAACACATATTACCCGATTCACGGACATGTTTTAATTGTAAGCAAACAGGACACTTAAGCAGAAACTGTGCAGTAAAAAGAGTAGGAACCCCAAATCAGGGAAGACCTGGATATCCCTATAAGGGATATGTACAGAGACCAGCAAATGTTCAGCAGGCATCAATTGTGGCCATAAATGCTTTATTGGAGAATGGTAGCCAACACTAGGGGTCAGGTCATAAATGTAGATAGTCAGGTTAACGGGAAGTACTAGTGAAGAACCGGTCATGATGGTTGATGTAGCTGGTACTGAATATCCTTTTCTTGTAGACACAGGGGCGACCAGGTCAGTGATGAAATCTCCCGTTAATTTACAGGTGACCATCGAGACAGTACCAACAATGGGTGTAACAGGTAAAGTGGAACATTATCCTTTAACAAAGTCCACGGAGGTTACTACTGGGCCGTTGCATACCAGAAATTCTTTTCTTCTGGCTGCTGCGGCTCCTACTAACCTGCTGGGTAGAGACTTGTTATGTAAGATGGGATGTGTTATATATTGCACCCCTGATGGTGTATTTTTAGATATCCCAGAGAAAGTTGCACACGAGGTGCAGGATATATTGGATACTCCCCAAAGGATAATGTATCACTCTACAAGTTTAAATGAAAATCCATCTCAGGTAGATGAAATGTTGTCCCAAATTCCAGATTCCCTTTGGACTAAAGATGGACAGGACACTGGATTAATGGCAAACGTAAGCCCTGTAATGGTAAATTTAAAAAGCGGTAGGCAAGCTCCAAAAATTCCCCAGTACCCACTAAAACAGGAGGTAGAACTAGGAGTTTTTCCAATAATTGAGCGATTATTGCAACAGGGAATTTTCGTTCGTACAACTAGTGTAGCCAACAGTCCCATCTTTCCAGTGAAGAAGAGTGGTGGGAGGGGTTAAAGGCTGGCACAAGATCTTAGAGGTGTTAATAAGGTAGTAGAGAGCCAATTCCTTGTAGTGCCAAATCCAGCTGTCATCCTGATGCAGATCCCACCAAATGCAACCCATTTCACTGTCACTGACCTCTGTTCTGCTTTCTTCTCTGTGCCTCTCCACCCTGACTGTCAGTATCTATTCGCATTTACATACAGAGGTGTACAATATACATGGACACGGTTACCCCAAGGTTTCATAGACAGCCCCAGTATCTTCTCCCAGGCATTGCACGACTGTTTACAATCTTTCCAACCTGCCAATGGATCTGTTCTAATTCAATATGTGGATGATTTATTGCTATGTTCTAACTCGTTTATGTCATGTTTGAATGATACTAAACTTTTGTTACTTCATCTCTCGCATACAGGACACAAGGTGGCTAAGGACAAACTACAGCCGTGCCAATCCAGAGTAAAATATTTGGGACACTGCCTAACCCAGGGGTTACGACATCTAACAAATGATAGAATCCGGGCCATACAAAACATGACACTGCCGCAGAATCAACAGCAAATTCGTACCTTCTTGGGAATGTGTGGATACTGTAGAATGTGGATCCCAGGTTTTTCTATTTTGGCCTTGCCTTTGCAGGACTTAGTCTCTTCCTCAAAGGCCGATCGTGTCATACACACAGAGGAATCAGAGCAGGCTTTCCTTAATCTTAAGGATAGTCTGACAAAAGCTCCTGCATTGGGAACACCTGATTATGGAAAACCTTTTGATTTGTATTGAACGGAAGCCGATGGTTGTGCTGCAGGTGTCCTCACACAAAAACATGGTGATGCCAGTAGGCCCGTAGCATACTACAGTGCCCAATTGGACACTGTAGCAAGATCACTCCCCACTTGTTTGAGAAGTGTAGCAGCTACCGTTCTATTGATGAGTAAAAGTGAGGATGTAGTACTGGGTCATGATATGATTGTCTACACTCCCCATGCTGTATCTGCGCTGTTGAACTCAGCTCAAACCAGACACGTCTCTTCAGCTAGGTTTACCAAATGGGAACTAGCTCTAATCGCACCCGCAAACATCACTGTTAAACGTTGCAGCATGCTGAATCCAGCAACGTATTTACCATATTTACAACATGATGTACAAAGGGTGGAAGGAGATGAGTTGCTGGCGGGAGGTGAGTTCAGCAAACATAATGATATGCACGATTGTATGACATATCTGAATCAGACCTTTACTGCTAGACCTGACATACATGATACACCTTTAGAGAATGTGGATGTGTCTTTTTATATGGATGGGAGTTGTCATAGACAAACAGACACAGGTGAATTATGTACAGGTTATGCTGTTGTAAATGACACAGACATCATAGAAGCTAAGCCTTTTGGTCCTCCTCACTCAGCCCAGGTGGCAGAGTTAGTAACACTAACTAGAGCATGTGAACTGGCAGCAGGCAAATCTGCTAACATTTACACTGACTCGAGGTATGCGTTCGGGGTGGTGCACGATTTCGGGGCTCTATGGTGAGAAATTTTATGACAGCAGCAGGCACACCAGTTGCACATTCCCGACACATAAAACATCTTTTAGAAGCAATCCAACTGCCCAAAGAGGTGGCAGTAATTAAATGCAAAGCCCATACATGTGAGGATGATCCGGTGTCACTGGGCAACAACAGAGCCGATGAACCTGCAAAATGGGCAGCAGGGTTAAAAATGTTTTCTCCAACTGAAAAAATTATGTCTTTCCAAACAATTGATATGCTGAAATTAATTGAGATGCAAAATTTGTGTTCAATTCAGGAAAAATCCATTTGGAAGTCCAAGGGATGTGGGCAAGAGTCCTCCGGGCTCTGGAGGGACGGACAAGGTAAGCCAGTAGCCCCCAAGGCATATTACCCCAGCCTGGCTGAGGCAGCACATGGTCTGACTCATCTGGGAAAACAAGGTATGTGCAAGTTGGTGAGAGCATACTGGTGTGCACCAGGTTTTTCTTCACAAGCAGAATAGATAGCAATATCCTGTCTGACCTGCTTGAGGAAGAACATAGGGAAAGCGATCCCTACCGAACCGTCCCACATTCCACCGACTGATGGACCTTTCCAGGTGATACAAATTGATTTCATCCAATTACCACCCTGCAGGAACCTTAAGTATGTATTAGTGTGCACGGATGTATTTTCTAATTGGGTTGAGGCCTACCCAGCGGCCACTAATACTGCTGCGTTTACTGCCAAGAAAATAGTTCAGGAATTTATATGCAGGTACGGTATCCCTAAAATCATCGAGAGTGACAGGGGTACTCATTTCACAGGTGATGTTTTTCAAAATATGTGTAAGCTGATGGGTATTAATAGCCGACTTCACACCCCCTACCGACCGCAAGCCAGAGCCAAGGGGTAGAGAGGATGAACGGGACTATTAAAAATAAGTTAAGTAAAATCATGACAGAGACTGGACTAGTATGGCCAGAAGCATTACCTTTGGTCCTACATAGCATAAGGACCACTCCTAGACCTCCTCTAAATCTGTCCCCATTTGAAATACTGTTTGGTAGACAACCTCATTTGATTATAAGTCCACAGGAAGACCTGAAGGGTAACAATGAGGTAACTGCAAAGTATCTTATATCAATGAGTAAGCAGTTAAAACAACAGCAGCAGAAACTGAAATTGTTGTTCCATGATATGCCTGAAACTGTCATGATGTTGAACCAGGAGAATATGTTATGATCAGAAATTTCTTGCGTTCAGGTTGTTTAACTGATCGGTGGAAAGATCTGTACCAGGTGCTGCTGACAAGTACTACATCTTTGAAGGTGGCCGAGAGAGATACCTGGGTCCATTCCACTCACTGCATAAAGGTCAATCAACCGGTGGAGAAACAAGTCGGAGACAAGGCTGATAGCGTGGACCTGTCGCTCGCGAGCTTGTTCCGGAGGATTGAAAAGGTCGTAGCAAGATACCTGAACTGAGAGAAATTTGCAGGTCTTGTTGTGACAATGGAAGGACATGCTGTGTTCATTTTCATATTCTCTTTTATAGTGTTCACCATCCTGGTCGGTTCAGGAATATCCAGTTTCTGTGATGGGAGACCGATTGAGTAAATGGGAGCTGATGGCAGTGCTGATGGAGTGGAGTCAGGAGGAGTGCAATGCCAATCAGGGGAGTGTCTGACCAATCTTAGTACTGTTATTGTTAAGAGTGCTGTCATTCCAGATACTCAGGGACGGTGTGGAGGTTTATCGTCTGAAGATTCCTGTATTTGTGAGCTATGTGGGTCCCTAGTTGATGAGAACTGTATCCAACGGTGCCAACCTAAATATAACCAGTACTGGGGTGGGTATCCTTTAGAGGAATATCATAGCATGGTAGGCAAAGTGTTAAATCAAACTGATTGCTGGGTGTGTTCACACGTGCCACAGGGACAGCATAACATAGGGTTGGTGCCATTTCCGCTGAATATCACAGAAATTTTAGAATTACAGAAAGGGAAAACATTGGATGGAAAGTTCCTCTCATCCAAACCACCTCATTTCAAACTCTATCAATTCCAAGTAGATAGATCACTTTTGTGTTTAAACATAACCAACCCCAATAAACCCGGGAATTGGGAAGTGACAGGGAATAATCAGACGATGACCTTCTCACAAAGAGCTGATAATGAGTCCATAAAACATGATCTGTTACGCTCAATTAAATCTGGTGGGAAACATTTTAGGTATCGGTATACATTGAGTTCCACCAAAGAAATAATTGGTAAGGTGCCAGATGGTTATGGTGCTGAAATAATACAGCCAGAGACTTGCATGAACCAGATGGAAGACCCAGAAATAGGATTGTTTGCAAGAGAAATGTGCTTAATGATAATGTTGCATACCATCCCTTATGTTCTCCCTGATAATGTATATTTTATATGTGGAAGAAAAGCGTATAAGTGGCTCTCCCCGAGTTCCGAAGGTTTGTGTTACCTGGGAAGAGTAGTCCCAGAAGTTATGACCCTCACACATGGTGAAATGCTTGGTATACATAAGAACACACCATCACCATATCTTCACACGCAATATGAACACAGAGGCAAAAGAAATATGATACCTGGTGACGTGCATAAAGCCACTCAGTTAATCAGTGAGACAACTGGCTTTCAAGTTTTAGTCGCATTGGATCCCACCAGGATTGCTCGGGGTACGTTAAATTTTAGGTACTTTCAGGAACTTGCTAAATTGATAGATAATATCACCGAGATGTACAATGACACATTCAGGTATACAGGGAGAGAATTGCAAGCGTACAAGAAGGAACTGGTGCAACATAGGCTAGTGTTGAATTATTTAACTGCTGTTACTGGAGGGAATTGCGTAACGTTAGCCACCCAATTTGGAGTAAAATGTTGCACCTACGTCACTAATAATACTAGCGACCCCAAGGAGGTGATAGACTGAAAGATGGATGAAATTCTGCAGCTAAAATGGGAGTTTCGTAAGAACCATAACGCTTCAGTGGCTGAAGTAGGAGAAAAGATAGAAGGATGGGTTTCATGGCTGAACCCAGTGAAATGGTTCTCAGGTCTAGGGGAATGGGTTCAGGAAGTGATAGCCAGCATAGGCAAATTCTTGATCCTTATACTGATCGTCATCATAATAATTGGCATATGTGTCAGATGTGTTCCTATTGTGTTGAAGTGTGGAAAGTGTAAAAACAGAGTAAAACGAAAGAACGAAACTATGATGGTGTTCAGAAATGACAATATGAATGCCGAGGTAAATATAGAACTGCATTACAACCCTGAACTAGGAAATACCATCATTTAATGTACCATATTTAGAAATACATATAATGTATTATTGAAATTTTATTTTTAAAACACCTCAGGTAATGTAAAGTCTCAATTCCCCTTCAAGACTGCCTTTATAAGACTGGTGCATCCCCACACCTTTCACATGATCTTCCAAGATCCGCAGTGTGCGTATAATAGTAGTTTTATGTCCCCACTCAGAGACACATTATTGATGGATTAAGAACCACCTTGTGCCATCCCATAATAACACTAAATAATATGTAAATGTAAGCCTAAATTATACTTTAAAATCAGATTGTGATAGCATGTTGTTCGCTATCAAAGGGTGGACTGTTGAAGCTGGATAATTGGCTGAGACAAGATCAGTTTAAAATTGAATCGCCGCGACGCCATCTGCGACTGGCCGCAAGACACCATCTTGGAAATTAGATCGTAAGATGCCATTTTGCGAATGGCCGCCCAAGCGCCATTTTAGATAAACTCACAATTAAGTACATATGGTGATATTACTATTAGCACCATGCGATTGCATCTTTCATCATTTCTCATATACACATTAATACGCACAATTGCGCTGTTAACTAGTCGCATATTAGCGAATGCATAAGATCCTATATGAAAACGCTGTTTAGTAGCTAAATGCGCACGCATCTGTCCCCAGTTAACTAGCGTCTTTATATCAAACCCCATATACTCACAGATTACATATTCACATATAAGGTTCCATAAGCTTTAAGGTATAAGATTTAAGTTTGTTCACTTAGTATGAATGCTGTGAAATAAAGATTATTTGGTAACTAAGGTTTTATACATGCTAAGTAAGCCGTGTTTGGTTTTGTACTGATGTGTACTCTTTCAACAAAATTCCGGTATTATCGGTATGGAGATCACATCATGCATTCTCGACTTATGGACCGCAGAGACTTCAAGCAACAAAATGTATATAATATGATCAACTGTTAGGATGTTGCATGTGGTGGGAATCCAGAGACCCCCAGTTGTTAGAGGCTAGGTTGGGTCTATTTGAATCAGCCTGTTAAACGCTCTGTAACAGATGTATCCCCCTTGGGAACCAATGACATCAGCAACAAACGTCTCTATTGTTTTGTCTATTCCTGGGGGGTATAAATATGTGTGCTCAAATGCTGGGTTTTTAGTCTTCGTGCTGAATGCTGATAGACGAGGGGTTTCTTGCTGATGCCTAACATCTGGTCCGGAAGCACTGCGTATGTATACTGTACTTGGGTCTGTATAATTCCTTTGCGCCGAATTGTGTCTGGATCAATAGCGTGTAACTGACTGTACTTTTACTTGAATAATACTTTGTGCTTTGGAACCACATGATCTAAGTCTGAAGTCTCTATTTACTGTATGACTGCGTACGCAAATTAGCGTCATCATTAGAGGTTTATAGGTAGGATATTAGAAGGTATAAGCAGGGGTATATAGAGGTTCTAATCCAGTATCGTTATATATATATATATATACCAGAATTGACCTGGCACTCCAAGGACAAGGTCAACTGTATCTTGCTGTGGTGCTTTCCTCAGGGAACTGGCCCCGTATGTAGAAAGTGTTTTTTTAATTACAAAGCCTGTTGAGTGCCACCTCTTTTCACTATATCTATATATATATATATATATATGTGTGTATCTATGTGTATATATACATATATATATATGTATATACTGTATATATATATATGTGTGTATATGTATGAATATATGAATGTATGTATGTATATATGTGTGTATATATATATATATATATATATATATGGTGTCCTATGTGTTTGTGTTACTTCTATATCATGCACACTGACAATTATGTAGGTTGCACATGTAGTAATTAGTTATTTAGAGGTGATTATGCTATTTATATAAAATGTGTCTATAGAGAGATCTGTCTGTCTGTTTGTCTACATCAAACAAATAGTGTGCTAATTCTGATCCTTACATTAGACGACATGTACCCAGCATGATCTCGTAAGCAGTGGGACTCAGCGGGGGTGCTGGCATTGGTAAGTGCATACACACTTGCCGATGCTTGCAGCGAAATCGGAGGAGTAACGGAGGCCATCGCTAGCTACATCCTCATATCTTTCTGCATGGAAAAAAGATCTGAGGATGAGACGGATGACCAGCGGGAGCGCGCATTGGCATTGTGCGTTCACACTGGACGATATGAATAGTTTGTTGTTCAGATGAGGTGGAATTGGCCAAATCACTTAGCCTAGTGTGTACCCAGCTGAATCCGAGCCTCTCCCCCGCAGCCTAACCTTAACCCTCCCTTCTGCAGCCTGACCCTAACTTTCCGCCAGTGCCTAACCTTAAAACTATCCCTCCCCCTAAACCTAATACCATCAAGATTGTGGCGGTATTATGAGCACCGGCATTATGACCCCCGGGATGTCAACTACATCCCCTCTGTATGAATTTACTATACTAGTTATGCTTTCAACTGCCAATATTGGTACTTCAGTGTTTTATTAATGCAATAAATTATTTTGCTCTTTGATGCACAATGTGGCGCCCCCGTCTTGTGCTTTGATTTTGGAATATATAATAGTTGCGTCCAACTCAGAATCAGGCTGTATGAGGAGGGTTCCCACCCCCCTCGATAGTACACCCTCAGCAGACCACAACCCAGTTAGGGCTGCTTCCAGAAATTTTCCGGGCTGGTTTTCCATCCCAATCCTCCCCTGATGGAGGCCACTCGGGTGCGGATGGATGCCAGTCTGCTGAGGGTGGCGGAGGCCCTGGAGACATCTGCTGCAGCCCAGATTCAGTTTGCTGATGTCCAGGAGCAGGCAAACAGAATTGCCATGTTGGAGCGACCCTCCCCTCCGGAAATTCCAGCAAGGACCACCACCTCTGGCAGCCCATCAGCCACCTCCCAAACTATGGTCAGCCCTATGCCTAGGCCAGAGCCAATACCATCAAGCTCTGGCTAGGCCAGTCGGCGTGTTACATGCCAGTCAACTGTTGCTGTGCCGACTTTTCAGCCAAGGCGTAAAAAACACTGCAAATAGCCCTGCCTATCTCGACCTTCAGCCATTCATGTGCAGTCCCCTTATTTCTTGTAACCCATACCTCCATCTCCTTTCTCGTGATTTTAGAATGTTTATTCATTTAAAGTTATTGTTTTCATTTGTTTGCAAACAAATGTTTCAAGCCAGGAATTTAAATGGCTCAAAATTATGTTACAAAAGCACAAATAAAAAACTTTGGAAAAAAAAATATGGAGTTTGGAAAATTTTCATTTGTAATATAATTGACAAATATACAGGGTTAATAAACACAGGAAAAAGCCATTTGATTATTAAAAACAGCTGCTGTCAATAAAATGCAAAAGTAACGTACCTATTTATATATAAACACGTTTGCTAAGGCATCAATAGAAATTTGGATAATTAAGAAAAGTTGCAAATGCAAACGAACCGGAATAATTGATCAACCAATTATCTCTTTTATTAGCAACTTAGACGATTATTAGGTGCTTGCATTGTGTGGTTACAAATAGAAACATCACTCCTAACATCAGTTACAATATATAGTATCGCATCTACTATGGGGCTTGTGGGAGCCCATACCCTACCACAAGTTGTACGATCATCCCGACCTGAAACCTGCTCGCAGAGTGACGTATTACTACTTCCAGCCTTCTGGGTCGCTCGCAGCATGTAATGTATTTACGCCCCTAAGACGCCGTGCAAACGTCTGCGTTTTTAGACCACCACCCCCGTCAACACCCACAAACGGGCTTGCCTGTCAATCAACTATTGGGGGTCACTTCCTGCTCGCAGGCCGTACAAGCGAAGGAATATGTGATCGCAATGACTCGTTCTCACATGCACTTGCGAGCGGCTCTAAATCAGGTCTTATATGTGGTATTGTTATATAGAGGAGAGGGGACTGTACAGTGATATATGACGCATCCTGCAACGCTGCAACAGTATTGAGACACCAGCCCACACACAGCAGCTGGACAGCCGTTACTCTTACCCACAACCCCCAGGACCTAAATTCCACAGCATCCAACCCTGATCTCTCATTACTGACGTCGTCCTACCCCTGAGTAGAAATAGATATGTTAGTGCAGAGGTTCCCAAACGCGGTCCTCAAGGCTCCAAACAGTTCAGATTTAAAAGATCTCCATGGTTGAGCACAGGTGACTTAATTAGTACCTCAGTCAATTTGATTTAACCACCTGTGCCCAACCATGGATATCTCTAAAACCTGCACTGTTGGGGAGCCTTGAGGACCACATTTGGGAACCTCTGTGTTAGTGTATAGATCCCCTTCAGTAAATGTACCTGGAAGTCATGTGGAGTGAGCTTGGAAGTGCGGTTCTATCATTCCATGCCCATAAAGGCCACCAACAGAAGAAATTTGTCCCTTGTGGGTTCGCTTCGCTCACCACAGGTTCTGTGTGCACGTGGATAACTAATGACGTTGAACAGTAACTGATGACATCAGGATATATCTACTGAAGGGGATCTATCCATTACCAAATAGATATACCTATAGGTAAAGCGAGACACGCCCTTTGGGCAGAGCATGCCCTTCCCCCCCCTCTCGATGGTACATACTACAACCGCCTAGAATCTCCCTGAAACCAATTTTCAAAATTAGGCAAGTATGCTGTATATACAATAACACATACACATATAAACACATAAACACTTACAGTACATACACATATATATACACTAACACATACAGACTATACACACACCAACACATACTGTATATACAATAACACATACACATATATATATATACACAAACACATAATACACATATATACACATAAACACATATATACACATACATACACATAAACACATACATACATACACATAAACATACATACACATACAGTATATACACTTAAACAAATACAGACACAAACACATACATACACATAAACACATACATACACATATACACACACAAACATACATACACATACAGTATATACACTTAAACAAATACAGACACATAAACACATACATACACATAAACAATAAAACAGTACACATACACTTACTTTTTATGCAGCTACTGCTCACTTCATTACGCTCCGCCCCTCGCATCGTAATGCCATGATTCACAGGTCATATGGGGGCGGAGATTGCCATTTTGCTCCACCCCCCCCTTCAGCCACAGTAGCAGGGGGATTTGGTCTGTCAGGGGGGTTTCTAGACACTCAGAAACCCTCCCTGCATGCTGTAGAGGTGGAGGCCCCTCTGTGTATGGGAGCCCTGGGACAACCGACCCTGTTGCCCCCCTTCCCTAATCCGGCCCTGCATACAAATATTCACATTGTGTAACTACACAGTATAGCACACTGTAAAAAACTATACACATATTATCCTGTGAAATTAACTGCTGACACATGGGAGATCATAATCACACAGCTCCCCACTTGTTAGCACCTATGTGTCTGTGACTAGCAGCAGCAGCTACCGTTTTCCTCCTGTTTTCTCTCTGCCTCTGCAGAGAAACAGAGAAATCAGTCAGTATGAGCAGAGCCTAGGACGAGGACGCTTCCTATTAGCTGAGAGTTCACATAACAACAACATCATGTCAAGCTCTATGGACATAGGCAGCTGGAGACAGGTAGTTGTTGCGGACCCCTATAACAACGGAAGTGAGGTCTTACTAGCTGTTAGCTAGGTAACTTGTGACATCTGTTAGAGACACGCAGGGTCGAGGCTGCTGCTTCAGTGGAAGTGATTGCGGTCGGTTCCGCCCTCAGGGCTGTTGTGCTCTGTGCATGGCGGCACCGGCTGTACCACCCTAGTTATGGCCCTGCTTAGCACAATTTCTATTTTGGATCTAACAAGTCCCTAGTGTTCACTCTAGGTCCTGTGCCAGGCAGAGCGCCGGACCTAGAAAGGGCATTCTAGTGCTTGCCCAAACAGGGGGCATGGCCACGAGAAAATGGGGTGTGTCTGTGGTAACCTTGACTTTATATGGTAAGTAAAGAGTTTACCTTGTGTGTTGTGGTTCAATCTTCACTCGACTTACGGAGAGGTGAGAGTAATGGAAGCACATGAAGGGGTGACGAGGCAGCTTGTGTTTTTTTTTGTGAACACAGGTTTATTAGAGAGTCGGCAGGGCACGTGCATAAATAACACACCTCACTCAATGAGGCAGCCTTTGTATTGCATTATCAGTGGAAAAAAACATCAATAATGAGATTACACATAAAAAACAATGGTATTTGCACGGCACCATACGAATTGGTGAAATAATACTTCAGCAGTATGACCGTACAATGTAAGACAACTTTTACGTTACTATTCACAGTTAAATTCAGTATTAAGCATACATTCTTATCTCAAATGGTTGCACACTACAAGAAAACAATTCAGCAATGATGACAGTACTAAACTAGCTAACAATTTCAATGTCCACATGACCTTAAACATAAAACACTGTATTCCTACCCGTCTTCGCTGCTGCAGCTGGTGGAGCTCTTATAGATCAGTTTAAGTTGACCATGGTACTAGTCCCACTTAGTGTAACGTTTCTTAGTATTAAATCTGGGAGGGAAAAATCGCCAATGTGTATATGGAAGTCCTGTACGCAATTCAGTCACTGAATGTTAATTCCACTTTTCTCTCTATAGGCACATTCAATTCACAGGCAATCAGAACGTTATTCAATATTCCTAGACAACTGTTACTGTAATGTGTCCCGCAGTTCTATCCCAGGTTGATGGGCTATATTGTCTCCTTTAAGTAGTGTATTCCAGCTTTCAAGTATCAATGAATCACTGTGCTGTGAAATAGGACAGTCTTGGTGTGATCCGTTTAACATGCAGGGTAAATAGTAGTAAACTTGGTCAGTGAAGCAGATAACTCGTATATAATGAAAGTGAAAGTTACACTGAGGTTCTGTTATTTGCAACAAGGTATAAGAAAGTCCACTAATAATGAGTGTCAGTGCAGCTCTGCCTGTGGTGCAATCAGTCTTCCACTCACCACTCCACTCCTGTAGTTACCTCTGGTGCAAGGCTATGTAACTTTTCCACTGCTGGAGCTGTATGTCTATACTGCAGTTTATCGGTGGCCATCTTGTGGTTGGCAGCATGGCAACTCAAAGCAAGTGTTGTTGTTGGCCTGCGGCTATCTTGTGGTTGGCAGGAAAAGTTATAAATCGCAATAGGACAGCGCCTTCTCTTACAAGTAGTATAACAAATGAGGGTGCTTTGAAGTTACCCTATGATGGCTGCTGCTGTGGTATGGGGCAGGGAGGATGATTACCCTGTACTGCTTGTTGCTACTGTGGCCGCATACCTCCACGAGCGGCTCTTGCTGCTGCGGTGGGCACCTTAATGGTGTGCTGCCCTTGGTCCCAACTTCCCACTGCCGTGGCTCACCTGACCCGGTCTATCTTCCGCGGGTCCCCGGCGCGCAGCTCCTGGCTCGGCTGCTCCACACACTAGGGCTTTGCAGCTTGGCGGTCTCTGCCCGCTGTCCTCGCACTGCACGCCACACTTTTCCTCAGCTCCTGGCGCGCACTCTATAACTGACCCTCTTCTTCGCGGGCACCTGGCCACACCCACTGCTTGAGAGACAGGACAGGCTCATCCAATCAGCGCCCGCTGTCCCCGTGCTTTACATGTGCTGGGAAGATATGTATTAACTCCTTCCTGGCCCAAGGTGGTATTAACCCCTCACGGTCCTAGGGGTGTCCGTTTCACGGGTGTCACATGTCTTTAAGATGCGCTCCCTTTTCATCACTCTTGGGGACGTGTCCAGCACTTCCGTACATGCGGGGCTGCGCCCATGCTTTCCTCTCTCTGTGAATCGATGCTGTGCGCATGCGCACGGCATCTATCACTGGCGGTGATCGCTGCACCACTAATTTTCCCAGCCGCGGGTCACTGCGGCCCGCGGATGGGGACGCCATGTTGTTTTAGCTGGTTGCCGCCAAAAGGGCAGGGCACATTCTGCCCTTTTGAAATCGGGAATGGCGTGGCGCCCCGCTAAAACAGCCTAGCAGGAACGCTAGGTCCCTGTACTGTCAACCATTGCAGTGACATCTCATAAGCAGAATCGACAAAATCATCCATAACGCCATATCAACTCCAACACATTTGTACATAATATTATTAGGTTCAGCATAGTTAGAGTGTGCACTTGCATTTGCTTCTGGTTTTCTGCTTGCAGCACTTAATGGAGCATACACACGGTCAGATTTGTCAGACTTGTCAGATTTGTCAGATGAACGACTGAACGATTAAACGATTTGAACGATTTGGACGATTTGACCAAAGTTTTGAACGATTTGAACGATTGAACGATTTTTGACTGCATTAAAATGAATGGAATCGTCCAAGTCTGACTGCAAACCCATCAGATGTCACATATCGTTATCTGACAAACGGGAACGCGCATCGTTGATCGTCCATCGTTCAGGCATGTCAGATATGAATGATTTTCCTTCAGATATGAACGACTGAACGATTTTTAAATCGTTATCGTCCATATCTGAAGAAAAAATCTGATCGTGTGTATGCACCATTAGTCTTACATTGTGCTTAGGGTGTGCAATCTAGGGCCCCTCCCCCTATGTTTAAGTCTCAGCAGGTGCTTAGGGTGTGCAATTTAGGGCCCCTCCCTCTATGTATTCTGTCATTTGTCATACGTTTGAAATTTTGTTATAACAAGGTTAATAACATTTTGTTTTAAAATTTTCACCTCCTTAGCACTTGATGCCAATAAGAAAAATACAAAACTCTTCCTATATTAACTATGACATTCTCTATTAGGGGTATATTTACAAGAGTGCAGGTTTTTAGAAGTGGAGATGTTGCCCATAGCAACCAATCAGATTCTAGATATTATCTTCTAGAAGGTGATAGATAAATGTTAAGTATAATCTGATTGGTTGCTATGGGCAACATCTCCACTTCTAAAAACCTGTACTTTAGTAAATATACCCCTTAGTTTCTAAAATTCTCTACCTATCTGGCTGTTATATAGTACATAGTAACAAAGGACTACTTCACAATTGTGCACTGAAAGTCATAGTTATACCAGCACTAATTCATATCCCTCATGTACCCAACACCCCCTCTACTTCACATTTGTCTGATATATTGAGACTCCATGTCGTTAGTATGCAGTTACAACTAAATAATGTAACTAAAATGACATACATATTTTCATTTTATGCTGCCTTTGCATTAGACTGCTTGCACCCGTCATTTTTCAGCACTTCCGTTGGGTATACAGTGGCCGATATATCGGCCATTCAATTGAACGGACGATATATCGTGTGTGTGTCGGCCAGCGTGTACAGACAATATGTCTGTGAAATACGTCGTTCCAGTGGCGGATCCAGGGGGGGTGATTGGAGCGATCGCCACCCCCTAGCACAGTTTGTCCTTTATCATCTCTCTCCTCTGCATCATTCAGAGGAGAGAGATGATAAAGGCTGTGCTGTGATCGGAGCTGTGTAAGTGCGCTCCCGTCTCCCAGTTAGGAGGGTGTGTCAGTGACAGGCTGTCACCCGGGAGCCGGGGAGGAAGAGAACACAGCCGGCTCCCACAGCCTGTGATCAGCTGTTTAGACCACCCCAGTGATCAGCTGTGTGGTCTAAACCGACCACACGCTGATCACTGCTAAAAGAAACAACTGACCTCTGTACAGGGACCGAAGATCATCCTCCCTCCAGTCAGCTGGTCTCCCGGCTCGTGCACTGTGACCCTGGTCAGCTGCTGCATTAAACAGCTTACCAGGTCACAGTGCAGGATGGGAGAGCAGCTGACCGAAGCCCGGAGGGAGAACATCATCGGACCAGCGGAGGTAAGTGAAAGTAAAGGAGGGGGGGTCGCGAGGGGGGGTGCTTCAACATATATTGATTGTAAAAATCAATGTGGCCAACAAAAAAAAACATGTGAAGGGGAGGAGCTGGGACCAAAAAGGGGAGGTGCCAGTACAGGAAAGAGGAGGAGTCAGAATTAATCAGTAACTGGCCCCCCCTAATAGAACAGTCTAGATCCATCCCTGCGTCGTTCTCAGACATATCACGTTGGCTGTGCAGAATAGCTGATGCAGATATATTGGTACATGGTGCTGTGTGTACAGGCGTACAGCCCGTACACTTGTTGCACAGGCCACCGGGTACATGTAAATGCCCATACAGTTGTGACTTCAGTCACAACACAATGGGATGAAGATTGGTAAGTGTGTTGATCCGTCGTCCTGGTGTGTACCCAGCTTTAGTAAGCACAAATGAATCACTAAACGAATATATCACATGAGTAAGTGCACACAGGTGTTGGTCAGAGCATTTATCTTGTTTCATTTGTTTCCTTGTTGTGTAAATGTTCCTTGTTATACTATTTTTATCAATTGTTGCTTAATAATTCCAATATAATAATGGACCTATTTGCCGCTATCCAGAAAGTCTTAAAAGTCTAAATACAGTGATCCATGATGATATAAGTAGCAGTTAAAGAAAATCCTGTATACACAATCTGTAGGTTGATCTCACAAGCCCGGGACATTCACCATCGGGCATAGGGAAAATTGCTGTTTGGTTAATTGTGAACCAAAAGGTTCTGAGTAATGTCATGGAAGTTCCACAATATAGTAGAAAACTACAATCCAGCACTTGAGCAATCCGCTCTGTGAGATCCAGCTGCTACAAAAAAAGACATGTGTCAATAAGACATAGTTGGAACATAGAGCAACCACGCTGTGGAACTTTGCTGTTATCGGGTAGATCCCTTTGTTAGCCAGGGTTGCCTACCCTCCCGATTTGGGCGGGAGCCTCCCAATAATCGGGTGCAGCTCCCGCCCCCCCGGAAAGGCAGGCAAGCCTCCCGGCGGCCGCCGATCCCCCCGATATCCCCCGCAATGTACTGCTAACCCCCGCTGCGAGGGCAGCCAGTGACGCGATTCGCGTCATTTTGGCCCCGCCCCCTGCCTCACAATGCCTGTATTATCGGCATTGTGTAGCGAGGGCGGGGCCAAAATGACGCGATCGCGTGACCCCGCCCCCGTGACGCCTACAAATGTCATGCACCCGTCCGGACACGCCCCCTTTTTTGGCCACGCCCCCCCACTGCCCTGCCGATCTGGCTGCTTCCTCCCGGAAGGAGCAGCCAGAAAGTCGGCAACTATGTTGTTAGCAGATGATCCCAGTGAGGATATGTAATGATCCGGCTGAAGGGTTTACCATCCCAAGGTGCACAGGCAAGTGGTAATCCAGAAAGAACTTTAAAAGTCTCAGCGCTGGTGATAGCGTAATGCATTTCCCTGTCTATCAACAGCTTCCTCAGAGGCAAATGGTTCATAATTAACCAAACAGCAATTTTCCCTATAACCCGATGGTGAATGTCCCGGGTTTCTGAGATCAACCTACAGATTGTGTATACAGGATTTTCTTTAACTGCTACTTATATCATCGTGGATCACTGTATTTACACTTTTAGGACTTTCTGGATACCGGCAAATAGGTCCATTAACAATATTGACTTTTATTGGCAAAAGTAATCCATATAATTAACAGCAAACAGTAAGTCTGGTGAAACTGAGTATATCCATATTTATTTTGATATTTTCATATGCATTCTCATATATTATAGAGAGTTGTTTACTATTGGTTTTAGTATTTTTATGTTCTTGAGAATAAACTAATTTTGTACAAAAACATTCCATGTAGTAATTTTTTAATCCAATCACACTCCTGAGCGCCATCTTTATTTAATTTATGCACGCCCCTGCAATGCACTGGCATGCCTGCCTTCGCCCAACCCCCATGTCACCACCCACAAACGGCACCTCCTGTCATTTACTGTTTTGAATTTGCGTAGCCTCTGCAAACGCAGTTCCCATCGCAAAAGCTAGTTTGCGCACGCGCACTGCGATGCATGCGCAATGCAAACTAATCGACCGCTTGCTTGCGTATTGGCAACTGCGTTCCTTGCTGAATCAGGCCCTCCGTATGCATGTATGAACCCTGTACTTACATGCAAGATAAAACTAAATAGAGTACTACATTGCTGTCCTTACTCTATACTGCCATCTTGTGCCTAGAAATGAATTCCAGTCAAGGGCCAACTTCAATTAGCTGCGAAAAGTGCCCTCTGGTGAAAAGCAGCATGAATTCGCTTCATTCACCTGTTTTACCGCAATGTTTTCTCCATGCCCTTCCCCACTTTTTGCCCTATTCAATTATAAATCAGGCGAAAACGCGGATAGGCAAATGTTTTGCAAAGCAAAACTAGCGTAAAGGACCTCTTTTTTTGAGGAAATCAATCTGTACCCCATAAAAAGCTTCAGTGACCCTGGGAATCAATATAGAATAGTAGTAGTAGCCCTAATAAAAGTATTTAGGGAACTTATTTTGAGGCAAAGGGCTGTTACAGTATATGCATATTTGCATATGTGTGGAAAAATGATAGAAAGCAATGTTTTTTCAGAAAAATAAGTACCGTAGTTAAATTTGGGGTACATGAAGATGAGTACTAGTATAGTTTGATGTCTCTAAAATGAAGATTTAAAAAACTTAAAAATACACCTGCTGCAGCCTCCTGCAATCTCAAAAACACCTGTCTCATCCATATTCAAAATACCAGTGGGTGACCCCACTTTTACCAGGACCCCACTTTTTACCCAAAATACCAGTGGGTGACCCCACTTTTACCAGGACCCCACTTTTTACCCATTTTCCAACACTTTTAAAATTTTCACCCCAAAAATGACATGTCATTTTTGGGATGTTTTAGAAAAATAAATGTAAAAGTTGTCCAAAGGGTTCTTGATCAAATCCACACATTTGCACCCCAAAGTTTTCGCGTGTGCAAAAACAACCTGGAATTGAGGGCCTGATTCAGACCCGCTCGCGAGCGCTGAGCGCTCGCAAGCGGGTCGATGTTGGGCCAGTGCGCATGCGCACGAGGGAGCCGGCTCCATCGTGCGCATGCGCGAGACCCGCATAGCGATGAGCAAGCCGTCGCTATGGGTCTCGCACCAAAGGGGGCGTGCTGTCGATGGTGAGTGACAGCACGCCCCCTTTGGTGGGCGTGCTGGCGGTGTGGCTGGCTAGACGGAGGCGTTCCCATGGGAACGCCTACCATCTGGGGCCGGCCCCTCTGATAGAGCCAAAAGCACTCCAGGGCTTGCGGCAGACGAGACCCTACCACAAGGGTCTCGTCGCAAGCCCGATGGTCGTGATGGTCTTGACGATCGCGACCATCTTTTTGGCCACTCGCTATAGCTGTGGGTGGTCACCTACAGCTATGCAAGCGGCCAGGAGGCCGCTCTAAAAAAGAGGAGGGCACTGATTCAGAGCGAGCGCTCTGAAAGAGCATCCGGCTCTGAATCAGGCCCTGAATTCCGATCAAAAGAAGAAAACAGGCAAAAAGTGCAAATCGACGAAAACTTTTCGCCAAACGGCACTTTTCGCGGCTAATTGAATCTGGCCCTAAATCAGCACATCTCTGTGAACTGACTTTATTTTTTTTTTATTTAGATTACACGTGAGTGTAGACCCAACCCAGAAAATGATAGCTTATTCACGTCCCAACCCGGCCCTGCTAGAGAGGGTTGGTTAAACCATTAAAAAGGTACATATATATATAAAATAAAGCTCCTATATCTTGCCCACCTACAAAGTACCGGTAATACCAACAAAGATAGTTGCACCCTTGTTTTTAAGATGGGAGGCCCCTCTATCAAAATAGGTGCCCCAGTGATCACCTTGTAATATCCTCTATAATACACAAAAATTATGGTTTACGTTGATAGGGCAAGATTCAACCCAACCTGACATCCATAAATTCAGGGGCACTCATATTTGATGTGACCACATAGTGCCAAAAAATGATTAAATATTTTCATAAGGAACCAGATGTCAGGAATCGGTATACAGTGCTGCGGATCTCACCTACCCGCTAGTATGCAGGCCTGCGCAGGTCATCTATCCAGACTGGCTGTCCGTTCCCTCGTCGGCGCTGCTGCATGCAGTGTACCCCATCTCCATCCGGCTGTGTTTGTGGCCATTTTCTGCAGGATTTTTGATGAGCCAGGAAGATCGTCCTCAGCGTCCTTTAAAATTTTACACATCCGTCAGGGTTCTCATTCTATGGGGCAGTTCATGATTCAGTTCCAAACCCTAGCTTCAGAATTAAACTGGAACAATGAAGCTCTCACAGCAGCTTTCTGGGAAGGAGTTTTGGACTGTATTAAATATGAACTGGCTACGCAAGACTTACCTAAGTGTCTTGAGTTAAATACTCTGTGTAAAATTGGACTTACGTCTGTGGGAAAGATCTTGTGAAAAGACTCGCAGAGAACCTTCTAGCTTTCGTCCCTTGAGTCATACTCACCCACTTACACCTGTGGTGGACGAGCCAATGCAAATCAATAAGTCCAGTCTGTCACACGAAGAATGAACTAGTCAGCGGAAAGAAAATTTATGTTTGTACTGCGCTGCTCCCAGCCACTTCAATGGTTCTTGCCCGATTCGGCTGGGAAACTCCAGGTCCTAACCTGTAACGGTTAGGACTTTCAAAAGAACCTTCTCTTTGACTTATTACTTCCAGTTTCCCTCGAAACCAAGCTTGGTCCTCAGCACCTATCTGTCCTTGCTGATTCCGGTGCTGCAGGTAACTTCATTACCTCTGCTGTCGTTGAAGAATTCAAGCTGCCGGTTAAACCTCTCCAGCGATCTGTGTTTCTAATAGCCATTGATGGAAGCAGGATGCATGAGGGCAAAATCACTCATCAAACCCTTCCAATGTCCCTTCAGATTGGAGCCCTCCATTCTGAGATAATTGAACTCCTAGTGATTCCTAGGGCAACACATAAAATTGTTTTACAGATGGGTCCTCATACATCTAGCCTCCTTGCACGTTAAACAGCCCTTCTATACGCGCCATGCCGTGGCATGATTCTGTAGTACGGAGCGTCTGTTGTACGACTTTGTACATTCAAATGCATCTTATTTGCACAGCAATGCAAATAGATAGCACAAGTAGCTTCTGCTGATTAAAATAATATGCAGCATGCCTATGTTCTGTGAGCGAGTGCGTGTGTATCCGCATGCAAAACATTGTTACAGTGTCTGCGGCTGTAACACTGTAATGTAGTGTTTAGCATGCAGATACACCTGCAGTCACACACAGAACATATGCTGCATATAATTTTAATCAGCAGAAGCTGCTTGTTCTATCTATTCACAATGCTGTGCGAGTAAGACACAATTGAAGGTAAATTGTGGCACAAAAAGACGCTCTGCGCTACCAAGTCACACGGAGCTCCCGCATTGTGTGTCGTGACTTTTAGCACACGGAGGATAGAAGTATGTGGGCACATCTGTAGGTATGCCTTGGCTCCAGGTACATAATCCTTGAACCGATTGGTCTACACTTTAGGTGTCAGTATGGAGTCCTCATTGCCAGCAACATTGTTTGCACCGCTCTGAAATTCAAAAATGGATACTCCACCAAAGATTCCAGCGGTGTATTGAGACTTCTTGGATGTCTTTAGTAAATAGGCTGAAGATTAGTTGCCACCACATCGCAACTGGTATTTCCCAATCGATCTTGTGCCTTGTAAGACTCCGCTTAGAGGGCCTAATTCAGACCCGCTCGCGAGCGCTGGCAAGCGGGTCGATGTTGGCCCAGTGCGCATGCGCACGAGGGAGCCGGCTCCGTCGTGCGCATGCGCGAGACCCGGATAGTGACGGCCAAGCCGTCACTATGGGTCTCGCTACAAAGGGGGCATGCTGTCGATGGTGAGTGATAGCACACCCCCTTTGGTGGGCGTGCCGGGGGTGTTGCTGCCCAGACGGAGGCGTTCCCATGGGAACACCTACCGTCTGGGGCTGGCCCCACTGACATCACAATTGATGTCAGTGGGAGTACTCTCGGCTCTGATAGAGCTGAAAGCACTCCAGGGCTTGCGGCAACGAGAACCTACCACAAGGGTCTCGTCGCAAGCCCGATAGTCGCAATGGTCTTGACCATCGCGACCATCTTTTTGGCCGCTCGCTATAGTTGTGGGTGGTCACCCACAGCTATGCGAGTGGCCAGGAGGCCACTCTAAAATCAGGAAGGACGGCCCTGATTCAGAGCGAGCGCTCTGTCATAGCGTCCGGCTCTGAATCAGGGCCAGAGTGCGTACTTACCCTCTGTCTATTCCTGAAACCCAAGCTATGACCGAATACATCAAAGATAACTTACAAAAAGACTTCATTCGTCCTTCCTCTTCTCCTGTTGGTGCCGATTTCATCTTCGTGAAGAAAAAGTATAGTGGCTTAAGACCCTGTATTGACTATCGTGGATTAAATGATATCACCATCAAGAACAGTTATCCACTTTCTCTTATCACCGAGCTATTCGACCGAGTCAAAGGTGCTACCGTCTTCATGAAGTTGGATGTTTGGGGTGCTTACAATTTGATCAGGATTCATAAAGGTGTCGAATGGAAGACAGCCTTTAATACCAGAGACGGGCATGAGTATCTGGTAATACCCTTCGGTCTATGTAATGCTCCAGCAGTGTTTCAACAGTTTGTGATTTAAATGTTTAGAGATATATTGTACAAGTTTGTGGTCGTCTACTTGGACGATATCCTGATCTTCACTCAAGACCTTGTTACTCATCGACGGCAAGTGTGTGAGGTTCTAACTCGCCTCCGGCAAAACCATCTCTATGGTAAATCATCCAAGTGTACCTTTGAGGTCACTTCAATACTCTTCCTAGGGTACTGTACATTATTTCTGGCATAGAACTCCATATGGATCCTGAGAAACTTGAAGCTATTACTGGTTGGTCTCTCCCCCTGACATTAAAGGCAGTGCAGCGGTTCATTGGATTCGCAAATTATTAGAGGATTCTCTACACTCATCACTCCTATCACCGCTCTCACCCAGAAGGGTGCCATTTCAATTATTAAAGCAGGTATTCATCTCATCTCCAGTATTACATCAGCCCGATGTGAACAGGCCCTTTACTCTGGAGGTCGAGGCGTCCACCGTTGGAATTGGTTCTGTGCTCTCCCAGATTTCAGAAAGTGGCAAGCTTCACCCTTGTGGGTTCTACTCACGCAAGTTTCTACCTGCAGAAAAAAAATACTCAATTGGGGACCAAGAATCACTTGCTAATTCTTGCTACAATGGAAAAGTGGAGATATCTCCTGGAAGATGCCAAGTCTCCAATCAACATCTTCACGGATCACAAAAAATGTATTGTACCTGAAGTCCGTGCAGTGCCTTAATCCTCACCAGGTTTGCTGGGCCATGTTCTTTTCAAGATTCAGCTTTAAAATCTTTTTCTGTCTAGGCAGATGCCCTCTCTCGGTCTATGGTCACAAACGATGAACTCACAAATGTTGATGATCGTCCTGTCATTTGTCCTGTTGCCTTCGCTACCACTATCTTGACCCCATTGCCCCCAACGGGGAAAATGTTTGTATCTCCAAGTCTTCAGAAAAAGACTGTAGTTGAAGTTGGATCAAAGCAGCAGATGTTCATGCTCCACGTCTTGTACCTGCTTTTCCTCATCAGAATCCACAGATATCTTGTGGGTGTTCGGTGCCCACCCATAAGGGGGGGGCGGGGGTACTGTCAGGAATTGGTATACAGCACTGCGAATCTCACCTACCTGCTGGTATGCAGGCCCTGCGCAGGTCATCTATAAAGGCTGGCTGTCCGATCCCTGGTCAGCGCTGCTGCCCGCAGTGTACCTCATCTCCATCCGGCTGTGGTGTCCCGCAAGTATTCCAGCCATCTCCGGGCCTGGGTGCCACCATGATACCCGAGGACAGCTGACCGCTGATCCTCCAGTCCCTGTCTCAGTAGCGGTCACATGATTCCTTGCTCCACTCAGCGCTGGTTCCCTTTCCTCCTATCATGTTCCTTACAACGGACACCTGATTCTAGTAGCCAATCAGGTCAGGGGGGATAAAAAGATCTCACTGAAAAGCAGTCGGTGCCTTGAACAACACGTCTCACTCCTGTGCTACGTATCCAGGCTCCAGACTTCTCTCTCCTTTGCAAGTGTGGAAGTCCTTTCCTACAATCGGTTCCTATCCGATAACCAGTACAATCGGTTCTTAACCGATAACCAGTACAATCGGTTCCTATCCGATAACCAGTACAATCAGTTCCTATCCGATAACCAGCACAATCGATTGCTATCCGATAACCAGCACAATCGGTCCCTATCTGATAATCAGCCCATTCGGTACATATCCAAGACCTAGCACAATCGGTACCTATGATAAACAGCTTTACCTGTTCTCATTCAACCATCAGCTGTATCCGGATTCATCGGATCCATAACCATCAGCTGTAACCGAAATCATTGTATCCTCAACCATCAGCTTAACTGGAATCATCGGATCTCTAACCATCGGCTCCTACTACCAGGAATTAAGGTCTGTGGGGGCCCCTATTAAATGTGACGAACTCGGGGTATGCGCATCGGGGACCCAAGTAGTGTCAGTGCCCACAGTGGTAGTGCCCTGTATGCAGAGCCCACAGTAGTAGTGCCCCCAGGAATGGTGCCCCCTATGCAATACTCCCATTAGTAGTGCCCCGTGTAGTTATGCTCCCAGTAGTAGTGTCCCCACTAGTAAGGCCCCCTGTATAAATACCCCCAGTAGTAATACCCCTGTAGTTGTGCCCCCAATAGTAATGCCCTCCAGTAGTCATGCCCCGTGTGTGCCCAATAGTAATGCCCTAGTAGTAATGCCCCCTGTATAAATGCCCTCAGTAGTAATACCCCTGTAGTTGTGCCCTCAGTAGTCATGCCCCCTGAGGTAGTGGCCCCAGTAGTAATGCCCCCTGTGGTAGTATCCTCTGTATAAATGCCCCCAGTAGTAATACCCCTGTATTTGTGCCCCCAGTAGTCCTGCCCCCTGTGGTAGTGGCCAAAGTAGTAATGCCCCCTGTAGTAGTACCCTCTGTATAAATGCCCCCAGTAGTAATGCCCCTGTATTAGTGCCATAATAGTAATGCTCCCCCTGTAGTAGTGCCCCAGTAGTAATGCCTCGCCTTCAAGTAGTAGAGCCCCCAAGAGTAGAGCCCCCAATAGTAATGCCCCCAGAAGAGGTGCCTCCAATAGAAATGCGCCCCGAGTAATGCCCTTAGTAGTAATGCCCCCAGTAGTAATGCCCCCCCGAGTAATGCCCCTTGTAGTAATGCCCCCCCGAGTAATGCCCCCAGTAGTAATGCTCCCCCCAAGTAATGCTCCCTGAACAATGCCCCCCCGAACAATGCCGCCAGTAGTAATGCCCCCCCTGAGCAATGCCCCCAGTAGAAAAGCTTGCGCTAAAAAGAAAAAAAAAAGCTTATACTTACCTTAAGCCGCGCTTCCGCGTCCGCTGCCGTCCATGTCCAGTCCGCTCGGCTGCTCCTCTGCACCATGGGAGAGACGTCATGAAGCCAGAGCTCACGAATGAGCTCCAGTCTCCGGCTCCGGCTGTCGCTGCAGGGAGAGAGCTGGGCGCCCGCTGGTTACAATTTCAGCGGGCGCCTGGCAAATGGAGCCTCCCTGCGGCGTAGGGGTTAGGTTGGCCAGAGGAGGCGGAACTGGTTCCGTCTCCTCCGGTTCACTTTAACCCCGATGGGTGTGGGGGCCCAGGGACGACCGCCACTGTAGGACCCCCGTTAATCCGGCCCTGCCTACTACATAATCCAGTTATCTTTGTTCGTGGATCTGGGGTTTAGGCCTCTGCATTCTTGGAGAGGACTAGATAGTGTCATTGGAAGACCCTACCAGGGGCCCGTGACCTGCACACCAGACGCAGTGAAATCCAAATCTGCTTGCGGGGTTTCCTGGAGAAGATAACTGGTGTGTTTAGACTCCGTGCCCCTGGTTTGTAGCCAACTCTTTGTGCCTGTCTAGTTCTCAGTCTCCCGAGTCCAGTTCCCTGTGCTATCTCCTAAGTCCAGTTACCTGTCCTATCTTCAGAGTCCAGTCTCCTTGTGTTCCTTCTCCAGAGTCCAGGCTATTGCCAAAGTCCAATACCTGAATTTATTCCTTGAGTTCTACCTACATATTACTTTGTTGCCTCACTATCTTCAGCTCCTGTGTCTGCATATATGCAGAAACTATATCAGACCCGCCAGTTTTCAGATTTTGAGTCCCTCTACTGTGCCGCCGGCATCTCACCATCAGGAACATTCCTGACACCAGATTGAAGTGGGCAAAACAGTGTATTAGTAGTAAATTAATCTCGCCAGCTTCAAACGTTCATTAAAAACATGACTTTTTAGAGTTTACTATCCACTCTTCTCTCCTCCCTGTCCTTATGCTTCTCCCAAGTTGACATTCCTCCACTAGGGTCTCACAGGCAGGGCCCTCCTTTCTCATGTTCATACCTAGCACTATCCTTGGTTCCAGTGCTTCTTGTCTCCTAGGAGCCTATTTACCATTCAATATTAGCATCTCTTTTCAAATATTAAGGATGCCCCATGTCACGAATGGTGTCTGTGAGTTAATAGTCTCAGGTGATGAGTGGGATTCAACGGAGACTGGCATGACTGGAACCACAGATGACGTAGATAACTCTATTGCAAGATTTATGTAGCAGTGAGAACTGCCTTTGATGATGAATGACAGGAACTTGGGGGAACCAGATTGGGACCGGCAGGAAGACTTGTTGAGTTGAACTGGTGAACTTGGAACTTGACTCTGGACTGGAATAACGTGGACTGAACTGATGAACTTGGAACTTGACTCTGAACTGGAATAACGTGGATTGAACTGAAGAACTTGGAACTTGACTCTGGACTGGAATAACGTGGAATGAACTGAAAAACTTGACTCTGGACTGGAATAATAGGTAGGTTTGGGATTTTAGGTTCAGGGAGGGAGTGGGTAGGTAGAAGGAGCAGGAGTTGATCTACAGCAGGACGCACGATGCAGGTTTGCAAGGGTGCCAGGGACCAACCAGGAGTAGGGCTAGGAGAGCACAGGACTAAGGTCAGGAGCACAGGAACTCACTATTAGCTGATGCTAACAGAACGTCTGGATTGACAGGTATTGCTGTAGAAGGTTTTCTGGATACACCGGGGGTTGCATAGAGAAGTGCTGCAGCAGCATGATAAGAACAGATCCTCCAAGTAAATTACACACACAGATCCATGGAGACAGCTGGCAGTGGTAAGTCAACAGGCAAAAGGTGAAAACTAGACATGGTCGTGACAGTACCCCCCTCTTTATGGGTGGACTCCGGACACCAAAAAAAAAACTTTCTTCAGACATCTTCCCAATTCTCAATTTGTTGGGGTACTTGGAGTGGAAAGTCTACAAAGGAGATAGTTCAAGACCTTTGCCGATTCTTCTTTTTGCTGCGAGAACATTTTGTGCCAACCAACGGACATGGGATCTCTGGTAACTCCTGTGGAAATATGTGACTGGTAAGGACAGGATCAGTATTTTGGGAGGTACAGTAGGACAAGAAGGTGAGCGCACAAGTCATGTTCAGGGTTACAGATTCAGTAGTGCTGCTTTCTTGGGATTCCTGGAATTCAGCACGCTGGCCCTTGAAAGCTTGAACTAATTCGGACTTCAGGGGAGTGGAGGACAAATTCTTGGTAGCACAAACAGACTGTTTGGACAATATTTTGGAACTGAGAACTTCGCTAAAATTTTGGTTTACAGGGTAAGGACCAAATTCATTGACAACAGCATCACTGAAAGTCTTTATATTTAGAAGCATTGGATCATTGGAGGCGTAAATAGGGGCAAGCTTTACCTTGAAAAGATTGGATAATAAACTCTACAATATTAGTAGGCTTGACTCCACATGGCAAAGAAGAATTCATCATAGCAAAGAATTGTTTCAATAAAGCATAGAATTGAGATAAGTCCCCATCAAAATAAATGCATGGTGGAGTATCGGATGAATCCTGTGTGTTCAAGGACTGTGGAGCACATTCAGGTGCAGGGCTGGAAGAGACTAGAGGATGCTCCGATTGATGAGGAGTCAAAACAACTGAAGCTGACAGATGTTCGGTATTCGGACCAACTGATGGGACTGGGAGGGGTCCAGAGGAGCTAGAGACAGTAGCATCAACAATCAAAGCTGAGAATAGACTACAGAGATTGTCATTTTCTGGAACGATATTTGTAGGAGATGGTGAACAGATACCATGATCAGGATTAGCAGTACCTGACACTCCTCTCTGGGGACTGGAATCTGAAACCGCTCCTGGGGTATGAGACTTGGAACCCCCTCCTTGGGCATGAGACTTGAGACACCCTCCAGGGGTGTGAGACTTGAGACCCCCTCCTGGGGAGCGAGACTTGAGACCCCCTCCTGGGGTGCAAGACTTGAGACCCCCCTCTTGGGGCGCGAGACTTGAGACCCCCTCCTGGGGTGCGAGACTTGAGACCCCCCTCTTGGGGCGTGAGACTTGAGACCCCCTCCTGGGGTGCGAGACTTGGGACCCCCTCCTGGGGCGTGAGTCTTGAGACACCCTCCTGGGGTGCCAGACTTGAGACTCCTTGCTGGGGTGCCAGACTTGAGACTCCTTGCTGGGAAATGGGACTTGAAACCCCCTCTTGGGGTGCCAGACTTGAAACCCCCTCCTGGGGTGCCAGACTTGAAACCCCCTCCTGGGGTGCCAGGCTTGAAACCCCTTGCTGGGGTACAAGGCTTAAAACCCCTCCTGGAGCTGAGACTCTGGAGACCCTTCCTGGGGTTGCCAACTGGAGTCTCCTGCTGGGACAAGCAGAATCCGGGGCTGGGACCGGAACGGGCAGAACCCGGGCTGGGACCGGAACGGGCAGAATCCAGGCTGGGCCCGGAACGGGCAGAATCCGGGCTGGGACCGGAACATGCACTGAGACATTGACACTTGGAACCACTGCTGGAGTTGCAAAGGGAACAGTCTTTAATGAAGTGGTCTGAACCCCCACAATAGAGACAGAGCTGTAAATCTTTGTGCCGCTGGCGTTTGGCCACAGAGAGCTTGGGGCGTGGGTAACTACGACATTACTTGGTTCGGAAGAATCCTTGTTTCCTAGGGATTCCAAGGCTGAGATTTTAGTTAAGACAGGGGTAGCTCTAAGAAACTCGGGAATGATCTGAAAAATTTTGATGAGTAAAGTCTGTAGCTGCTCCAACAGTTGATGGAAGGTAGTTCAGGTGTGATTTGAGTACCATCTAGCCGATTATTCAGGATTTGCAAAAGCTGTAGCACTTGATGCTGTACGGCCTCCTGTGAATCCAAGCGAGCAACCAGGTTACGGAAAGCATCTAATCCCTTATTAGGTGCTTGATCCGCCACCATCGTTGGGCCTGAACATTCTGTCACGAATGGTGTCTGTGAGTTACCTGTCTCATGTGATGAGTGGGATTCAACGGAGACCGGCATTACTGGAACCACAGATGACGTAGATAACTCTATTGCAAGATTTATGTAGCAGTGAGAACTGCCTTTAATGATGAATGACAGGAACTTGGAGGAACCGGACTGGGACAGGCAGGAAGACTTGTTGAGTTGAACTGGTGAACTTGGAACTTGACTCTGGACTGGAATAACGTGGATTGAATTGATGAACTTGGAACTTGACTCTGGAATGGAATAACATGGATTGAACTGAAGAACTTGGAACTTGACTCTGGACTGGAATAATGTGACACTGGCTGAAGGGAAATCAGGTAATGCTGAGACGAGGGCTAAACAGAGTAATCCGGAAATGGTGTGACAAAGGCTGGAACTCAGGTGCAGGCTGGATAGGGTAATTGGAAATAACAGGTTCAGGAAGGAATTCGTAGGTTTGGGATTTTAGGTTCAGGGAAGGAGTGGGTAGGTAGAAGGAGTAGGAGTTGATCCACAGCAGGACGCACGATGCAGGTTTGCAAGGGTGCCAGGGACCAACCAGGAGTAGGGCTAGGAGAGCACAGGACTAAGGTCAGGAGCACAGGAACTCACTATTAGTTGATGCTAGCAGGACGTCTGGATTGACAGGTATTGCTGTAGCAGGTTTTCTGGATACACCGGGGGTTGCTATAGCAGGTTTTCTGGACGCACCAGGGGTTGCTGTAGCAGGTTTTCTTGCATGCACCAGGGGTTGCTGTAGCAGGTTTTCTGGATTGCACCAGGGGTTGCTGTAGCAGGTTTTCTGGATTGCACCAGGGGTTGCTGTCAGCAGGAGTCAGGGATACACTAGAACACAGAACAGCACGAACCATACACCACGGAAGTAACGAGATATTCAGGCCCAGAATGCTATCAGGGGAGGATATATATACCCTGGGTCTGGCTGCAATTGGTGGATATGGACAGGTGGTCTGGAAGTAGCATTCTGAGTGGTGGAAGGCACAACATGCAGCAGGAGTACTCATCTCTGCAGCACTGAGATAGAACTACACCTGTGATTCCAATCAGGGCTAGCAGTGTTCACAGACAGGAAAGGACCCAGGTGACATAATCACTGTGGAAGGAATGCATAGAGAAGTGCTGCAGCAGCATGATCATAACAGATCCTCCAGGCAAATTACACACACAGATCCATGGAGACATCTGGCAGTGGTAAGTCAACAGGCAAAAGGTGAAAACTAGACATGGTCATGACACCCCAGATGTACCATGGAAGGATCGCAGCAGATATCTCTGATATCTGCCGCAGTCCCTCCATTTTCGACCGCAAATCCAGCCCCTATAGGTTTCTAAGGGGGTTGCTACACAGTCTGATTTACCAAGCTCCGGAGTGCTCGCCCTTCACTGATACAGTTTAATTGAGTGCTAAACTGACATCTCCTCCCCGTGACTCACCTTCACATGCCTGCCAAGATACAATGAGTTATGCAACCCTCTGTGTTGTTCCTAAGATATGACAACTTACATTTACTGTAATATAGATTAGTCCGTTTCCCTGTTGTTGTTATTATTATTACATTTTATTTATAAGGCACCACAAGTGGTCCGCAGCGCCATACATATGTCAGTAGTAGTACAGTACAGGGTACACAGAACATTACATTACAATACAGTAGCCAAAACATAAACCGAGCACAAGTAACAATTAGCACCACAATTCTCAGTACACAATACAGCTGGGAAGCTGATGGCTGTCATTGAAGTGCTAGAGAAGAGGGCCATGAGACAGTAGGGAGGCGGACCCTGCTCCTAGGAGCTTATTGCTTGTATATTCCCTGTAGGGTGCTGCAGAAACTATGTGGCATCTTAAAAATAAAATCTAATGATAATAATAGGGAGATATTGAATTAGGAGGTAACAGCATATGCCAAACATTTAAGGACATTTTACATGTAGCACAGGTTACTTTAATAGATAAATTATGGTGCGTACACACGTAGCGATCAGCCAGCGATACAATATCGCTGGCTGATCATCCTGCACCCTCCCCGGTGTGCTGGATGATCGATATTGATCATCCAGCACACCACAAACTCACCAACAACTATAGCGACCCGCGATCAACGATCGCAGGTCCCTATAGTAACCACCTCGATATCGAGCAGGTTGGCCTGCATGCACGGCCGATGGACGATATCGCTATCATCCATACGTGGCCGCGCATCGCTGGCCGTAGGTGACTTGGTAGGGACCAAAAAATGATCGATTTGAACGGTATCGTTATCGTTCAAATCGTTCATTTATATTGCTACGTGTGTACGCACCTTTAGTGGGATGGAACAAATGAGTGTGCAGGTGAAATGTGTAGTGCTGAATATTATATATGTCAGCAATGTGGTACAGGCTGAATATTATAGTCAGTGTTGGGATTATGGTGGAGTTAAACTAGTGTGTACTGCTCTCATATGTTTAACCAGATCTACAAATACTCCACTCTGGAAGTTCCTTAGACATAAGCCTGTGGGTCTACGTAAGAAATATCTTAAATAATCCTGTGTCTTGTGGATAGGTGAGGTAAGGAGAATGGAAAATAAAGCCCAGCTACAGGACTGAATAACTTAAATCCTAAATTGGAGGTATGTATATGTGATACAGTGTCATTGTATTCTTGTCTTTTGCACCAATTCTATACTTGCATAAGTACATTTGGCATGACTATGTCTATGACAATTGACTGACATTCAAAGGACATCATTACTGATGGTAGAAACAGAGAAAATATAGCAATACATTTAGAGTAGCTCTTGCCATGACATTGTTATGAATCCCAAAACCTACTCAGTGTGAACACCCTAGAATCCAGGCTAGCGAGGTCTTCCGCCAATAACAACCGCTCGTTGTTCAGGTAGACTTGGGAGTCGATGGTACGACTTAGTGAACTGATGGTGTGGCTTTGAAGCCAATGGTGCTGCTTGGAGCAGGAAGCAGAAGAAAGTACACAATTGATGCGGCCTTGAGAGCCGATGGTGCAGCTTGGAGCCTGTTGCAGAAGAGAGTTACAATTGATGCGGCTTTGAGAGCCGATGGTGCTGCTTGGAGCCGGTTACAGAAGAAAGGACACAATTGATGCAGCTTTGAGAGCCGATGGTACGGCTTGGAGCCGGTTACAGAAGAAAGTACACAATTAATGCGGCTTTGAGAGCTGATGGTGTGGCTTGGAGCCGGTAACAGAAGAAAGTACACAATTGATGTGGCTTAGTAAGCTGATGGTGCGGCTTGGAGCTGTTAGCAGAAGAGAGTTAACAATTGATGCGGCTTTGAGAGCCGATGGCGCGGCTTGGAGCCGGTAGCGGAAGAGTTCACAATTGATGTGGCTTTGAGAGCCGATAGTGTGGCTTGGAGTCGGTAGCAGGAAGAAAGTAAACAATTGATACTGCTTTGATAGCCAGTACACAAGTTTGATTACTAGTTTGTGTACTAATTAGTGTACTGCATCCATAAGGGTTGGTACACTAGTTTGTGTACTAATTAGTGTACTGCGGCTTTGATAGCTGGTATACAAGTTTGAGTACTAGTTTGTGTAATGCAGCTTTGAGAGCCAGTTCTATTAATGTGAATGTGGGGTGGGGGGATCTATTTATATGAACGTGTGTGTATATCGCTTAGAATGCTGGTGCCGGAATCCCTATAGTAAGTACTGGGGTTAGGCCATGGGTGACTTACAGTGTTACTTGCCAAGTGTTTACATTAAGTCAGTGGTTCCCAGACTTGCTTGAATCACGGCACCCTAGAGTATCAGCACTTTTTTAACGGCAGCCCTTGGCCAAAAGGTTCTTGTTGAGAAATTTTACAAAAAAGATTAAATTAAGTAATTTGTGCCTATATATCATTCTTAGGTACAGTTATGTGGTGGTGGACAGGGCTGAGCTCTTGTTTGTCAGCATATTTTATGACTGGCAGCTACCAGTACTGGTTTTGCCTAAAACATTGGCCATAAATAATTTAATTTGGTCCAGAACACACCCGAGTGGCAATATATACGCCCATAGGTGGAGCGAGACATGCCCTTTGGGCGGAGATGACGACGCCCCTCTACTGCCATCTACAATCTCCCTGAAATTAGTTTTCAAAAGTAGGCAAGTGTCCGTAGGATGCATAGTAAAGATCTTATTAGATAACACCCTCAAACCTACTCAGAATACTTAGAAATGTTAGGCACATGTGCAGTGAGTATTATCAGCAACTGAATAAAATGAAAGTTACATATCAGATTTTTAAAGGCTTTCCCTAGTACATAAAATGATGGCACCTACAGTAAGTAACTCGGAATACTTTGCTCCTTTATTTCCATGTTGCACAAACTTTAATAGCAATAGTTTCACAACAATATATAATGTCTCTCAATCCTTTTCAAAACCATGAAGCAACTGTATAAAACACAATAGAAATTGAGCTTTTGTTTTAAAAGTTTTTGCCAATGTAGAAACAAAGCGGCTTTATTTATCGGGATGGGTATGATATCCCAGCTGAATAGCCACTGGTTCAAATACTGACACCGGACTCCCGACTTGAAGATCCCTACTATGGCTGGTAAGCACCCTAACCCTCCCCCTCACCCCCCTTACCCCTCCCTTGGTGGTGCCTAACCCTAACCTCCCCCAGGTGGTGCCTAACCCTAACCTCATCCCTGGGCTAACACTAAAAATAACCTGGATACTTATGGGCGGTCGGGATGCCGATGTCGGTATCTTCATCCTCTTCGGGATGCTGGCGTTGGGATCCTCGTCCTGTTTGGGATTCCGCTGTCGGGATATCAGCGGCCGGGATTCCTTCCACCGGCATTCTGACTACATCCCTTAGTAATCACTTACAAGCTGTATTTTTGACCTATCCATTGTTTAAGCTATGCGATTGTTACCAAAACTTGACTGTTATGTTATTGGAATGTGATTCTCTGATGCTGCTTAAATACTACTGCTGCCAGGTGCTACTGGCAAATTAATCAGTAACCTGCACATTGTTTTAATTGGTTACATCCAAAAGTTTCTACAGTATTTCTAATGCTCTCCAGAAAATATGTATTCACCTATTAATTTAATTTGAAACACAGATAGCATTACTATGTTGCAGTGGCAGCAGTGGCATCACTGGTGTTGTGGTCACCGAGTGCACCTACTCACCTTAACACCCACGTCTGTGTACCCCTTGCATGACGAAGGCAGACACGCTCGCAAACTGGGATGTGGCCTCATGCCCGCGAATCCAAACCCTTAGTTGTATGATGTTTTATGGGGGCTTGACTTTGCATCACACACCCAATGTCATCACGCTGGGGGAGGCTCTCCACGTACCGTGTGGATGACACGCGTATCACCGCTGCCTGGTGACACCATCCTACGGGGTGACACCAAAATAGCACAACAGCTCTGCTATTTTGATCTCGCCCCCTTGGATGGTGTCACCGGGTGCGGACTACACCCCCCTATTGACACCACTACTTGGCAATGACATTAATTTGGGGGTGTGGTGACATTCAGAAGTTATGGAAATTGATGTTCAAATTTCTCCAATGTGGTTTTCAAAATTATTCAACAAATTGGCTCACCAGCAAATCAGTACGCTGCTTTGCACGCCTGGCACAGAAGTATTTGTTGGGCACTAGAAGCAGCATGAAGAACTTTAAGAGCTGAATGAATGCTGTCGCAAGGAGCGTGAGAAGAAGAAGCCTGATGGAGGAAATAAAGGAGAAAATTACAGAGAAAATGGAAAGAAGAAAATTACAAATGTAGATAGAGGTTCCTTGGTCGTACTCTCCCCTGGAAACTGTCCCTCTCGCTAAGCATTCTCTCCTGCTGACACCCTCTCCCTTGGGATTGATTATGGGCCTGATTCACCACGGATTTAAACTGCAGCAGCGTACGCAGATCGGCCAATTGTACGAACTGCGCATGTGTATGCACCGCAGTGCGCGTGCGTGTTAGCATTGCGATCACACTGCGAACACCTATGCAGTTACAAAGCCAGCGCAGACCAAGGGACAGTATGTCAGCTTTTGGTGGTGATGGAGGAGTGGTTGGAGAAACACAGGCGTGCCTGTCCGTTTGAACGCCGTTGCATGGGTGTGCATAAATTAGCCACTGCGACAGCATATGCAGCTTGAGTACTCACTGCATGCGATGAGGTTAGCAATTTCTGAGTAAGGTCAGACCTGCTGTAATTGTGTGTGATGGGCCGATGTTACTCGATGGTCCCGATGTATACGTATGCAAGGTATTACGGATGTGCGTTAGCGGTTGTGGGTGGTAGTGGGCGTCTCTATGCTGGCTGTGCGACGGCTTTGCGATTGCATTCATTAGCATATTTTCGAGCGTAATTGAAGCCGCGATCGCAATAGCGATCCGTAATGAATCAGACCCTATGTTCCCCTGCATCCTGTTGTCCCTAATGGAACCTTACCCCCTGGCACAGTCTTGTCTCCTCCTTGGCACCTCTCATCTTTTTCCTTTAACCATACTTGCCTACTTTTTAAACAGTATTTCAGGGAAATTGCGAAAGCAACACCAATACGCACTGAAGAGGACTTGTACTGTGTGACATAAATACGTCCAACTGTAAATGAGCCCAAAAACAGTTACATAGACAGCTTTATTGTTCCTTTATTTTCTAAGTTATATCACAGCTAGACAGTGGGGGTAAGGAGCAAATGTGATAGGAGGATTTACCTTGAACCAATTATTTAAGTTTTGCAGAGATGTGAAGTTGTTTTACTGACCTCAGGGAGACTGCTAGGCTCTTCAGGCAAATCACGACTATATCAGATTTGACAACTATCCCAATTTTGGTGGCACAGTCCCGCTTTTCAGTCACTATACCGCTGTCCCATCTGTGGACCGCAGGGGTAGGGGGGGGGGGGTTTGGGATGGCATCCACACAAGTCCGAGAGAGGCCAGGGGCAGCCCTGTAGCACAGAGAGTGCTAGGCACGTTCCCAACATGACAAGCAACGGGGGCCATGTCCCGAGGCACGATGTTCCGAATGTCCCCTTCCAAAAGTTTTCAGGAATGCAATTTCACGGAATCGGCAAGTGGTGAACCCTTTCCTCTCTTTACTGGCATGCTCACAATAAAAACAAGCTAAACACCAAATTATGGGAGTTTTTTTCATTTTTTGATTGTATATTTATTTAATCAACACTGGAAGACACATTATTCCACCAAAAACTGAAAAATCCTAACTACAAAACTACATTGTGGAATCATTATAGATCTATAAAGCTATAATGTTTTTGGTAAAGGGACATATTTCTAAGCAATTAGATAAGATGAGCGGGTGCCAGCACCAACACAAGCATCCCAGGCACTAATAGAGAGAGAGAGAGATGTTTACACAGCTATGTACGTCACCGTGACACTGCGGCAGCTTCATGTCAGCATTCTTCTTATTTACATATTCAGTCCAGTGACTAGACCCAGAGGAAGAGAAGAAGTATAACAAGCAGAGTGACTTTGCCTCATTACAATTACTTGTCAGAAAGAGGGAGTAGACAACGGTTGAGAAACTTTTGCTGATGTATTTTGTCCCATTCAGGCCCCTGTAGCTAAGCAGCAGCCGCACGCATGCGCGGAGCTCCGTCCCAGGCAGTGTCATGGAGAGCTGCATCAGGCTGAGCCCTGCGCTCAGGTGTACGGGCCGGGCTCTCAGTACCTCAGCGGCGGGGAGGCGGCAGCGTGCGCTGGCGGCGGAGGTGGCAGGTGAGGGCTCAGGCCGCCTGTGGGCCTGTGCTGTGGGCCGTGGCCGGAGCGCCTGCTGCTGCTGGCAGTTTGGAGGTCACTGGCTGCTGTGCTGTGACCCACGTGTGACTCCTGTCTCTGTGCCTCACTGTCACCCACTACCTGTACTGTGATCTGCACTGCTAGGCGTGCACTAGCTGGGACTTGTAGCCCCACAGGGAATAAGTCACTCATTGCATGTGATAGGTCTGTGATACAATGGACAGAATAGGCTCACACGCTGGTGGTAAATATATCACTGTCTAACCCTGTTTTATGGCAGTGTGTGTCCAGGAAGGGACTTTCAATGAGTATGTGTGTGTGTGTATATATATGTGTATATATATATATATATATATATATATATATATTATACACACACACACACACACACACACACTTGAGATTAGAAGTCTAGCCCTAAAGGTGAGCTAGGTTGCATGTAGCTGAGAATAAGTGTCACAGGGCCTGATTCATTATGGATTGCAACTGCATCAGCGTACGCAGTTGGCCGATTGTTGCGTACTGTGCATGTATAGCAGTGTGCGACTGCGATCATGCAGAGCTCGGTAAACCATCGTAGAGTGGTTGTCAGCTTTAGGGGGTGGTGACGGGGAGTGGTCAGAGAAATGCAGACCTGCCTGTCCGTTTGAACGCCGTTGCTTGGCCGTGCATAAATTAACCACTGACAGCTTAAGCAGCTTAAGTACTCACTGCGTGTGACGAGGTTAGCGATTTCTGAGTAAGGTCCGACCTGTTGTAATTGTGCGTGAGGGGGCGATGTAACTCGGTGTTCCAGATGTATACGCAGGACTGCAAGGTATTATGGATGTGAGATAGCAGTAGTCTCTATGCTGGCTGTGCGACGGCATTGCGGTAACATTCATTAGCATATTATCGCAGCAGTACTTCGTGCGTAATTGCAGCTGCAATTCCAATAGCGATCCATAGTGAATCTGGCCCACAATAACTTGTAACCTGCTACTTACTAATGTTTTTTTGTAATTGAGAAACCATATGTAAAAACCAACACAGAATAATCCATGGTATGGTGCAAGTTTAAACTGATATAGGTCTCTAAAAACAACATGTTGTTAGAGTTTTTAATAATAATCACCTTTAGTAATAAATCCAGTATACAGAACAAGAGACCTGGTACATGCAATACATAAACACAATTGATACAGAGACCTGTACCTAACATACAAAAAAGAGATGTACAGTACTATGTATTTTTCTTTAATGGCTGAAAACTTCATCCAGTGTACAGTACGGAATAAGAGAAGTTCATTTGAGCAGTTTCCCACTAAATAGTTCTATCAGATGCCATTTTAAACATACAAACCCCCTTTGTTTATGTTTTGTGTGTAGGAGTCATGATCTAAATGCACTAATTATTGGGCAGCCAATGTAGCAATTCAATTGTTTTTTGGGGCCATTATCACGCTTGCTGCACCCAGTTAGACTGGGTTTAGCTGAGTAAAACTGCTAAATCTGTCTAAAGTCCTGGTTAGGGTTCCAAACCACAGACTTTTTGCACATTTCTGCCCTCCACCTCAGGAGGCTGTGAGCAGAAATCCTAGCGCTGGCGGTTATCGCACCCAAATGAGGCAATAATAAAATTGCTCCGTCGGGCGCACATCGCTGACAGGTGAATTCCCCTCCAAATGGTTGTTTAGGCGCATGAGATAAATGTGAATAAAGGGTACAGTAGGAGCTTTTAGGGAGGTATTCCCTGGTTTGCATGTTTCTTAAAACTTTTTTCTCAAAGCAAAAGGACGTAAGGTGCATACACACGTAAAGATTTTCTGTCCAACCATCCAACTAGTTGATTGGTTGGAATGAAAATCTGGTAAGGAATGAAAGCAAATGACAATCAGCAATTTGCTCCCAAACCCACGAAAAATGGACAGAAACTGTTGTTTGAACAAATTGTTTAGATCAAACATTTAACAAACTTGTCTGACGACCATTTTCATCTGTCTTCTGGCATTTAGGAGCAAATTGCTGATCATCATTTACTCCCATACGTTACCAGATTTTCATTCCAACCATTCAACTAGTTGGATGGTTGGACAGAAAATCTTTACGTGTGTACCCAGCCTTAGGGGGGGAGGAGATGTATCAAACCTTTTGATAAAGGAGAATTTGCCCATAGCATTTTAAGGCTGTGCTAGATAAATGACAGAATCGGGCAACTTCCCTGCTTTCTCTTTCAAAGGTTTGTTACTTTTCACATGTCCCTTGCAGGTAGAGGACATCAGGTATTGTCCTGTAGATGTAATGGATTGCCTTTTACACCTCCCAGATACACTAAATGTGTGAATGCTATATGATATGCACTACTAAAGTAAACTGAAATGTACAGTAGTAACACGTAATAAAATCTTGATGCCTGTTCACTTCTTATGTACGTTAATAAATAAATTAGTTTTGTTTAAGCAGTATTTTAGTAGACTATTGGAAAAGCTGAAACTAATGAAGGGATGGTTTTGTTTTAAATTGGGAGCAGATTTAAAGGCCCCCATACATCTGCAACGGTTTGTAGCGATCCTGTAACCCAGCCTAGCAGAATCTCTGAAATCCAGCATGTTGGGTTTCACAGATATGCCGATCACGATAAAAAAATGATCGTGATTGGCAGACCGGTGAAACTTAACATGTAGAATTTCACAGATCCTGCGACGGATCGCGCAATATCGATGGCAGGCGTTTTCAAGCTGGATGATCTGCGTTTCTGATCCCATCACTACCTCGCGATGATCCGTCGCAGATGTATGGGGACCTTAACTCTTTCCCTGCGCTAAAAATGTCTGTACTTACCGAAAGTTACAAGTTGATCCATAATTTATCAATGCAGAGTATTCCATACGCTGAGTAAGTGTGCATACGACTATTGTATTCATTTCTGGAACTAGTTATAAAAATTCAAAATTAGATGAAAAATACAGAGTTCCACCACAAAAAAGCACTGCTCTTTCCTGTGTTTTCACTGGGGTATTCCCCTGAACCCAATTGGGGGAGTTCTCTTAATTATGTGCCAGTGTGTAATTAGTGTAGAAATATATTGCACACTTTCATATTTTATGGTTCATAAATTAGTTTACTATTCAAGACATATTTTTAAAACAAGGATGGTCATAGACATGATCCCAATGTGATGGTTTCTTACCTCAGTGGGCGGAATTCAATTGATTACGCGGTCCGGATCTCCCGTCTAAAGTGACAGGAGATCGCGGGCCACTATTCAATTGCTGCCATTCTTCTCGCTGATCGCGCCCATAGAGGTCAGGTTTAGCCGCGTAAAGCAGCTAAACCCGACCTAAGTGCTGGGCGCGATCGCGAAAAGTGATGTTTGGGCGCCCAAACATGTCACTTTTCGAAAAATTTCAGCTCTCATCCCCCTGGGGCTGCGAGCTGAAATGTAGCGCTTGGCAGCTGATCGCGCCCGACAGGAGCAAGAATAGAATAGCTCCGTCGGGCGCGATAGGGGCTGGAATGAATTGAATTCCGCCCCGAGTCTTGCTTAAAGTTTTCCCATACAACTTATTTTATTCATTAAATGTCTGCACTTGAACAAATGGAAAAAAAATCCACCCAGACATTTATGTAAATGAAAGATCACTGTCCCCATGTTTTTGCCAGCATTATTCCACAGTGCTTGGCCGTATGCTTCCATGATGTACCAAAAATATACATTAATGAGCCCAATATAACATGCCCCTGTCGCTTATGGCCCCTACACAATATCTAACGATTTGGCCGATTCCTTAAAAATGTGTAGTGTGTATGCACTACATTGTGTAGTGTGCGCTCCCGTGGGGTCGTCTGTCTCATCGCCTGATCTTATGTGCAGTATGTAAGATCAGGCGATGCGACTGACGATCCCACGCAGCTCTGGGAGCGCTGGGCACGTTCCCAACATGACAAGCAACGGTTCTGTATAATGTAAGGATTTAGCATGTCTTCTAAGGCAATATTCATTTTAAAGTCAAATATATTTCTTCAATAAAATGAAAAATCATGATGTAACACGTGAGTGTAGTAATTTGTTCCCATATATCTTCATTTCATCCTACCTTCATTACTGATAATTTGTATCAAACACTACAGATATGAACTATTTTAACAGTCTGATATGAGCGTTAATGATTTCATGTCTCTTTGCAGCATTCACAGATCAAGAGCAAACCACACGGAAAAATTTCGAAGATGTCCAAAAAGAACGACAAATTCAGGCCAGGCATTCAGTTTTGATAGGTTGCCCACCTAAAATTAGCGAAAGTAAATTTTTGAGATTTTTGTCACACCATGGAAAAGTATCTAATCACTTTTTTTTCAACAGCAATGTAAGTATGGTCACAGCATGTATAATGCAGATTTACATCTACCGTTCATACCATAAAGTCACACAATAATGTCCATTTAGAAATAAAGTAAAGCAGGCCTGGCCAACCTGTGGCTCTACAACTGTTGTAAAACTATAAGTCCCAGCATGCTTTACCAGCCAATCGGTGGGAGGGTATGCTGGGACTTGTAGTTTCACAATCACTGGAGAGCCACAGGTTGGCCAGGCCTGAAGTAAAGGAATAACTATGGGATGAGAGGACCCTTCCTAGGCATGTATGTGACTTGTACACAAGCCCATACCCACCGTTACGTCAGTGTATTTGAATATGCTTTTACTGTGCGGTGGGCAAGCTGGTATAATATACAGATCCTTTACACAGTATAGTGTAATGTTGTATCATCATATATGATGTTGTCACATGTCAGTGTGCATCACCAAACACATAATAAAAATTTATGTGGCTTGCTTTTTTTGTCATGGCCGTTGCTGACTCCTAAATGGATAGACGATGCAATCTATGCTTAGAATAATAAAAGAAACAACCATGACAAAAAAAAGCAAGGAATCGGTATGAATGACCGCCGGATGTCCCGAATCCGTCAGCAGTGGAAATCCCGACAGGGGATTTAGGTAAGTATAACTAACCCTACCACCCCCACCGTAACCACCTCAACCCAGTGCCTAACCCTAAGTCAAGCCCCGCCGCCCGGCTTATCTTCGATCGGTATGCCGGGTGTTGGGCTCCTGGCGCAGGTATAATGACAGGTGTCGAGATTTTGACACATATCATCAGTACCCTGCCGGGATTTGACAGTCGGGAAGCCAATACATTGTAGATGCCCCACCTGACATCTATATATTGCAATGTAAAAATAAAGCTGTCAAGCATTTGTGCGCTACATGCAAAACCAGCCAGTATTTACCCTGCATGCAAAAATATTGTATGTATTTTCACCCCTTGCATTGCAACATGGTTTGTCCAGGTGCACAATTACTTGCTCTATTTTACTCTATTCCCAAGTCTAAATCAGGTCCAAAATACATTAAGGTGCTATCATTTAAGACTCTCCTGCTTCAGTTTCATATGTAAATTAAGGTTTTGAATACCATTTGGTGTTTGACAAAAGTTGTTTATTTACATTTTTTTATTCATACATTATATTGATTCTGACTAACCTTACATTAAAAAGAATGGGCATTTGTTATTTTAAATAAATCATCAGTGTTTAAACAATTATGTTCCTATATGTATTTTCTTTATTAAAACATGGTACTGTTCCTTGTTACATTTGTGTTACTTTGCTTATTTGTGGAAGATAAAATGATACACATTACAGTAGTATGTATTCTTTTTCCTAAAACTTTGTCTTCTCTTCTAGAGCACTAATGCAGTCGTGGAGTTTGAGGATTCACAAAGTATAGATTCACTCCTAGCGGCCACTAAAATCCCTACTGATGAAGATGCATGTGTAGTACCATTTAAATCAAGATTTATCAAAATCTATCAAAAGACTAAAGATTTGGATTCACACTTGGTCAAGTTTTGCCCGCAGTCTTCCATCGCCCTGAGCGATTTGATAGAGAAGTTATGCACAGTGGAAAATGTAAGTCCAGAATTTAATGCTCTATTTGTTATTGTAATCTACTATACGTTTAATTTGGTCTGTAAAAGGCATTTTAAACTATACTCGTACTAGCTGGAGTGATTTAAAATGCACAAATATACACATGAAAGTTTCATTTTACTATTTTCATTGTACTCCTAACTTCCTGAGCACCATATGTTCTAAATGATGCCCATACCAATGTAGTTATTCCCAACGTTGCATTTGTACGTGATGTAGTCGGCATCCCGGCGTGCAGGATGCCGACAGTCTAAATACAGACGCTGAAATCACGCCAGGTCAAGATCCTGGCACCAGTATCACGACCGCCGGCATCCCGAAGGTAAGTATCGGGGTGTTAGGGGGAGGTTAGGGTTAGGCATCGGGGAGGGAGTGTTAGGGTACAGGGAGGGGGAGGTTAGGGTTAGGCACCGGGGAGGGTTAGGGTTCCACTTACCTTCATTCTTTATGGGTGTCGGGATTCTGACTGTTTGTTTGCCAGCAGCCGGTATTCTGACCAGCGGTATCTCCTGACAGCCGGGATTTCATACCCAACTCCGTTTGTACACATTAGAAATGGTGCTTTCCAGACTAACCTTGGTGCACTTCACTTTACTGAATAATATATTCATTTCTATTTCAGCATTTTTACTTAGAACTGATATTGTGCAATTGGTAAAAATTAGGGCCTAAATATTTACAACATTTGAAACGTTACAATAAAACGTCACTCATTAGAGTCTTGTAAAACGGGAGAAATTACAATTGACCATAATTATCAAATTCTCAAACAAATGAGCTTTTTTTTTTTTTTTTTTGTTATCAACTATCTCTCTCGCCACTAAGAGATTTTCAGTCGCACAGCGGAATTTTAGTTTGATCTACAGTATATTTTGAGCATTTTCCTTAAAAAAAAAAACATAAACCAAACACTTTCAGCAACACAATTGTTATTCACACTGTTGGGCTGATAGAGTTGCATGTAATACCACTGGCTTGCGTATCTTGCAATTGTTAGCAGAATGCGCATGTGTTGGGGCCTGCATATGCAGCATAGAACATTTATTGGGCATGTGCCATCTCAGCTGAGTCCTCACTTGTGTCTGAGGGGGTATTACTGGGCCTGTAGGATAAGTCTTCTGTGATTGTATGATGGCATTGTTAGCAGAAATACGAGTGTGCAGAGATCCATCCAACGTCAGACAGATCCCATTATAGGGCTGGGTAAATCTGTGCTGATGAGAATTACTTTCATGGATTGATGTGGGCGGTGCAGGTGCTTATTAGCGGCTGACTGAATAATGTACAAAATCTGCATACATGAAATGGCAACTCTGCATAAGGTACAGGGTGATCTTTTGGAAATAATTATTTCATCATTTAATTTTAGTATGGTTGTATCATGTCATTCAAATCATTGCAATTGCAATCATTGCACCTCGAAGTATACCCATCCATTACTCACAGTAGAAGGAGCAACCTTTTTATTCTTCAAATTGCATCCTTTCAGCTCAATGGAAAGTAACTGCATTTATATATGATGACAAAAGGTCCTCATTACGGTGCAGGAAAAAGCTATACTACTCAAATGGTGGGGGCTATGGTCACCCATCTATCTACGAGCAGGTGCTGGAGCTTTGTCCCCTCCCCTTCCCCAAAAGAATGTCCCAACTGCAGGAACAGTAGAAGATGATTGCAATCTCCTATTATGTAAGTTTGTATGTCTTTTGGAAAGTTCAGCCTGTAACAGTGTCTACCTGAATATTGTCTTGTTAATCAGATAGCGGATCAAGCGCATATTCTCCTAGAAGAACTCCAATTGACAGAGGAAAGCATCAGACTCCGCTACTTGGTCAGCACATTAATAAGTGACATTGCCACTGCTTACTTCCCTGAAGCCACTGTCTCCCTTTATGGCTCAAGCGTCAATTCCTTTGGAAAAATGGGCTGCGACTTGGACCTCTTTTTAGATTTGGAAAGTTTAAAAAGCCCTAGAACTGGGAAGGTAAGGCGACTCATGATCTCTGGCTTGTGGTGTGTAAAACGACAAATGGAAAAATGCAAGTGATGTATGTACAGAGGATGATTAAGCCAGCTTGTCACTGCACCGTACAATTCAAAAGGATACCAACTCAGTTGCAGTGTTTGCAGTGACAGTGGTTGCTACTGTACACAACTTATAAATAGAGATTGTAAGCCTGGTGTACTTATTGCTGTTACTAGTGATTGCTGCCAAAGATGTTTGTGTGTGTATTATAATAATAAATTGTCTCTTTCAGCTCTCCATTTGTGTCAGTGTAGTTTAAGGCTCAAATTACAGTGCATCCGGAAAGTATTCACAACGCTTCACTTTCTCCACATTTTCTTATGTTACAGCCTTATTCCAAAATGGAATAAATTAATTTTTTGCCTTCAAAATTCTACACACAATACCCCATAATGACAACATGTAAAAAGTGGTGTTTGAGATTTTTGCAAATTTAATAAAAAAAAAAAAAAACCAACTAAGAAATCACATGTACATAAGTATTCACAGCCTTTGCCATGAAGCTCAAAATTTAGCTCAGGTGCATCCTGTTTCCACTGATCATCCATGAGATGTTCTTACAGCTTAATTGGAGTCCACCTGTGGTAAATTCAGTTGATTGGACACCTGTGTGTGTATATATAAGGTCCCACGCTTGACACTGCATATCAGAGCACACACCAAGCATGAAGTCCAAGGAATTGTCTGTAGATCTCCGAGACAGGATTGTCTCAAGGCACAAATCTGGGGAAGGGTACAGAATAATATCTGCTGCTTTGAAGGTCCCAATGAGCACCGTGGCCTCCATCATCCATAAATGATGGAAGTTCGGAACCACAGGACTCTTCCTAGAGTTGGCCGACTGTCTAAATTGAGCGATCGGGGGAGAAGGGCCCTAGTCGGGGAGGTGACCAAGAACCCGATGGTCTAACCTCTCTAAACTGTTGTTTTTAAGTCGGCACCGTATATCTGGGTCGCTTATCTTCTGGTAGTCTAAAGGAGCATACACACTAGACGATATGCTCCCTGAGCGATAGTCTAGTGTGTCCCTGGCAGGGTGTGCTCAATGTCATTCAATGTCACCCGCTGAACGATATCATTAACTATATCGTTCAGCACCCGGCTCTCTCCCCCATTCCCCAACATGCTGCAACCTGACGATATCGTCAGGTTGGCCTGCATGTTTGCCCGATGAACAACAATGAGGAACGACCCGCGGGAACGCACATCATTGTTATCGTTCATCGTTTTGGTGTAAAAAATGGACGATATAGTGAACGATAACTATCGTTCAGTCGTCCACTTTATCGCCCAGTGTGTACGCACCTTAAGAAATCTACCTCCTGTAATTTTTTGTATAATAGATTCAAGTCTGCTTCCAAATAGCAATGATCTTTCATAGAGTAATGTCGCCAACCAATTCTTGGAGTATGCATCTGCTGACCAAGAGCACAGTCATAACACTCTACTTGTAACTACACCAGCAGCTACAGCTTTCTCTCTAATTATTATTTTTAAATTCTCTCTTCTAAATCTGTGTGCACAGATAAACTTCATAATTTTAAAGCCCAGGAAACTGAGGCCATTGCAATACCAGATTTTAATGATTTAAGAGCGATTTCTCCTTCATCCACTAGGGGACACTGGAGGCTTCAAGACAGTGGGGTATAGACGGTGCTAAGTGGAGATGGCACTTTAAATTAGGGGTGAGCGGGTTCGGTTTTACTCGGTTCTTATCGCCACTTTACCGCAAATTCGGCTTGATTTTATTCGCTATCCAAAACACGTGTTCGACGATAGCCAATAAAAAGATCCGAGTAAAACCGAACCCGCTCACCCCTACTTTAAATCTTTTGAAGTGTGACTAGCTCCTCCCCCTCTATACCCCCCTACAAGTCCCAGTCTTAGCTTGTGCCCGAGTTGAGCTGGTTGTGTATACCAGGTTCTCCTTTTGGGTTTTAAGTGTTTCTCATAGCGCTGAAGCTGAGGACAGACGGGCAGCATCTGCCACTGCCTGTCTGCTCCGTGGGAGACTGCCGACAGGGACCCGCTCGCAACTGCTTGCAGTTCGCCTGGGGTCCATGACTACTGTCTCTGGGTGTACTGCATGGCGTGCACGCAGCGCACACTGAGTCCCCCGCTAGTCACAACTGCAGTCAAGCAGTCCGTGAGTATGCCCTACCTATCTCAATTAGCGAGGTGGCCAGGTTAAACAGCAGGCGGTTATTTATTATAGCAGCAGTGACTCAGATTAACTGAGTCACTCAGCAGATGGTACAGGCTGTGTGGGCTCTTCCATTTCACAGCGCCCTTATGCATTTGAAAGAGCGCGATAGCGGACGGGGCAGAGCCTAGCTCTGGAGTCCTGCCCCTTCCTCCCTGAGGCCCCAGCGCTTCTCAGAAGTGTGCTGGCGGCCGTTATATGGAGGAACAACATCTGCTGCACAACAACATCGCTGCTACAGGAAACTGATAGCCTACCTGAACTGTAAGTCAAACAGTGGGGTTTTAGGCTGGTCAGAAGGGCATTTAAGGCAGGTCAGTAACTGCTTATTTATCAGTGGTTATTTCCTTCTATGCATGGTGTTTTCTGGCACTGCTAGGAGCGCTGTTAGGGCAAGTGTGGCTCTCTCCTGACTCTTATCTGTTTCCTCTTCTTTTGACCTTTTTCACTACACTTTCATGTTGTTTGTGTGGGGTCTGTATGTAGCTTGACTGGCAAATCTAAGGTGTCTCAAAAGCTATTTACCTGCAAAAAGTGTGCAGATAAGTTTACACAGGGACAGTCATCTAACTCCCGATTGTGTGACAATTGCAATTCTGCCCAACAATCTGCAGGGATGTCATAACCACCACCTTGGATGGTGCAGGTTACATCCATTATGTCATCTCTCTCTGCTGAGCTGGAGGCTTCTCGAAAAGAGGTTTCCAGATCAGCGGCTCTAGAAGAACCAGCATAGGCGAGGTCCTTTGCAAAATCCATGGAGGGGATTTCAAAAGCTATGACTCTTTCCCATACCACTACGGGATCCTCTCTTCAGATCTCAAAAAAGAGACTATTACCCTCAGTCCTCCAATCGGATGACTCAGAGGAAGAGTATATACTAGAAATAGAAGAGGATGAATATGCTCCAAATTCACCCCTAAGAACTCCAAAAGGAGTCTGAGCCGGTATCCGAGGGGATAGAGGCTTTAATTTCTGCAATCCGACAAGTATTGCAGATACAAGAGGAGGACTCAGGTCCTGCTCAACAGTCTTTCTTTCTAAAGAAACAAAGACAGACTATTGCTTTTCCGGTCTCGAAAGAGCTAGATTCTCTTCCAACATCCGCTTGGGAACATTCGGATAAAAAATTTCACATGTCCTGGCGGTTACTATCTTTTTATCCTTTTCCGGCAGGTAACAGAAAATCTTGTGAGACTCCCCCCTACAGTAGATCCATCAGTATCACGGCTGTCTAAGAAGACTACGCTTCCAGTTCCTGGAGCCACATCTTTGAAAGACACATCTGACAGGAGATTGGAAAACACTCTCAAGTCCATTTACACAGCTGCAGGGGTGACTCTGCGTCCTGCGATTGTAAGCTGCTGGACTAACAAAGCTATTGAGCTTTGGGCAAAACAATTGGCTGACGGAATGAGAGACCAGCTGCCGGTGGAAGACCTTATTCCGTTGGCAGAACACATTGGTGAAACTGCAGCTTACCTTGGAGAAGCGTCCAAAGATGTTTGCAATATCGCCTCCAGAACTTCAGCTCTGGCGATTTCAGCACGAAGAGCACTGTGGTTTAAACGTTGGCAAGCGGACACAGAATCAGAGAGCTGTGGAAGCACTTCCATTCACAGGAAGTGTATTTGTTGCGGAACTAGATAAGTGGATTTACCTCCTGTAGCCTAAGAAATCCACTTATCTTCCTTCTGCGGCTCCTACCCCTAGAAGATCTTACTCTGAACCCTCGTTTCGGTCCTTTCATGCCCCGGGTCATTCACGTAGGTGCTTCAGAGGAGGATCATAACCTTCCTGTGGTACAAGAGGTCGGGGTAGAGCTGCAGCAACAACCACCTCTGCTCAACAGGTGCTTAAGTCCATTACCAAGCTCATTGCATGACGTGCTTCCCTCTCACCTGTGGACCCCAGAGTGAGAAAGGGACTTCAGAGAAACATGGACGGAAACTTGTATGGACGCTTGGGTCCGGGATCTCCTCATTCGTGGATACAAGCTCGACTTTCAGTTTCAACCTCCACCTCCGTTTTTTTTACCACAGGTTTTCCAGTTTCCAACGACAGGAGTGTCGTTCTCCAAGAAGCAATAGACCGGCTTCTATCCACGAGAGTGGTGGTCAGAGTTCCCAGACATCAAACCGGAAAGGGTTTTTACTCTAGTCTCCTCGTGTTCCCGAAGCTGGACAGCTCGGTTAGACCTATCCTGAACTTGAAGGATCTCAATCCATACCTAAAGGATTTTCAAGATGGAGTCCCTTCAGTCGTTGATTGCGGGATTGGAGGAAGGCGAATACATGGTACCTCTAGATATCAAGGGCGCCTACCTTCACATCCCTATCTGGCCCCCTCACCAGGCGTTTCTGAGATTCTCAGTTCGGAATTCACATTTCCAGTTTCAGGCCTTACTCTTTGGCTTATCAGTCCCTAGGGTATTCACAAAGGGCATGGCTGTGATGAAGAGTCTCATTTGTATACAGGGGATCACTATTATCACTTACAATTCCAGGGACCAATTACTGCAGAACATCACAGTGACGCACAACCTTCTTATTCGTCATGGATGGATCCTGAATTTCCCCAAGTCTCCTCTGCAACCGACGCAGGGGTTACAGTTTCTGGAAATGATCATGGACACATTGTCTCAGCGTGTGTTCCTCCCTCAGGAAAAGGTAACTTCCCTTCAGGAGATGGTGTGGAAGATCCATAAACATCATCAGGTTTCGGTGCATGTTTGCATCCGACTCTTAGGGAAGATGGTGGTGGCCTTCGAGGCCATTCCTTACGGTTCTTTTCACTCCAGGACTTTTCAGCTAGATCTCCTCTCACAATGAACAGGATCCCATCTTTTCCTTCACCAACGGGTTGAGCTCAGTTCACCTAATGGAGGGAAAGCGATTCGGAATGTGGAATTGGACTCTTCTCACCACAGAGAGGCTGGGGGGCTGTGATTCAAGAACATCACTTCCAGGGCCGCTGGACATCACAGGAAGCAAGTCTGCCGATTAAACCTATTGGAATTAAGGGCAGTCTTCTACGCTATCCAGACAGCAGATCACCTGTTGCGGGGCTGAGCAGTCAGGGTCCAGTCGGACAACGCCACGACAGTGGCATACATGAACAGACAACGCGGCACCAGAAGCCAAGTGGCTATGAAGGAAGTGAGCCGGATTGTAATCTGGGCAGAAAAGTTCACAAGAGCAATTTCAGCAATCTTCACGTCGAAAATTGGGAGGCAGACTACCTCAGCCGGCAGGACGTGCATCCATGGGAATGAGCAAAACATCCTGATGTTTTTCACCAGCTGGTCCAACGGTGGGGTCTTCAGGTCTACCTCATGGCATCCAGACAAAATCAACTGCCTCTCTACTGCTCTCGACGAGAGACCCGCAGGCGGTGGCAGTGGACGCACTGTCAGCACCCTGGCAGTTCCAATTTGTCTATCTGTTCCCTCCATTCCCTCTTCTCCCTCGAATCCTACAACGCATCAAAAGGGAGAAGGCCAAGGCTCTATTGGTAGCTCCGGACTGGCCTCACAGAGCTTTGTATTCCAACATTCAACTTCTGCTGATCGACAATCCGTGGCCCCTGCCACTGAGAGAAGATCTATTACTTCAGGGTCCTTTAGTCTATCCAGACTTAAAGCGACTACGTTTGATGCCGTGGCTGTTGAAAGGGCCATCTTAAGATGTAAAGGGATTCCATCCACGGTAATCACTACTATATTTAGAGCCCGAAAAGTAGTTACTTCAAAACATTACCACCGTATCTGGAAGGCTTATGTTTCATGGTGTGAACGTGGAGGCTCTCTGCCTACAGAATTCAACCTAGCCAGATTTCTGATTTTTTTTTCTTTTTTTTTTTCTTCTAAAAGCAGGTCTGTGTTTGGGTTCTCTAAAAGTTCAAATTTCAGCTCTCACGGTTTTCTTCCAAAATAAATTGGCCTTGATACCGGATGTGCAGACCTTTCTGCAAGGTGTGATTATGTTACAGCCACCCTTTGTTCCTCCTACAGCTCCATGGGACTTGGATCTAGTCCTTTCCTTCTTACAGTCTTCCCTGCTTGAACCTTTAGAGTCTGTGGAGTTAAAATACCTTTCGTGGAAGGTAACACTACTTCTCGCACTGGCATCAGCCAGCAGGGTGTTGGAACTGGGAGCTCTATCCTGTTGTCCTCCATACTTTGTATAGAGCGGAACTCCGTACGAAAATGGATTTTCTTCCTAAGGTGGTTTCGGCTTCCAACATCAACCAACCTATTGTGGTACCGGTTCTTCCACAGGATTCAACATCATACAAAACCTTAAATGTTGTTAGGGCTCTTCGGATATATGTGGAGAGGACTGCAGCCATATGTAAAAAAACAGACACTATTTGTTTTGTATGATGCTATTCATCCTGGTTGGCCAGCTTCCAAACAGTCGCTGGCTTGCTGGATTCGCCTGACCATCAGACAGGCGTACTGTATATGGCCTCATCTAGGGAACCTCCACCTTCTGTTACAGCGCATTCCACTCGCTCAGTGGGTGCCTTGTGGGCGGCTGCTCGCGGGGTTTCCATGGAATCTCTTTGCCGGGAGGCTACTTGGTCGGGCCGACATACCTTTGTTCGTTTCTACAGATTCCACACGTTTGCTGCTGCCGCAGCGCAGTATGGCCGGTCTGTTTTGCAGGGTTTTCGGCGCTCGTGATGGGAGCGCTGGGACGTCCCCACTGTCTTGAAGCCTCCAGTGTTCCCTAGTGGATGAAGGAGAAAACAGGATTTTGGTACTTACTGATAAATCCATTTGTCCGATTCCACAGTGGCCACTGGACGCCCACCCTGCACTGTTCCTTCCTGCACATTTGTTGTCATTTTTTGTTATGACTGTTAGAGACCTGTTTGTCTATTGTTGTGTTTCTGTTTTTTCAACCTTTTCAAATGTTTTGTGTACTTTCGCCTCCTCCTCTTATCTTTTGTCTTTTTCTCAGCTCCCCTCAAGCACAGATTCCTAACACTGGGGCTTGTAGGGGGGTATAGAGGGGGAAGAGCTAGTCACACTTCAAAATATTTAAAGTGCCAGCTCCACTTAGCACAGTCTATACCCCACTATCTTGAAGCCTCCAGTGTCCCCTGTGGAATCGGAGAAAAGGATTTAACGTTAAGTACCAAAATCCTGGTTTCCATCCACTTAACCATTGCAGCTTTAAATGAAACTCAGGTGTTCTGGACATCAGCGGATTTTACTCACCGATAATGTTTCTTCTAAATACTCCCATGGAAGCCTATATTATGTTTTTTTGAGACAACCGTATAAGGAGAGGCACTCAAAAAGACAATGAAGAGGAGGAGCTAGGCTGTAGTTAGTGGAACCTGTGAAAAAATGTCCTGTCTACATCTAATGGAATGGCTGACTACCCATAGTGAGGGCTGCCATGTAGCAGTGAAGAAGAAACGCAATTATCGGTAACTATAATCCACTGTGTTCTCTGCTATCCTTCTGTGCTTTTCTGTCACACATTTATATCATCCGTAGACAGTGGCATACAGCATGGCTTTACTGTACTATCTGCTTTTATGGAAAGTATTACCAAAGAGCAACTTTTGTCATGCCCAGGGCAGTGAACTAAAAGGCTTGCATACGCCAATAGTGTTTCTTCTAGCACCCTGCACCTGTCACAACCCGTGTAGTTCCTCTTTCCTGCATGGGTTGTTGCTTTCTGCTCTGGTGCTTCTAGCACACACTTCAGCTGAGTGTGCTAGAAGCACCAGGACAGAGAGCAACACCCCAATCAGGAAAGAGGAACTGCACAGGTTGTGACAGGTGCAGGGTGTTAGAATGAACACTACGCCAATAAATTCAAGTTATTAAAAGAGGATAAGTGCTATTTCAGTAGATTTCTTAATTAATGGTGTGCCACGTGCTAGATTTTTGAGGCCTCACACCTAGCCCTGGGTTTTTGTGGTGAACATAGCTTAGTGTCCTGGCTGTGACATTTAAAATACTTTATTGCATGACATTTAATAGAATCAGATAATGTTATTACAAAAGGTAATTTCCTTTTCCATACACAGTCTCACGAGAACCATCTACACAGGTTTAGTCTACTTTCTACGTATTTAGTTTGATTTGAATGTGAATTCATGTTGTAGGTGCCCACCTTAGTGCTAATTTGATGTGTTTAGAAGCGGAGGGAGAACTCTCTTGCTTCCAGTTGGCAGTGTGTCACAGTCTTAGTTAATGCAGGTTTTATTAAAGGGTATCCTTTTATACAGCAGGCTTTTGCTAACTGTTGCTCCACCACGTACAGACATGTCAATCCTCGTCGATCCTCCGTGCTTAATGAGTCGCGTTACAAAGGGCACATGAGAGCCACCGGGCGTCCTTTTTGCAGCAAATGCATCTTATGCGAATAAGATGCACGTGCAGACTTTGCCGATTAAAATATGTGCCATATAGCGTTCCCGCTAGGCTGTTTTAGCAGGGCCTGCGCCCTGCCCTATTTTGAAATTCTAAAATGCGCTGTGCTCTTATGGCAGCACCCCGCTGAAACAGCCGGCTGTGTGCTGCCACCACATGCGGGCCACAGTGTCCCGGTGAAACAATCACCCTTCACTCTGCAGGGAGGGCTTTGGGGCTTCCCAGCATCTCCGTAAGTGCTGGGCATGCCCCGTGCAGTGACGAAAAGGGGGTGCGTCTTAAGGACATGCCCCTTTTTGAGTGGCCACGCTTCTGGCGAGCTCTCTGGTGCCAGGCTTCCTGCCGTCCTTTAGGCTTTGGCATGAACACTAGGCCATGTGTAGTATGTTCTGTGGCCAAGTCTGTAAAATCATCACAACGAAACTTGGTATGGAAAACTGTTGCTGACACTGTGACGTAGCATTTCGTATACAGACACATACACATGCCGCATATCATATTAACAAGCAAAGTTTGCTTGTGCAGTTTTTTTCTTTTTTTTTAGCCATACATTGCGCATAAGATGCTTTTGTGGTGAAAAGATGGTCAGCATGAGTAACCTTGCACGGGACTAGGCGTGACTGGAAGGGCTGTTTAAGGTGACTGCAGCAACAACGACGAAGGACACATCTGTATTTACCTTTTATTATAACAAAACTGTAAATGGACCGTTTCAACAAATTATGAATAGATAGAATTAATCTATTTTCTCATTTACATTATCCAATATCAATACTGCTGTATTCTGATGCTAGTGTGCTTTATCACGTGGAAGAGAAAACTTAGGGCCTGATTCAGAGCCGTTCGCTATTTGTGGTCGTTCGTTCAAAAACAAGGGGTGGCTATTCAAATGATCCGTTCGCAAATTGCAGTCTGTTCCCACCTCTAAGTCTGAACGAGCGAGCAAAACATACGCTCGTTTTTTTTATAAAAACGCCCCCTGGCCGCACGCACCATACGTCATGTCCGCTATTTATTAGATTAATCGAGTACATCGTACAGCGTATGAACTGCTCGCTATTCTTGTGGTTGGTGTTTTCAACCGCTATTTTGCGAGCAGTTCTGAGTTAAAAAAAGCCAAGTGACGTGGTCAATGACGCTGCTGTATTAATTATGCACTCCCTTAAAACGCCCGTTTTGACCTTTAAGCACGCCTGCGTTCGGATCTCCACTCCCCGTTTTCAAGCACCTTCCCCTGTTACCACCCACATACGCCTCATTCTGTCACTCAAAATAGCAGGCCCTCGCTATATTGCGTACCAACGATTTTCGCCCGCACTGACTGGTTCGCGCATGCGTACTAAAAACCGTACGCATGCGCAGATGTGCGAACATCGCTCGGAACGAGCGTACTGCCGCTAGCGAGTGGCTCTGAATGAGGGCCTTAGTTGGTTTGAAAACTAAATCTATTTCAAAGCAAAATAAGGATTCCCATAACTGAAAATATTTGTTTTAAAGTTTATTTTTCATGGCAATTTGGTCAAAAAAGGAAACAAAATTTGAGGAGGTTGTGATATTAATGAGTGGCAGCATAATAATCGTAATGTATGGGATGTAGTTAGTGGTCTATAAAGTACTTATCTTGGGATCAAATGGAATGCAGAGCTAGTTCACCAGTAAATTACAACAGCCTAAGGATGTGCTTTGTTTGGGCAACACAGGACACTAATACAAGAAAATCATCCAGATACAATATTTCCATGGTTATAGCCGTGTCGTTTCATTACAATTGTGTGTTCAGTTCACATGTCGCATCTTAGGGACCAGTAGAGCATCTGTATTTGGCTGGCAGTTTACACAGTGCAATTCATTACTGAGAAAGAGCAAGACCTAACTGGCTGTGTGATAAGCGTAACAAAGGAGAGAAAGAAAGATCTGTATATGGCACACTGTAATTTAAAACATAACTTTTATTAAATCATATTTAATATAATTTGAATTTAAAATGACAAAATATATGTGACAAAGTAAAGTGAAAAAAGTGCCATTAAATGTATAAGTGTATATTAAAATACACTGTGTGCCTGTGTAAGTCTTCTTCTTATTCTAGATATAAATGTAAGTCCCTAATCTTAATTAATGGAACAGAACATTTGCCAATGTGTAGAGTGCACATGGGTAGATAAGAATCATATTGATATGTGTGTATATATACAGTACACACACAGATTCTCTTATTGTCTGTCTATAAGAACTAGCATCCAAAATCTGGATACAACATTCTTATACAAGATACTTTGCAACAAATGTAGCTATCATTCTTTTCTTATCATTAGGCAGTCAACCCAGCATGCAATGTGAGCAGTTGTCTGTCTTCAGTTTTCTGTAATGAAACTTTTTGCCCGTTGTTATTAAACTTGTCTTCTGTGGGGAGGTATGTGCTTAATCTAGAGTCTTTGCATCTGTACTTAATGGAGTTTCCTATTCATGTATACCTCAGGCTGGGAGCGCCTTCAGTACAGAATTTTGGATGAGGCGGGTTTCCTCTAGGAGAGCAGCACAACAGAAGATCCTCTCGGTGATTGCTGAATGCTTAGATGGTTTTGGCCCTGGCTGTACAGAAGTACAAAAAATCCTAAATGCGCGATGTCCTCTAGTACGGTTTACACACCAGCCTGCAGGCCTTCCATGTGACCTTACAGCAGACAATAGGTATTGTATTTAGATATCTGACTTCTAAGGTGTGTGTGTGTGTGTGTGGTGTATAATGATCATTAATAGTTACTGATTTTGTGGGAGCCTGTTACTTGTACACGTGTGAGTATGTTAACACAGTCATGTGGGAAGGAGCACACAGATTAAGGATCCAGCTGCACATTGCCACGCCAATGATTGTAGATTAAATATCAGATTCAGGCGTCTGATTTTCCCCTTAACCAATCCAATGTAAAAGTAGAAGGTCCTTTAACCCTATGGTTTATTTATGTTTTACATTTTGATGATATGGGATATCAGGTGTTTGTCACCTCTAGAGGAAATGACGTTTACATCCATCTTGTTCACTTAGTCAGAAAGCGATTGATCCCAATTTTTGTGTGTTCTAGAATTGCACTGACCAGCTCCGAGCTTTTGTACATATACGGTAACATTGACAGCCGAGTGCGAGCTCTGGTCTTCACTTTGAGAAGTTGGGCTCGTGTCCATGGAATCACCAGCTCCATTCCCGGACACTGGATCACTAATTTCTCCCTCACCATGATGATCTTATTCTTCTTGCAGAAGAGAACCCCTCCTGTTATTCCAACACTGGATCATTTGAAAAGTCTGGCAGGTAAAGTAGAGAGGATGGCGCCACCATGGCAATATTCTACATACTTCCATGATTCCTTGGGGAATAGGGCTATGGAGTTACCATCAATGAGCAGGTTAATCTACTACAGCATTTACCCCAGATATAAATGAACATAAACCTTGATTGGGTGCGTTTAGAGTAACGCTTTGAGAGATTATTTCTTCATTGTAAAATAAGAAGCAGGGCAACTACTGAGGTTAGTAGAGATTCGCTGCTCAAGCAATGGGCAGGAAGGTAGAATGAATAATTGGATCTCACCAAAGCTGAATACTAATTTTATTCCAGCAAAGGTGCCACAAGCTCATGTAATGAATGGGGGATGTTTGAGCGGCGCCCAATAGGATACCCTTACTCTTGCAGCCTAAGGAGAGAAAAGGGATTTCCATCCAATCCCATAGAATAGCAGGAATAAAGAGGAATATCTCCAGCACTGGAGGCGGTTATGGCAACAATCTTGGTTCTACCCTGATAAAATGTATCTGTCACACAGTGCTGTGGATAGACTCTCTTAAAAGGAGAGCTACAGTATACAGTGTTCTGGGACTGTCCTGATAAGTATCTCGGCTTCAACCAATATAATGATGATCAACCTTTTACTCACACAGTTAGCTATATTATAAAGTAAGAGTGAACAAGTATAATTGTAAATAGTATATTTTTATTTATTAATGGCGTCAAAAAACATACAACTACTGTCCTGGATAAACAAATTGCATAACGTTTTTCTCTAGTGCAGGCAATAATTGATGAAAAAACTTACAAATTATTTAAAATAAAATTTAAAACTAAATACATTTAACACCATATCACATTATAAAATAGGACATAATTGATATACAAAAATAAAAAAATAAAGCATTAATAAAGATAAAAATTTCACTTTAAGTTGTGACTTGTTTCACGGCATCTAGCCGCTTCCTCAGGCAGTTTACACACATCTAATTGGAACTGTTGTTCCCACGTCACACTAGAGTGCTTGCATGCAATAACGGTTTAAGCAAAGGTTTGCGGTTCTGTTTCTTCTAAAATACATTTCACTGTAGAAGCCTAGGACTCTCAGCAGCAGTATTAGAAAATATAATGTGATTGTTTCCAGTGGTAGGTATAACTTAGAAGCTACGCATATGGGCTGATTGAGTTGTACGCAAGTCCTTTGTGCGGATAAATGTTGTGATTTTTCATACTGTGCATGTGTTAGAGCCGAGCATACGCAGCTGCAGGAAATTCAGTCGTACACATTTCTATTGCATATCCACTTGTGGCTGAATGGGTGTAACTGGGCACTTGCATGTAGGCTCTGTGTTCTGTAGACGGAGTTGGGGGTACACAGAGATCTGGCTGATTTCGGACGGATCTGTTGCACCAGGTATAGGGCTTGTACACATGCACTCTCACAAGGCTTTGTAGTCAGAATGACTTGGTAACATTATGAATGTCGAGAGGCTGCAGTTAGGGCTTAAATACTGTAAATACGCTATGCCGACTGTCAACATGCACAGTGTTGACAAGACTGTCAACATAACGTTCATGTCAACATTCTGAATGTCAACATTTCATACCAAACTTCTCACAAGTGGATGGTTGGGGTCGGCGTAGCCACACATACACCCATCAGCTAATACAGTAAAATCACAAAGCAAGATTTGCTGATTCCGCACTAGACAGACGGTTATTCTATAATTATAAGAGACCAACTCTAATAGAAAGTATGTCCTATAATAGGATAATACACAATTGTAGCCGGTAGGTGGTACACCTTGGAGTAGGGTACAAGTATACTCGAGGAGTGGTCCATAAGAATGGGCCAAAAGCAGAAACTCCTTTTGTGTTGCACTCTTAAAGTATTATTTTTCAGTTTAAAACTTAACTTTTAATAACTTTCATATAAGAAAGACGTGGTACAATGATATATAGTAAACAGACAATCGGTTCCAGTAATTGAAGGGGATATAATTCCTATATTTTATACATAGTAAGGCTCTAATGGGACTATAGTCATAATGAGTGGATTCACATACATATATTTGTTCACAATGCTCTTCTAACATAGACAGGTTCCCATTAAACGTGCAATCATTTGGAACACATTATTTTAGGTATATTAACTCACAAAAGTATTGAGCAAAGTTTACATACATATATGAGCTCCCAATGAGCTATACAGAGAAAATAAAAAAAACAATATACATAGAAAACAGCCTAGAGATCTCACTATATTTGTTACATTTCAGATGAATAGCTCAGAAGTAATATTGTTTGTCAGGGGGCAGCTCCCATTCATCAGCAAAAAACATAAATTATTGATAAATTACCATATTGTTAGTGAGGGTAACTTACACCAGCTAAATATAACCAGGGAATCATGGCTAACTCAACTGTCACAATGAGCAAGCAGGACTATAATATGCTCCCTGCAAAGTATAATTGTTCCTAAATACAGTGAGTTAGGATAATAGGGAGTAGAGACAGTTATATCCATGTGCATTGAACGGGTTAATGAGAGGGTGGCCTGGCCGGCATTGAAAGGAGAAGAGCGCACGCTTCTGCTGTCTCGCGATACTCCGGCCCTGTCCATGATATGAATTTACATTGCAGGGGCAGAATTTGGCTGGCACCAGATGAGCGAGCGTATTGAAAATACCTAACAGTAAGAGGTGTTCTCCCAACCAAAGCTGTTATCTGCTGTAATCCCCAGTGGGCACTCTATCCCTCTGTGTTCCGGACTCGTAAGCACTACACGAGGACCCGGAAGATGCGGCTTCCCTATCACGCACATTTCACCTCGGCTTGGGAACATTCAAGACTGGCTAACTTCCTAATAAGGCATTATAAGGCTGAGCCACTGTCTGATTGACATATCGCTGTTTGTAGCAAAAGTGTTAAAATGTTTTATAATGCATCAATAGCTGACATTTATCACTAGATAGGTAGGTGTGGTTGAAAGTTCAACGTTGGAATGGTTTAATCCTGTCCTGTATGGAATCAACAAATTTTGCTTAGTGGATTACATTAAAACCACCTGCATTACATTGTGTAGGTCCCACTCGTGCTGCCAATACAGCTTTAACCTGTTGAGGCATGGACTCCACAAGACCTCTGAAGGCGTCTTGTAGTATCTGTCACCAAGACGTTAGCAGCCTATCCTATAAAGGGGGGTATCCACTAGGCGATTTTTGCAAGCGATTGCATGATAACGACGTCGTTATCGTGCAATCGCGTATGCATCGGGCATGTTTTGGTCGGAAGCAACCAGCGATGCGCATGCACGCTGGTCGCTTCCGACATCTATCATCGCCTGTACATGCCAGTCAACCTGACGATCCCGTCAGGTTCAGCATGTGCGGGGATGATGGATGTGCCTGGACTGCACGAGTGAACGTTCAGTCTAGGCACATCACTAGATATACAAACGAGACCACAATTGCAATGTCGTAATCGTGCTCTCGTTTGTATATCTAGTAGTGGATACCCACCTTAAGTCCTGTAAGTTGCGGGTTGGGGCCTCTATGTATCAGACTTTATTTTCCAGCACATCCCACAGATGCTCGATCGGATTGAGATCTGAGGAATTTGGAGACCTTGAGCTCTTTGTCATGTTCCTGAAACCATTCCTGAACAATTTTTGCAGTGGGGCAAGACGCATTATCCTGCTGAAAGATGCCATCAGGGAATACTGTTGCAATGAAGGGGTGTACTTGGTCTGCAACAATGTTTAGGTTGTGGTACATGTCAAAGTAACATCCACATGAATGGCAAGGTTTCCCAGCAGAACATTACCCAGAGCATCATACTGCCTCTGCCGCCTTACCTTCTTCCCACAGTGCATCCTTGTGCCATGTCTTCCGCAGGTAAATGACGCACCGGGCCATCCACATGATTTATTAGATTAATCGAGTACATCGAAAGGCGTATGAACTGCTCGCAGTGCTTGTGGTAGCATTTTCCTACCGCAATCATGCGAGCAGTTCAGGCTAAAATACAACCAAGTGACGTGGTCAATGACGCTGCTTTGTTAATTATGCACACCCTTAAAACGCCCGTTTTGACTGTTTGGCACGCCTGCGTTCGGATCTCCACTCCCCGTTTTCAAGCACCTTCCCCTGTTACCACCCACAAACGCCTCATCCTGTCACTCAAATTAGCAGGCATTCATTATTTTGCGAGCACACGATTTTCGCCCGCACTGACTGGTTCGCGCATTCGTACTAAAACCCATACGCATGCGCAGATGTGCGAACATCGCTCGGAGTGAACGAGCGGCCGCTTACGAGCGGCTCTGAATCAGGCCCTATGTGTTCTGACCCCTTTCTATCATAGCCAGTATTAACTTTTTCAGCAATTTGTGCTACAGTAGCTCTTCTTTGAGATAGGATCACATGGGCTAGTCTTCACTACCCACATGCATCAGTGAGCCTTGGGCACCCATGACCCTGTCGCCGGTTCACCAGTTGGCCTTCCTTGGACCACTTTTGGTAGGTACTAACCACTGCATACCAGGAACACCCCACAGTCTTCTCGCCATCACAATATGAAGCTCATTCAGAGTCGGTTGTGAGCGCTCACAACCGACTCGATGTTGCCCCACAGCGCATGCGTACGACGGAGCAGGCTCCGTCGTGCGCATGCGCGAGACGCGGCTAACGGCGGGCGCTCCGTCGTTGGTGGTCTCGTAGCAGACTGGGCGAGCTGTCGATGTTGAGTGACAGCTCGCCCCGTTTGCTGGGCGGACCGGGGACGTGCCCGGCCAAACAGAGGCGTTCCAGTCGGAACGCTTGCCGTTTGGGGGCGGCCCCACTGACATCATTGCTGATGTCAGTGGGGAACTTCCTGCTCGAACAGAGCAGGAAGCTCCCTGGGGCTTACGAGTGCCCAGACCCTACCCTAGGGTCTGGTCGTAAGCCCCGATGGTCGCGATGGTCTTGACCATTGCTACCATCACCCATGTCGGTCGTCAGAGCTGTGGGTGTTAACCCACAGCTTAACTATCGACAAGGAAGCGGCCGTTCTGGATGCAAGCGGCCGCCCTGATTCAGAGCGACCGCTTGCATCTAACGACCACCTCTGAGTGAGGCCCTTTGTCCCTTGTCATAGTCGCTCAGATCCTTATGCTTGCCCATTTTACCTGCATCCAACACATCAACTTCAAGAACTGAGTATTCACTGCTGCCTGATATATCCCACCCCTTGACAGTTGCAATTGTAATGAGATAATGCTATTCACTTCAACTGTCAGTGGGTTTAGTGTTCTGGCTGATGGGTGTATGTGTGCAACTCTGCATATGAGCGAAGAGCAACATTTATTTCCGAGCGCGCTATGCAACAGACTTGTGTGTACCTATGAGTCTTGCCATATTCTGTAGTTGCAGAATGCTCTCTGTTGCAGGTATTTGCCTGTACAAGTACTTGGTCTGTTAATTGGAAACCTGTAATCCATAAATTTGGCAGTAATGACATACACACAGAAATGAAACTGTATTGATGCCAGGCACAGTGTGGGCATAAGCGAGAGGTAGTAATTTAGATTTAGTCTAATAGGAAGTTGCCCAAAATTACTGGAAAAAAAAATGTTATTTGGAAAGCACAGGCATAAACCTCCCAGGGTATAGGCCCCATGTGCATTTTCTGGTGTATAAAATACTGCTTTTAGCAATGCTTTTACTGTCGAGTGAGGTCAGTAAGGCATACCCCACCACACATACATTTAGTAGTGTCTGTGAGGTAATGAGACTGCATATGTAGTTCTGTATGTGGGGTGGGGTATGAGGTCAGTAAGGCATACCCCACCACACGTACATTTAGTAGTGTCTGTGAGGTAATGAGACTGCATATGTAGTTCTGTATGTGGGGTGGGGTATGAGGTCAGTATGGCATACCCCACCACACGTACATTTAGTAGTGTCTGTGAGGTAATGAGACTGCATATGTAGTTCTGTATGTGGGGTGGGGTATGAGGTCAGTAAGGCATACCCCACCACACGTACATTAAGTAGTGTCTGTGAGGTAATGAGACTGCATATGTAGTTCTGTATGTACTACTACTATATAGCTTGGTCATACAGACTTCTTTAATCTTTCTGTAGATTAATGAATTGACTACTTGAGTTCTGAAACATGGATCTTTACTTTTGTACCTGGCCATAAAAGCTGTAATTAATTTCTATAATGTTGGGTTCTGCCATTGCTGAATAAATTTTTTTTCTTATTTTATTGACTGCTTAAAAATATGGGCATAGTACTGAGTAATACAAGCAAGCAGGAAATCCTCTATCTTCAAGTCAAAACATTTCACTCACATTTGTAATACTTTTGTCCAGTAAGTTCCATGTTGTATTTTCTACTATCTACTTGTGGAAAATGTGGTGCATTTTTGTTCTACTATACATAAATTGGTCCGCTAATGTTTAATGCGTTCCTGCAAATATGACCTGCATTTAGTACAGCCAGTCTGTGGGCTTAGTACTTATGCCTATGCAGCCTCACAATTACAGGGAGCTATTAGCCTCACCAAGTCATGGAATGTATATTTTGTTTTTTTTTATCCAGCTCACAAAATGCTACTTCTAATAACTTATACAACAGGTATACTTTAAATATGAACCACCACCACATTTTTTTTTTTTTTTTTATAATTACCTGCATTTCTTTTTTTTTAATTCTAGTTAAAAAGGATAAATGCATTATAGAAGGCAATGACTGCACGTTTGTCAGAGATCTTAACAAAGTGAAACCTTCTGCAAATACAGAGCCACTGGGTAAGTTAAATAGCCAATAAGTCTGAATGTTGAAATAGGTCATATAAAAAGCCAAGAAGGTGACATAGGTAAGTGAAAGAGCTCATGGGTCTAAGGGCTCTATTTATTAACATTATTTTTACTAAAATAAAGTGAAAAAGGGTGTTTTCACACCCTTTTCACATTATTTTAGTTTCACCTGTAGTTATTACAGGGCAATTGGAGTAGAATTAGTAAAATTCTACTCCAACCCCCAGTATCACTTATTTTTAGTAAAGCAGATCGCATTTCCCATAATTGTAATGGGAAATGTGATCCGACCAGAGTTACTAAAAATAAATTGTAAAAAAATACCGGGGGAAGCCCTGTGATAATAACGCCACCTGGAGGTGGCGTTATCCAGGGTCTCCCCCGGTTACCGGGCTACCACTCTGCTCTAACGGGGAGAGCAGAGGCGGGAGCCGGTACCAGTAATCAGCTATGTGGTCTAAGCAGACCGCAAGCTGATTACTGTAAAAAAAAGAAAATAAAAATTTAACTTTTTTTTTTTTTTTACCTACCTGAATCCATGGACCGGTGATCGGGCCTCCGGTGATGGCTCCTCTCCGGTCAGCTGGTCTCCCATAGTACATTGGGGCCCGGTCATCAGGTGATCGGGCCCCAGTGCAGTATGGGAGATCACCTGATCGGGAAGCCAGGAGAAGATCACCGGAGGCCAGGAGGATGCAGGTAAGTGTAATGAAGGGAGGGGGGGTCGCGGGGGGCGGGGCTTAGCGTCGGTGGGGGGGGTAGTAGCGGTGGTCGGTCGGCGCATGCGCGGGCTCTTAGTCGCGGTATTTTTTCCCGAAAATACCGCGACTAGAGTGCGGATGGGATCCGCAGGGACAGAGCTTTATCGCAAGCTCTGTCCCTGCAAGGGATTTATAGTAAATCCCTGTGATATTGCCTGAATTCGCAATGCGAATTCACTCGGTAATATCACACTACAATCCGCATTCAATATGTGGATTGTAGTAAATAGAGCCCTAAATGTGGAGAAGTGGTGTGAAATTTCCCTCAATTTTCACGTACCTAATCTTGTATGATATTTTGTTACCTGGCTCAGTGACTACTGCTTTGTTCATTAGTATCCTTAAGTAGATGTACATTACATCTAAGTACACGGTTTTCATATTAAAACACCCCTTCTATGTCTCTCGCTCTAATTTTAAGGATCGTAAGTACATAGATTGACAACCATTAATGATTTTGGCGTCAGAAGGATAATGCTCCGATTGTTTAGATCGTATTACACCTATAGTCTGCTTAGATAATACTCCTTAGTTCAGCAGGCACACTGTAGTATGTTATAACTTGTGGCTCCTTTAGCAATCATTAAATCCAGGTAACGAGACTGTATTGATTCATTTGATATGGGCAATTCAATATGAAAATATGGACATAGAGCCTAACATAAAAGTCAGCTCAGGTACAAGATGTTGGCATTATTAATCAGTTGAAGTGCTCTGTTTTGCTAATAGAGGAAAATGATTTTGATTTATGATCTAGTACTTCATATTAGGGTTCTAAAGAGTCCCAATATGATCACACATCAAAATAATTTGATTTGACTGAATGAAACCATGTTATGAGCAGGCTTCATTAATTTGCATATAAAGCAATAAAAATATCTGTTTGATTAAATAATCACATAATATCTCAACAGTAGTACAGGCTGAGTCTCCCATATCCAAATATTCTGAAATACAGAATATTCCGAAATACAGAATTTTTTAGCATGACTGAGATAGTGAAACCTTTGCTTTTTGATGGTTCAATGTACACAAACTGTTTAAACCACAAAATTATTGAAAATAGTGTATAAAATTACCTGCAGGCTGTGTGTATAAGGTGTATATGAAACATAACTGCATTCTGTGTTTTAGATTTGGGTCCCATTCCCAAGATATCTCATTATGGTGTATGCAAATATTCCAAAATACGGAATATTCCGATCTCCTAAATACCCTTGGTCCCATGCATTTTGGATATGGGAGACTCAACTTGTAGTTGCATTTGTAGGAAGCGAATATAGCATGGTGATTCCTTTTATTCTATTAAATAATGTGCTCCGTTTACACAAATTGTCATACTTTTACAAAATGTATGTACATGTATCACCTGGATCTCCCCATCTTGCAATAAAATTGTGAAAATTGTGAAGTTAATTCTGGAAGCCGAATTTACCAATGTTGTATACAGAAACTTAGGGATCTATTCATTCTGTTAATTATCTGGGTCGGGTAGACCCCCGATAATCACCTTTCCTACTCACCGAAAATCATCGGTCTCCCCGAATGTTTCAGTGAAACATGGCACTGCCGTGTCTGACTTGGCAGTGCTAGTGCGTCTGTTTGAACTAGAGTTCACAAAGGCGCACAAAGCCCGGCAACCAGCGGAGGCATCCAAAGGTTCCCTATTTGCAACCCAGGACTCCTCCCCTATGGGAAGGAGTGGCTTGCGGGAGCAAACTCCATCTGAAGTTGGTAAATGCTCCCACACTTGCGCTCCGAAAATATAGTATTTTTCGGAGCTTGATGAATTTAGGTCCCCATACTAGTGTGTATGGGGACAGCGGGTCACATCGGGAGTGAAAGGCAAGCAGGAGTTATCTGTACTATCGCCTGCGTTACCTGTATGATGAATGGCCCGGATACTTCTCCAAATGTAGATGAACATTTTCACTTTCACCTGCTTTTGTAGAAATTAAGTGATGATGAATAGACACCATAGTAACAGCCAGGTCTCATGGTGATTACATTACTGACTTTGAAAGTAGGCTGATTTATCAAGGATAACTTACACAAGAGAGCACTATTTATATGTGGTTTATTGTGGGCTGTTGTGGTGATTTGTTCACATTAGTGGTGGCAGTTGTATAATATAATAGAGTTTATCACTGTAAAATGTTACCGGTGGAATTGCCCATATGCCAGACTTGTACATCTATCTGTGTGCGAATGAGCCTGAATCTGTATACAAAGTGCCACGATACAGCAGCCACAGCTCTTTTTCATGCCAAGTTCCATTGTGCTTAATCTGCGACTTTGAAGATATATTGAAAACTAATTCATGTTTCTCCTAAAGTCGCAGCCCAGCGTGTCTGGTATAGATTGAGTGGTGGTTCGCTGCGTCTGAGTCGCTACGCCAAAACATTCGGTGCCAGGTTTCTCCCACCACATGGCGTATTGAGGCTAGGTGTATAAGGGTGTATATATTTATTTATATATATATATATATATATATATATATATGTATGTATATATATGTGTGTGTGTGTATATTTATATACACACACACATATATACACACACATATATATGTACACACATATATGTGTATATTTATATACATGTTTAATTATTTTTTTCCTTTTTTTTTTTTTATATATATATAGAGTTTTAAAAATATGATATATTCAATCGATATGTCAATTGATGTCCAGCGTTTATTCTACGGCGAGTTTAACCACTCCCAAAGCAGCTACAGGGATCAATTATTGATTAATTAAGTACCCATCTGCGCTCTAAGTGAATGCTGGTATTGGTAGCCTGTTGTCCAGAACACCAAGCATTCAGAAAGCTCCACTTGCAACGCTTTGGGTCTGTGTGGAGAGTACGGTCTGTACATGAGAAGCTCATATGTGTAGAAAGTACTGAATATCTTAAAAGGAGAATTAACAATTATAGGAGCATCAGGAAGTTGAGTACCTCCAAAATGTCAGGGGTCCGAGGCATCCGACTCCTACTCAGTTTTAATTTTTGAAGGATTGAGGTTTATTTAAAAAAAAAAAAGTCTGGTGGAAATTTCCTGCAGAGCTGAAATTACATCTCACTACATCCAATTAATTGGATGGAAAAGCCTTTACAAAATGTTGGGATAATGAGCTATAGCCATAAGTTATGAAGCACCTAAGCATGCTATTTGGAGTAGTAGGATACAGCTGTTGGGTATCACAGGCAGGCCCAACAGATCAGTGCTGTAATAATGTGCCCTAATGGTAAACCTCCCCAAGATTTTTATCTATTCCAATGTTTCTTCCAGATACTCTGATCATTGAATTCCTAGAATTTTATGGAAAGTTTGACTTCAACTCAGATTGTATAGATATTCGCAAGGTAAATATACTCTGTGGTCTGATTATGTATGCACAGATACTTTTCTGCTTTTGCTCAGGGAATAATTCTGCGGCAATTTCAATTTAACCTGTTTGAAACATTCAGTATATCAATTATGTTGAGTGGATTATTTTTTTCACCTTAAGGGGCAGATACAATTAGCTGCTGTTTTTTTTCCGCATGGCTAATGCTGCAGGCCTCAATTATTAGGCAGTTTCCCCTCTGTTAATACGTGTTGACAGCTTGTTTCCGGGAATCTCTGGGTTATCCGTGTCGGTAAGCCCCAGAGGGTGCATTTCATGCAGATTTTTCCTCATAGCACCTGAGGTTGCGAAGAAAAACCCTCAAGTGCATCCTCTGGGGCTTACCACGCTGGGCAATGACACTAATTGAATAGCTCAGGGCGGTAAACCATACGGCTAATTGAATCTCCCCTAAATCTTGTACTCTGGAAGCAGTGGTTACAAACATACACAAACTAGAAGAATGTAAGGCATAGTAACATTGATAACCAACTTAATAATACAGTAATGAAGATATAGAACCTGAAGAAGACAGAGTTATTCTTTTATATGTTTATTATTGGGAGGTGGTAAGAGGAATCCGGTCATACACAGCTGTCCAAGTGTCCGTCATTTACCAGGTCATTCCTCACCTATGCTGGACAACTTCCATACACTCTGCTGTATTATTCATCTAGCACATAAGCTGTTACAGATACATGTGGCCCAGGAGATTGCCCGCACGATATATGCAGGAGTTTATATACTGTAATACCTGCTCATTCAAAACTTTAATGAATTTATGTTTTTTTACTGCTCTGATACTTTTTTTTAGACTGTCACATTATTTTGTCTTTAAAGGGCACAGAAAAGAATAAGCCAGAAAGCTCTCCATTATACATCCAGAATCCATTTGAACAGACACTTAACATAAGTAAAAATGTCAACCAATCTCAGGTTCACAGATTTGTGAATGTGGCTCAGGAAAGTGCTTTTATTTTACAAGAACATATGAGCCCATCTTCTAGTAGGAGCAATAAACCCTGGGGTTTGGCTGCAATACTGCTCAGCTCCAGCCCGGAGGGTTCTTCCCCCACCAAGAAGAAGAAGAAAGTAGAGGCCCGTGAAAGAATAGTCAGTCTCTTGGAATCTTTGAAGAAGAAGAGCAACTCCGACAAGACAGACAGCAAGCAAGATGCAGAACACTGAGCTTGGTGACTCCACTATACCCACCAAACCAATGGTGTCTGGTTATACCACAGCCACGTGCTAATGAACAGTTTATGGCCTCCAAGCTGTACTTGACTGGTTTAATTTTTGTAATCTTCCAAAATCAATTTTATATTTGACTCTTAACACACATTACAGGAGCCCGATATGGCTTTGGGCATGACCTGGCAAATAGTGTATTTTAATGCAACGTGGTGGAAAGTGCAAAAGACACTGTAAAGGTAGGCAGCTAGGCCAGTCATTAAAAGGTGGCTGTTATAGTAAAGCTTGCGCCGTGTGTGGAGGAATGCTATTACTTATATACCACTAGCATTCTGCAGATCTCTGCTGTATGATCTGGGAGATTGTAAATTATACTGCAGTATAATGTAGATGTATTGAATAAAGAACATGTTTGTGCAGCGGACCACTCACATGAACATCCAGTGTTTATCAAGTTCTCAGATTGATAGGTGTCAGCAACCTAGCTAGTTTCTATGAAACGGTAAAGGGCATTGGGGCTATCATGAAATATAGCTTGTGTTTTGAAGTGTACGTGCTGCCTCCCCTCAGTGATGGCAGCCATTTTGTGAGAAAATGCGGCTTATCAGGTCAATATGAACAAGCTCATACCTCCCAGATACACCACTTATGGTGAGATAGTCCTGATTTGCAGATTCATAAGAGGTGTTTACATGCAAATAATGCCAAAGCTGAGTGGACCAGTGCCATAGCTCATTTTGACACAATTTTGCATGTCTGAATGTAGGGAACTATGCAAGCCACATCATGCCCTGCATGGTAATTACTTCCTAGTGGACTTATGAGCTGCATTTTCATGAACATTGGTTCAGGCAAATAAAATGCGTCCTCCATGTATCTAGAAAATTCTGTAGTGTTTTAATTCGTATTGCTTTATTAAGATGCCCCTCTAATGTATTTGGATGTGTCCGTCACAGTTCAAATCTCAATGTCACAGCGGTTTACAGAGAGCTAAAGGTTTCATGTAATCCATGAAAAATCTAGACTGGTAGAAATCTGTGCCAATAAACAGCAAACTAAACCTATACAGATGTCTGGATCAATTTTTAAAAAAATGCCCTTCACAGTAATGCCAGCATCAACAGTTCATTTAAAAAGAATCTGTACATTATTTTCTTTCTGTCTTCCATTTTGCTTTGCTATATAGTTTGTAAATGACTTGAATGGAAGCAAAGTACTGCTATTGTATACAGTAAAGGTCCTACATGCCATCTGTCAGGTGGCCAGTTACTGTAGATAAGGTGTCAGCATACAAACAACTATGACTGTCGTTAAATAGACTGAAAACTGTTTGTGTCATGAATCATATCAAACATCAGAGTATGCATACCTCCCAACTGTCCCGCTTCCAGCGGGACAGTCCCGTTTTTATGGGACTGTCCCGCCCGCGGGCCGCAGTGTCCCGCGGTGGGGGGGAAGTTGGGGAGAGCACACCCGCTGCTCTGCCTAGCAGAGCAGCGGGTGTGCAGAAGGTGAACAGATGCCATGCGCATCGCACGGCATCTGTTCACTAGCGTAGGGAGAGCCTGGGGGGCTGCCCAGCATATCGGAGAGTGCTGGGCACGCCCCCTATAGTGACGAAAACCCGCAAAATGTGGGAGAGAAGGTAACTCTGATGTAAGGTGAATCTTGTCTTTATACAGACCACTATTTAACATTCAGTTGTAATATCAATGATCGTGCATCATGGAGGGTAATGATGGATGTATCCGCTACCTATACCTGTAACATTAAAGGAGGCGGGCATGTTTAATGTTGCGCAGAGGAAGGCAGGACTTCTACCTATTACGTTACTTTGCAGCCAGTGCACAGACGCCTGAAGATGCATTGTACAGATTTCCTGTTTCCTAGGTAACAGGTTTTTTTTTTCCTCTCCTGTGTCACTTATTACTATCCAGACTTGATTCCAACACCAGTAAAAGGTGAATCAGTTGTTACAGTTAGTGGTTTCTTTTTATTCCAGTCTGTAAACTTTAACTCACTCACAAATGCTTCTCCTGCTTGCTTTGGATAGAAGGAAACACTTCATCATATTTTCATATTTTGTGCTCCATATATAGACATTTACATTTGGGAGTTTAGTTGTACTAAATGCAGAAATATTTAAAAATATTTACTACATTGTACCTAAATGTAGAAATATGGAAATGCTAAACTGGTGACAATCACACCCCAATCTTTATCTAAAGGTGCCCCCACACATACCGATGTCCTCACGTTACGATTTTATGGCCAATTTCCTCATGAACTTTCACGAGAGCTCCCTTGCCATTGTGATCACGATTTGGAGTTAAAAATGTCCAATCTGACTAAAGATCTATCTTGCAGCCAATGCATTGTATCCCAGATTGGCTAATCTGCCCTACAGCACGGCAGATCAGAAGATGCGATGTACGACGAGCGGGGACGCGCATCTGCATCGTGCTCGTGAGTATAAACTCACGATTTGTACTTTTTTTTTTTTTACCCGATTCGTCGTCACGATTCGTCGAAATCGGCCAAATCGTTTAAAATGTCGCTATGTGTGTGGGCACCTTAAGAATTTTATTCTTTTTCATGGTCCCTTCATTTCATAATGTCTGATTGTTAATCTCCCTTTTCTCACATTATGCACATATAACATAGTTATAGTACTGTAGACAATGTGCACTAATTAATTTACTGATATTAAAAGAAGTTGCAAATCACCATCTATTATGCAGAACTGGTTATCTGTGCTCCGATAAGGATTGATTTCCTTTTAATTTCATGCTACAGATCCACATATATGGCTTAAAAGATAATGCTTCCTTCCATTTTGGACAAGTGGACATATGCACTAAAGCAGTGGTCGGGGAACAGGGGTAAATTACCCCATTTGGGGTAAAACTGAAAAACCTGGGGGTAATGGATGGACAGCCGGGCATGCATATATATGAATCATTGCATGCCCGGCTGTTTGTCCATTAACCCCAGGAATGGAGGTCACTGGCGCCAGGGGTAGCGGTGCACCCAGCGTCAGTGACCTCCAGCCCGGCGCCGCAGGGAGGCTCTATGCCAGACGCCCGGCTCCTTCCCTGCAGCGCCGCGTTAGCCGGAGGCTAGAGTTCTCTTCTGAACTCCAGCTTCCGGCTCTCTCCATGCGCACTATGGGAGAGACGTCATGACGTCTCTCCCATAGTTCCGAGGACAGGACGGTGGCGGATGCAGGAGCGGGGATTAAGGCAAGTTTTTTTTTTTTTTGTACTAGCGGCACTACCACAGGAGCATTATATGGGGGCACTACTATAGGTTTTCTTTCCTTTCAAATCAAGAGGGTAAAGTCAGCGTATCTAAATATATTTGGGGGTAAAAGGTAAAAAAGTTCCCTGACCCCTGCACTAAAGGGTTTCAATGTCTACAATGTTCTTTTATTTTAGGTTAGTCATATTTCAGATAATTTTTAGTGGGCTAGAATTGCTAATACTTCAAAGAAGGAAAACTAGGATTGTTGCCAATAGCAACCAGATTGTAAATACCATTTCCTAGAATGTATTAGATACATTATAGTAAATATCTGATTGTTTTTTTTAAGGGCAACACCTCCACTTTTCCTTTGTAGTAGTTTAAGTAAACTAACCATTATATTTTTGGTCTTTAAAATATATTCCATATAAACTATTCAATTCATGATCTGAATAGTAGTGGGAAAGCAAGTAATCAAATCTCCCAATGTGAGTGAGTGTATCACCAAGTGTGCAATGTGTTTTACAGTTTGGTCAGCAAATTACATGATTGTTTATTTTAAACTGCACTCACACCTTAAAGTCACCAATGATGTCAGGAGTCAGCCATGTTGTAGACTTCACAAACCGTATGAAAAAAATCAGCCTATTAGTGCACTGTTAACTGTCATTAAGGTGTGAGGCATGAAGTCTTGTGCCTCAGTGATTTCACAAGACTTGATAGGTGGAATATTGGTAGAGCAACCAGAAAGGCTGCCTTGACTGCGTTAGGCCAAAGGCACATTAAATGGCTTATTTATTGTTAAACACAGTACTCTAGTAGGTACCTTTTTGGATGTATCTCGTCACACTAAATGGTATATGTAATAGCCTGCGGTATCGGCGAACTCCATTCGAGACTGCCTGATGTTTTAAAGTAGCAGTCATTTAAAATGCAAAATCAAGCTGGTTTTGCCTTTTTAAATGCCTGTTTCATTAAAACATCGGGCAGTCTCGCACGGAGCTCACCGATGCCGCAGTTCGCAGGCATTTACATTTACCCCCAAGACTTCACACTAAGCTAATTTATATGAACATTCATGTTGTGATTTGCTGACCAGAAATGAGAAGACTCTCACATTTGGAAATATAATTAAAACTGTGACGGAGAAGAGGGGTGTAATAGGTTCAAATCCCGACAGCGGCAGCCCGACATGGGTGTAGATCTCGGTCGTCCCTAAGGTAAGTATCGCTAACCTAATTTCCACCCCCCGACCCAAACCCTCCCTTAGGGGTGCCTAACCCTAATCCCCCCTTCCCTGCAGTCTAAACATAAGTCTCCTGGGGGGGGGGGGGGTGCCTAACCCTAACACCCCCCCTTCCCCTAGCCTAAACCTAACTCTCCTGGCTGGGGTGCCTAAGTCCCCCCGGGAGCCCTAAACCTAACATGCCCCCCCCCAGCGGCTATCGGCGCCTGGCTTACCTTCGTTCGGTATGCCGGGCATCAGTCTTCCGGCGTATGGTTAATGACGCCTGTCATTAGTACCACGCCGCGATTAGACAGTCTGGAAGCCAGCTGTCTGCATTTAGACCGTCGGCTTCCAGACTACAACACCAGAGAAGACTAGTATAGATATAAATCCTGCTGTTGGGTTTATAAACTGTCACAAAATAACTAGAATAGTGTGAACCCACACAGCTACCATATATCAGTTGTATTCATGTGCTCAATATTACTAATGTGACATGTTAACAATCAAAATGTTCCATAAGCCAATATAATTAATGTTGATGGAATCAAACATTTCTGATATCAAAAAGTATGATCTCAGTTATAGCAAAATAACCAAAAAGAACTACACATATTTTTCTGATCAGCTACACAAAACATATACCACGAATTTAAAATATAATTGTCTTGTTTCCGGAAGTACAATTTCTTTGTTTTGCAAATTACTTTTTTTTTTTTGTTTTATTTACAGTCTAGCTCTCTAATCTCAATGCACAGTGAGTAACAAGCATGCCGTTCTAAAGACCAATTGCACAGGACAGCCCCCACTAACTGCAAAATCAGCTGTTAGTGGGGGCAGTGCTGTGGGCTGAAGGACACGTGAGCATTTCACAGGCCCAGTAAACGCAATATGCATGCAAATGGGTCTGAAAATTAAAATGTATTTGTTTCAGTAAACCACACCTCCGTTCCCAATATTATTTGTGTTTGGGAGCATTGTGGTTTTTAGGAATGTTGTCTGCCCCATTCTATGCTGTTACCTCATGTGCATCGAGTACTGTAGAATATGGGAATAAAACTGCAAGTCATCTTGTTTGCTTTGGAGACCTGCCCAATGTGTTGGCTTTTGAGTAGGGCTTTACTGACATTTGACCCTTGTGGTGTTCAAATGGGAATCTGTATGATATAATGCTGGACGGGATGCCACCTCTGGGGGTCTCTAGTCCTAACCTAATCCTCAGGCTACCACTTTTATACTTACCTTCGGCATTTCGGCGTCGGTATAACTATGTCCAGCATCCCATCCGCCGGCATCTTAACCGCATTCCGTTCCAATTCCAGTGGGTACCAAACCTTAAATTCGGGTAGTGTGTGAAGTCACATATGCAAAAAGATTCAGTGGAGCATTCTCATTACATGTGAGGATCACCCTCTTATTACTACTCATGAATATTTAATACCAGCATAGACCATGGGGCATATTTACTAAAGTGCAGGTTTTTAGAAGTGGAGATGTTGCCCCTAGCAACTAAGATTCTAGCTATTATCTTGTAGAAGGTGCTGGAGAAATGATCAGTAGAATCTGGTTGCCATTTGTTTTAATTTAAGGAGCAGAATCAGAATAGGTTTTATAGTCCTGCAAAGCTGGTACTCTATGTGGTGGTGGAAGGGGAAGGATATATAACAAAGGAAGTAATGAGAGCTCTGCGAGAGTGCCAAGCTGTAGGAGGGTGCAGTATATATGATAGGTTGTCACAATACAGCCATGATTTTACTAACAAGCTGTTCCCTACAGACCGTAGCGTTACGATGAATAAATATTATCAACATGCTAAATTATCACACTGGAAAAACTATGATTTATAGGTTCTACTTCAGCAGATTGCATCATTACAGTATCTGCTCCAAGCTTTTGAACTGTTATAAATGTAAATCGACTTCTAGTGATCTTAAAAGGCAAATTATTTGCCATTAAAGGTTCTTGGAGTTTAATGTGTGCTGGCAGATTTGACACATTTGATTGATAAAACTTTAAATAATGGGTTATAATGGATAAGAATCTGATATTAAGATACTCACCGGTAACAGATGGTGTATTTGAATATCACTGTGCACCTAAACTGAACATGGAAGGGAACAAATCTGAGTCTTGTTAAATTGTAGAAAACGTTTTCTTATAGAATTTTTTATATTTAATGTCATACATAAAATGGACGTCTACATAATTTTGCCAAGTTGATGTTCAAACTGTTTTGCACTTTTTTTGTGTTCAATTATTTAATTAAAATACAGTATTCACCTAAATTGATTATTTTAATATTAATGCTCCAAGTCACTAAAACAGATGAGGTACCATGCCTGAAACCCAAGTGATGCTGGAGAAACACCTATCTAGGACTATATTTGAATTTCAGTGTTCACTACACAAGCTTGTCATGTGTCACACTGACCAATCAGTGCTCCTGACATATGATGACAAGCCTTACGTAGGAATCATTGAACTCCAAAATTCTGGCAACAACTGACTGTGGTGTATTGCCCATCAGAGGCGTACAGGGGTTGCATGTCTTCCAAACAGCAACATTTTTAGGTTTCCTTTCCGTGTGTCTCTGATAGGGGAGGAGGTTTAATATCAGGAATCTGAATGGGTGGTCATCTCTTACCTTTCTTGTTGCTTTCCCTAATTTATTATAGATTTCCCACCCTTCCCTATGTATAATGGGAGTTGGTATACTGTATTTACTGTTCCAACACGGTTGAAGGTCTCTGCAAAACAGTGCACTGCACAGAAGCTAAACATTAACTTATTTCGAACTGTAAAGAAGAAAAAAATAAAAATTCAAACAAATTCAGGGGTCTATGTACTAAGCAGTGAAAAGTGATAAGTCTGTGATAAGTACCAGCCAATCGGCTCCCAACTGTAATTTTTCAAACACATCCTGTGAGATGACAGTTGGAAGCTGATTGGCTGGCACTTATCACAGACATCACTTTTCACTCTGTCACTTATCACTGCTTAGTAAATAGACCCCACAATCTCTGAGAATAATTGTCTTTTATGTTTTTATGCATTTTATGATGTACCAGTATTTTTCTCATTATATGCACTGGAATTTATTTGACATAAATGTGAAGATATTTACCTGCTGATCGTGCACACATTCATGCTTGCTGCTATTATCGCTCACTGGCAAATGTGTTCCAGGTTCTTACAAGTCACATGGTTTGCCAGGATAGCATGGGTATAAATACAAACCTACATTTTTAGTTTGATAAACAAATCAGTGTATAAACTACTTCTGTTCTATCTCTTTAATTCATTTGTATATCACATCTTGTCTGCTTTGTTTAGAGATAGCCATGAACTGTATAATAAATTACTAGGGGAAGTACCTTATTGCACCATCTTTGCCTCTTTCCACATCAGACACTAAAAAAAAAATTTAAGGATCATATCAAGAAGCGCTCTGACTGTATACACCACTCAACAACTGTGCCTCCTATTCATTTCTCCATCGGAATCTTAACAATGCAAACCTCTCTAAAACTAACAAATACTTATGTTATCAGCTGATTTTCTGCAGTGTTCATGGTTGACACAAGGTACTGAAAGGGGCAGAATCGATTAAGTGCGAGACTCCATCTGCAGAGTTGGGCTGTGCCTCAAAACAGGCATTTATGGTAACGCTACGTTTACTACTTTCTGTTTGCACCTTACAAGGTGAAATAAGTGGATTAGCTCTGTTTTAAGTAATAGTCGTTGTTAGTAACAGTGCTAATTGAACTGCTTTTGGCACTAAAGCTGGCCATACAGCAGACCAACTTTCCTCCAACCATCCAACTAGTTGGTTGGTTGGTTGGAAAGAAAATCCGGTAAGGGATGGGAGCAAATGACCACTTGAGTTCATGGTCAGGTTCTGCAAACTATTCCTGAACAATTTTTACAGTGTCAGGGTGCATTTTCCTGTGGAAAGAGGCCACTGCCATTGCTATGAAGTTGTGTTACCTGGTCTGCAACTATGTTTAGGTAGGTGGTAAGTGTCAAACTGACATCTACATGAATGCCAGGACCCAAGGTTTCCCAGCAGAACATTGTCTCTGCTGGCTTACCTTCTTCCCATAGAGCATCCTGGTGCCATCTATTACCCAGCTAAACAATGCACCTGCACCCAGCTTTCCACATGATATAAAAGAAAACGTGACTCATCAGACCAGGCCACCACCTGCCATTGTTCCATGGTCCAGTGCTGATGCTAACGTGCCCATTGTAGATGCTGTCCGCAGTGGACAGGGGTCAACATGTGCATTCTGGGTCTGGTTCAGATCCACACGCAAAATGCCATTGCAGATACAATTTATCAAGGAGCGCAATTGTGAAAATATGCTTATGACTCACTCGCTGTCCAGGGCTAAAAGACACCCACTGAAAGCATTTCACGTTCACCGTTCCCACAGAGAACCAGAAATATTGGGCACAGATCAGGCAGCCATCAGCCTTCTGAGTAAGTCTAACATACAGCAGACATTGCGGGTCTCCAGACACGGAGGGCTCTCCTGCTATGAGCAGTGTTTAAACTGACATGTCTGCATTTTTCTAACCATCCCCCATTACCTCCCCCAAACACTGAGTACCTGTCACTCACTACGAGTGATTCCTCTGTGTGAACATAATTGTAAAGCAATCACTGTGCGTGCGTAATGCGGCTTACACGCATGCAAAATAGCTAACAATCGCTCAAACAGCATTAATATCGGCATTGCATGCGGATCTGAATCAGACCCTATGACAGGTCTGCAGCTACACAGCAAGCTGCAATGCACTTGTGACAGGGATGATTAGGCAGAGCTCATGACTGCAGGGAGACAATAGATGAGGCAGCAACAGCTCAGCCTCACTTCTGTATAGTCAGACACTGCTTGCAGTGCTGGGGATGGGGCCACACCACAGACAGCTGCACAGAAATGGCTAATAGAGGCATGCCTCTGAGTAATGGGGCATGCCTTGAGCATTGATGGACACCTTGAATGTATCATGTCACCAGGAAGTGCACTGCATGGTTTATAGATCGGAGCTCAGGCAGCAGCAGCAAGAGAAGACGCAGTGATGCAGCTAGGAGAATCAATGGACACTGAAGTTTAGTTTAATGAGGGGAGAGTTACAGTGAGTAGAGGGTGAGACAGGCTCCCAGCCATTGACCTCACTGCACATCAAAGACCTGTGATACACCTTGTTATCATAGCCAGCATTAACTTTTTCAGCAATTTAGCTGTGGAATCAGACCAGATCAGCTTGCAACTGCTCCCCACACGCATCAATGAGCCTTTGGAGCCCATGACCCTGTTGCTGGTTTACCGGTTGTACTTCCTTGAACCACTTATGGTAGATACTAACCACTGCATATTGGGAACACCCTACAAGAACTGCCGTTTTGGAGATGTGCTGACCCAGTAGTCCAGCCATCACAATTTGCCCTTTGTCGAACTCACTCAGATCTTTATGCTTGCCCATTTTTCCTGCTACAAACACCGCAACTTCAAGAGCAGACTGTTCACTTGCTGCCCAATATATCCCAACCCATGACCAGTGCCCTTGTAACGATATAATTAATGTTGTTCAATTCATCTGCCAGTAGTTCTCTTGTAAAGGTCCCCTTACACTAGCGACAGATTGTCACGATGCTGCGACCATGAAATGCTAGGTTGGAGGATCGATGAAATCCAACATGTTGGATTTCACTGATTTGCCAATCACGATAAAAGTATGATTGTGATTTGCAAATCGGTGAAATGTAACCTATAATTTCACTGCATTGCCGACCGGCAAATTGTCGTTCCTGATCCCATTGCAGGATCTGGCAATCTGTCGGCTAGTGTATGGCGGCCTTTGGCCGATGGGTGTATAATGAGACCACTATATCATGCTCTGCTCTATTGTTGGTTCCTGGCCTGAAACTACTACATCACTAAAGGGATGTTTCAATATTTTCTCTTAGAGTTCCAAGTAGGCTGCTATGCCATTTAATTTCTGAAGTGTTTAGTTCTAAAGTGTATTGAGTATTTAAAATTAATATCTGCGTTATACCGGAATTAAACTGAAGGAAAACCTACTGCAAGCCAATACTTACACAGATGGACTACACTCAAGCAACACAGTGAGTCAACAAAAATAACTCCAGCAGTCTGCATACTTTATTCCTCCAAGACTATTTACCTACTCTTTTCCACTACTTCGCCTATGTATTATACTGCCTAATTTTCTACCTCCCCTCTAAATACCTGCATCCTCTGCTGTGCTTTCCTGCCCTCCTCCTATTTGCTCACTTGCCATCCTTCGCTCTTGCCTTCCTACCTCCTCCCTGAGTTAGCCACCATGCCTCCTTGCCCCTGCCCCATACCAACCATCTCCACCGGTTCATGCCTTCCCCATAGATCTAGCCCACCTCCCCTCACCTACAACCTAGCCAATCTCATCCACATATCCCCCGCCACCTCCCTCCCATTCTCCTGTGCCCTCTGGAATACCAGATCTGTCTGCAATAAACTGCCCGCTATCCATGACCTCTTTATTTCACACACTCTAAATCTTCTCGCCATCACCGAAACCTGTCTCTCCTTCTCTGACACGACTGCTGCTGTTCTCTCCTATGGGAGCCTTTCCTTCACCACTCTGTCAGACCTGACAACCGCCAAGGTGGCAGAGTGGGCATCCTAATTATCCCCCAACTGCAACTTTTGCATTATCCCACCTCAGCCCTCCCTTTCTTTCTCCACCTTTTGAGGTCCACTCTATCTGTCTCTTCTACCCCATTCATCTCCCCCACCCAATTCTTTGACAACTTTGCTGCCTGGCTTCCCCACTTCCTCTCTGCTGACCTCCCCTCTATAATCCTTGGTGACTTTAACATCCCTATTGACATTACGAATCCTGCATCCACCAATTTTCTTGCCCTCTCCTCCTCCATTGGTCTTTCTCAATGGACCTTCGCCAATAACCACTGTCTTGGCCACTCCCTTGACCTTGTCTTCACCCATTGTTGTGCTCTCTCTGACTTCTCCAACTCTCCCTATCCCCTCTCTGACCACTATCTACTCTCCTTCAATCTCTCAACTCCTCCACTCCTCCCCTCACCCAAAGCCACCATCACCAGGCGCAATCTTGAGACTCTTGGCCCTGCTGTCCTGTCTTCCCTCCCAACCATGGCCTGCCCCAACCAGGCAGCCTCCTACAATATCACCCTCACTTCTGCACTTGACTCCGTTGCCCCCACCTCCTCTGTCCCCCTCCATCAGTCCAAACCGCAACTCTGGCACTCCAAACTAACCTGGTTTCTCCAAAAATAGTCACGCACCACCGAGCACCTCTGGAGGAAATCTCACTCTGGCGGACTTCCTTCACTTCAAGTTTGTCCTCTCTTCCTACAGCTTGGCCCTCTCCTTCGCCAAGCAATCCTTCTTCCAGTCGCTCATCTCCTCTCAGTCCTCCAATCCCCGCCGCCTCTTTGGTACTTTCAACACTCTCCTTTACCCAACCCTCCCATCCTCCCTCACTGCATTTGACTTTGCCTCAATTATAGAAGAGGAGGCAATCTGTCACATTATATCCTCCAATCTCCCTGTTGCAACCCCACCTCCCCCACCATGCGCACCTCCCGGCCACCCCACCTTGTGCTCCTTCATCCCCACAATGGGTGACGAGGTCCACTCCCTCATCTTGTCCTCTTCCCCCTCCACTTGCCCCCTTGATCCCCCTCCCTTCTCACCTTCTACGCTCCCTGTCCACCACCGCCTGCTTCCACCTTGCTCACCTTTTTAACTTATCTCTCTCCACCAGCATCTTTCCCTCATCATTCAAACATGCTCTTGTCACACCTATTCTTAAAAAAACTAACCTCAACCGGTCCTCACCCACCAACTACCGTCCCAATTCTCTTCTCCCTTTTACCTCCAAACTACTTGAGTGGCTTGTCTACAGCCGCCTCACCAGCTATCTGTCTGACAACTCCATCCTTGATCCTCTCCAATCTGGCTTTCGCCCACATAACTCCACTGAAACTGCCCTGGCCAAAGTCACCAATGACTTGCCTGCAGCTAAATCCAGGGGCCACTTCTCTCTGCTTATCCTCCTTGACCTCTTTGCAGCATTCAACACTGTGGATCATCCTCTCCTCCTCCTCACCCTTCAGACCTTTGTCATCTCTAATACTGTCCATGTCTGGTTCACCTCTTAACTCACCAACCGCTCCTTTTCTGTGTCTGCCTCCACCTCCGCCCCTTCCACCCTTCCCATTGGTGTCCCGCAGAGTTCTGTCCTGGGCCTCCTGCTCTTCTCCCTGTACACCTCTACACAAGGAGAACCCATCAGCTCCTTCGGCCTCCAATACCACCTCTATGCCGATGACACGCAACTATACCTCTCCTCTCTTGAACTCTCCCCTTCTGTCCTCTCTCAGGGATCCAGTTGCCTCTCCGCCATCTCTTCCTGGATGTCCGAGCTTTCTGTGAAGCTGGATAAAACCGAACTCATAATTTTTCCCCCTAATAGAGTCTTCACTCCAACCAATTTCGTTATTACTGTTGACAACACCATCATCTCCCCTGTCACCCAACTTCGCTGCTTGGATGTCACCCTTGACTCCACCCCCCACATTCAATCTCTGCCTCAAGTGTGTCAGTTCCAGCTATGCAACATCGCTCGCATTAGGCTTTTCCTCTCCCAGAATGCTACCAAACTGATTATTCATTCACTAATCATTTCTTGGCTCGACTACTGCAACCTTCTCCTCACTGGCCTCCCATGTTGCCATCTTGCTCCCCTCCAATCTGTTCTCAATGCTGCAGCTAGACTTATCTTCCTCTCCTGCCGCTCCACTTCCGCTGCTTCCCTCTTCCAAAATCGGCACTGGCTCCCATTCCCCTATAGAATCCTCTTCGAACTCCTCACCTTCACATACAAGGCCCTTTCTAGCTCCACTGCTCCCTATATCTCCGACCTCATCTCCTTACATACTCCCTCCCGCCCACTCCGGTCTGCCAATGACTGTTGCCTCTCCTCCATCCTGGTTACTTCATCTCATGCTCGTATCCAAGATTTTGCCCGTGCAGCCCCCCTTCACTGGAATGAGCTTCCTCGCTCGATCAAGCTCTCCCCGACCTTGCAGAGCTTCAAACGTGCACTGAAAACCCACCTGTTCACCAAAGCATACCCTTCCACCACATAACCATGTCACCAGGTCACTCTCCCTCCTGCCTCAGCCAACACTAACTTGCCTACTTCCTGCACTCAGATTCCCCTCTATACACACTCATGCCTCATATATTCTGTCTGTTTCCCCTCTCCCCTAGATTGTAAGCTCCTAGGAGCAGGGTCCTCCTCCCTACTGTCTCACAGCCCTCTTCTCAAGCAATTCAATGACAGCCTTCACCTTCCAAGCTGTATTGTGGATGGAGAATTGTGGTGCTAATTGTTACTTGTGCTCTGTTTAATTTTGGTTATTGTATTGTAAAGTAAGTTGCTGTGCACCCTGTAGTGTATGTACGGCGCTGCAGACCACTTGTGGCGCCCTATAAATAAAATGTAATAATAATAATAGGAAACATAAAGCATTAAGAACACAAAATTCAGTTTAAACAATGTATGAATAATCGCTTCAAACTAAATATTATTCACAATTAAGGCATCTTGCAATTGCAGAGTGTGCATCTGCCTCTAAATATGACATTTATAAATGTCATGACGGACTGCGAAGTAAATCACATCTTGCAAAAACATGTGCTGCAAGTAGACCGTGCAAGTCCTACTAATAAATGGCAAGTTCTGATTGGTTACTATGTATTACAGCAATATTGTGCAGCCTACTGAATAATACTGATATGTAGGGGTTAATGATTGATTACGTGTGGCTAAATCAGTGTTTCCCAAACTGGGTGCCTCAGGACAATTGCGAGGGTGCCACGGGTTGGTGGTCCAGTACCAAGTAAAATTATATTTAGTCAGTGTGATAGGCAAACCCAGTGCGCCAATCAAAAAATATGTGGACAAAAAGAAGCACAGCCCTGTCAACCACCACATAACTGAACCTACAGATGACATATAAGCACAATTTACTTCATTTAATTGTTGCTGAATTTCTCAATAAGAAACTTTTGGGCCAGGGGTGCTGTGTAAACAATGCTGATACTCTAGGGCGCCGTGATTTGAAAAAATTTGGGAACCATTGGACTAAATGAATCATGACACATAGATAACTGTACCTACAACTTCAGATATGTTAATAAAAACACTGAGCTTGTATGGTAGGAACAAAGCAGCAATGCTTTTATATTTCTCTATATTATCTTGTGGAAGTTTCACTTTAGAACATGATTTCTGAATTGTCACTGTCCACATTTCCACCAGAGGGCGCACATCTAACAGTTTTAACATACTGGATAATATTATATAATCACTTTTATGAAACATAATGGCACTTATGAGAAAATATATATATTTTAATAAAGTCTTATATAAATTGCATAAGTAATTGCGTAAGTAACACAGTTTGTGCAGTAATACTGAAGTCTTCATCAGAGTGAGTCCCTTTAACCCAGCAAAGTACTTTGTTTCCGTGAGCCATTTATTCCTACATAAGAAGTTGTTTTTAGGTGTTATTAGCTGTATCTTGCCTCTGAATTAAGAAGAATGCAGTGCAATAAGTTCACATTTATGGTGAAGTATGTTCTTAAAAGAATAATGCACCTGCTAATGATAGGCCTAACTTTAGTCACTGTGCAGTGGCGTAAATTCATCCCAGATGCCCGGAGGTAAGTTATAATTTGGTGCCCCCCCCTCCCCGTCACAGCCGCTGACACTGTAATGTAGCAATTTGCATGCAGACAGGCTATAGATAGATGAAGGCAGCAGCTGATGGTCTGACATGGAGCTCTCCACTAGTGAATGGTGGCTTCTCAGGTGCCGGGAAGGGGTGCCATGTATTGGGCGGCAGTGACGGTAAACTCCGGGTGCATAGTTACAGCCCTAAGAGGGGTGAATATGTTGTGGACAATGGAGGAAGTGCCCCTTCAGAGCTGGAGCCCGGCGGCAGGCGCCTCCATTGTCTCCCATAGTTCTGCCCCTGTCACTGTGACTACTCTTTTTGTCTTTTGATACATGCGCAAAAAAGTAGCATACCTAGGAGTGCGTGCGCATATAGGGTCCATGGTGTGTCAGACGCTGTCTCTGTACTTGTCTGCAAAATTCCAGCCTTCGCTGCAGAGGATGGAGCAGTGCAGTGAGTTGTACATGTACTATATAAAGTATATCATCTAGTTCTAATGTGAATTGATTGGGGGCACTATTCTGTAGCATAATATGATTGTTGGTAAGTGAGGAGATGGAGTTGGGGTATTGATGACATATATGATGATATGGTGTTAGATTGGGGGGGGGGGCATGATGAGCAAAGCAGGATTTAGATATTTGGGTGCCCAATAAAATCATCAGAATGATATACTGTCAATTTTATTAAAAAGTATAATGTGTAAATATACCAGCACCACAAATGTGTCGAACACACTGTAGTACCACCAGTTCACATTATGCCACACAGTGTCCTCAATTCACATAATGCTGTAGTGCTCCCAGGTCACTTCATGGCATACAGTACCCCAGAGGCGTCACTTACCTTTGTGACACCGGGTGCTGCAAGGCTTAATTGATGTGCGCGTCGTAGGCACGTGCGCTCAAAAGGGGCATGGCTTCACAAAAGGGGTGTGGCCATGACCCACGAAGCCACTCCCCTGTATGTGTGCCGATATTGGGGTCGTTACCACCTCCCGTTCTCTGCACACAGTGCGCTTCCCCAGTGCTTCTGCAGCTGCTTGGGAGGCCCACAATCTCTCCCTGCCAGTATCCATTTCATGGTGACACCATCCGATGGGGTGACACCAAAATAGCAGAGCAGCTCTGCTATTTTGCTGTCACCCCCTTGGATGGTGTCACCCAGTGCGGGCCGCACCCCCATAGTGACGCCAGTGCAGTACCCTCATTTCACATTATGCCACTCATTGTCCTCAGTTCACATTATGCCACTCAGTGTCCTCAGTTCACATTATGCCACACAGTGTCCTCAGTTCACATTATGTCACACAGTGTCCTCAGTTCACATTATGTTACAGTGCACTTCATGACATACACAGGGGTGCCGAGAGGGGGGGGGCGGATACAATTTGCCCGGGCTCCCAGAAGGGCCCGGCGGGGGCCCAGCGCTGCCCTCCCCTCCCTCCCTATCTCGCAGCAGCCCAGCACACAGCATGTGCTGGGATGCAGTGGGTGATTGCTGTGGCGCGAGCACTCACCTATGCCTGAGGGGGGGAGCGATCACACTGATCGCGCCCCCCCCTTGGCTTTGCGGCGGGCTGAGGGGCTCACAGTTTGTTTTTTCAAGGGGGCGTGGCCATGCCTCCCACGATTAGGCCACGCCGGCGGCGCTCTCTATGCCCATGGACATACATTACCCTCAATTCACATTATGTTACACAGTGTCCTTAGTTCACATTATGTTATAGTGCACTTCATGACATACAGTACCCTCATTTCACATTATGTCACAGTGTCCTCAGTTCACATTATGTTATAGTGCACTTCATGACATACAGTCCCCTGATTCAGACCCGCTCGTAAGCGTCCGCACGCTCGTCGCACAACTGCGTATGGTTCGTAATGCGCGTGCGCAAACCAGTCATTGCGGTTGGAAATCGTACGCTCGTAAAACACAGAGGGGCTGCTATTTTGAGTGACAGAATGTGCCGTTTGTGGGTGGTAACAAGGGAAGGTGCTTGAAAACGGGGGAGTGGTTGTGCGAACGCAGGCGTTCCCAATGGTCAAAACGGCGTTTAATGGGAGTGCATAATTAGCAAAGGAGCGTCATCGATCACATCACTTGGTTGTCTTTTAGCCTGAACTGCTCGCAGTGATTATGGGAAGTAATTCCTACCACAAGCGCTGCGAGCAGTTCAGATGCCGTTCGATGTTCCCGATTAATCTAATAAAAACAGGAGATGACATGATTTGAGAACGGCAAAGGGGCGTCTTGAAAAAATAGCGAGCACATTTAGCGGACGATCGCACAGACATAGAGGCGTCCTCACACCGCAAAGAGCGAGCGCTCAATTTAAATATCCGGCCCCTTTTTGAGAGCGAGCGGCTGCAAATAGCGTCCGGGTCTGAATCAGGCCTTCAGTTCACATTATGCATCCCTACTGCAATTCACTTCACTTTGATTTCAAATCTCAGAAACTGCAGACTGCAGCAGGACATTTGAAGAAGCATCTGCTACGCCACAACCATACTACAGGTAGCACCAGGCACCTGTCTATTTATCCTACTTCCACTTGGCTCTTCCAAACCTGACAATGTTGTCTGATGATGCATCAGTCGTTGCAGCCTACACCCTGCCTCCTCACAGGCAAGTCTGATGCTGGTAATGTAGAAAAATGTGAGGACCCTTTTTCTGGTGGCTCATAGTCAATGCAAAAAATAAATATCTACAATTTTTTCTTATTTTAGTTTACATTTTGTGATCGCTGTACTTTAAGTTAAAAAACAACAAATCTGTTGAAAGCACAGAAATTGTTAATGTTGGAATCTATTGAATATTTTGATTCTGTGTAAACACTAAGCGCATTCCACTTTCTCACACTTGTGTTGGCTCCAATAAAGTTTGTTAGGATACAATCTGTAGGATTTCAAATGGGTCAGAGAGAGGCTTCTTGGAACGCAAACTGGCTGGATAATTCTCCCATCAGACAAAACAACTTAAGTTAGAACTAAAGACAATAAATAGGAACACTTTTATCAACAACCCAAATTAGGATTCTGTAAATGCCTCTCAAAGTGCGATATCATTAATTTCATCTACAGATTAAAATCTGTCTGTCGTAAACACACGAGTCATGGAAAGTCCAACACTGAGGCATGAGGCACTTCATTGATTCAACCCACTCATGCCTCATGACTCAGTGATGTCACTAGCTCCTAAAGGAAAAATAAGGAAGCATTCTCATAAATGCAACCTTAAGGGCAGGAATTAAGATCTATTCAATGGACACAATGTGCCATTTCAGAACGGCATGTCGTGTTCGGCACTACTGTAAATGATATATCACAGCTATGCACATTGCTTTGAATTGAATCTGCCCCTTATGGTGCGTACACAAGGTATGATTAAAATGCACGATATGAACGATAACAATATCGATGATATCGTTATCATTCATATAGGTAATTTTTCTGTGCCTCCAACCCATCAACGACCTACGATGCGTGGGCACGTATGGACGATAAAGATATCGTCCATCGACCGTGCATGCAGGCCAACTTGGTCGATATTGACCAGGTTACTATAGGGACCAGCAATCGTTGATCGCGGGTTGCTAGCCGTCATTGGATTGGTGGTGTGCTGGTTGATCGATATCGATCATACATCACAGCCGGGAGATCGTTAAACGATATCGTTATCGTTGACGATCGTCCCGTGTGTATGCACCATTAGACCTCACAGACTGTCTGCTTTACTGTGTGAGACAAGTAGTTTTTACAATTTCTTTTACTGGTGGTAAATTAATCAGATCAGCTAAATGCTTAATTTAAAGCTATTACATTTACAGAAGCATACAGAAGTGTCCTCCAGTCTCTTAGCCTGGTGACTATTGCTGAAATATGGCACCAACAGAGTTACCAACAGAGCCAGATTAAGGAAGGGAGGGGCACTGGGGGTGAGTGCCCCCGAGCACCTCTCTTAGGGGGACCCCTCAGACAGGAGCACACTGTCAGACTGTGCAGTGTCATAGCAGGGGTGGGCCAGATGATCAGTGGGGGCGGGCCAGATTCTCTCAAGTAGCCATAGCTGCTCTGCCCTAGCTCTGGCGCTGATCTCCGGGGACTGATTCTGTTTGTCTCCAGCCTCCACCGCTAGCTTGTCAGCAGCACATCTCCCAGCAGCGGTGCAGCAACTGTCTGCTGACCTAGAGGAGGCTCTGGAGTCTGCCCCTGCTGCAGGTAGGACCTGCATCGCTGCTGCATCATGTTAGTGCGGGGAAAGAGGGCACACAACAGGCACAGTCAGGGGGTGTTGCTGAAAAGAGGGCATGGGCTCGAGGAGTGGGGGCAGGGCCACCTGTCTTAAATGCCCTGGGGTCCCCGAAGGCTTAATCCGGCCCTGATTACCAGTATACAAAGCTGACTAAAATCTAAAAGCTATTGTTCAGAATAGTGCGGTATGAATTTTGTGCACTTTTCCTCCCATTTGCCCAGGCACATTAGGTCAAAAGAAGACCAGCCCCTATATCACATAAACTACATAAAGATTCACCCACTCCTTTACAGCCATGCCCACTTCCCAGAGAGAGTCCAGTAGTGGCAGAGTGGTGGGCCGAGTGCAGTGCTAAAATATGCTTTGGGCCCCCTCCTCTGCACCGCCCCAAGGTCATACTATGCCACATGGCAGAGAGTGACAGGGAAAGACAGAGAGTGACAGGGCAAGGCAGTGGGTGACAGGGAGAGGCAGAGAGTGACAGGGAGAGGCAGAGAGTGACAGGGAGAGGCAGAGAGTGACAGGGAGAGGCAGTGGGTGACAGGGAGAGGCAGAGAGTGACAGGGAGAGGCAGAGAGTGACAGGGAGAGGCAGATGGTGACAGGGAGAGACAGAGAGTGACAGGGAGAGGCAGATGGTGACAGGGAGAGACAGAGAGTGACAGGGAGAGGCAGTGGGTGACAGGGAGAGGCAGAGAGTGACAGGGAGAGGCAGTGGGTGACAGGGAGAGGCAGAGAGTGACAGGGAGAGGCAGATGGTGACAGGGAGAGACAGAGAGTGACAGGGAGAGGCAGTGGGTGACAGGGAGAGGCAGAGAGTGACAGGGAGAGGCAGTGGGTGACAGGGAGAGGCAGTTGGTGAGGAGAGGCAGAGGGTGACAGGGAGAGACAGAGGGTGACAGGGAGAGACAGAGGGTGACAGGGAGAGGCAGTGGGTGACAGGGAGAGGCAGTGGGTGACAGGGAGAGACAGAGGGTGACAGGGAGAGACAGGGTGACAGGGAGAGGCAGTTGGTGAGGAGAGGCAGATGGTGACAGGGAGAGACAGAGGGTGACAGGGAGAGACAGAGGGTGACAGGGAGAGACAGAGAGTGACAGGGGGTGACTGAGGGGCAGAGAATGACAGGGAGAGGAAGAGTATGGTAGGGAGGCAGTGGGTGACGGAGAGGTAGATGGTGACAGGGAGGCAATGGGCTTATACGTTGATTTGAGCAACCACCATTTTGTCTTTTAATGTTCTGAGAGGCGTGGATAAGATCAGTGGTTGGAGGGTGTGCTGGTCCTTGTAGTGCCATATTTGTGGTTCCTGGGGTGCCTCCAGGTGAGTTAGCTCTCAATTTAGAAATATATAAATGTATGTGCTACTGTATTATGCAATGCATAAATGTATGATCCAAAGTAGGTGCTATTATCATGTAGTATTAGGACCACCAAGCAGAGACACCGTGGCGTGGCTGGTGGCTTAACTTATGTTTGCAATATATGTACTGAGATCTCTGCAATCACTATTATTATATATGATGCAAATCACTTTACTGGCCTATATGCAGAGGGCAAATTCTGACCCGCTCGCGAGCGCTGAGCGCTCACAAGCGGGTCGATGGTGCCCAAGTGCGCATGCGCATGACGGAGGCGCCTTCCGTCATGCGCATGCACAAAACCCGAATAACGACGACCAAGCCGTCGTTAAGGGTCTCGCACCAAAGGGGGCGTGCTGTCGATGGTGGGCGTGCCGGGGGCATGGCTGCCCAGACAGAGGCATTCCCATGGGAACGCCTACCATCTGGGGCCGGCTCCACTGACATCACTAGTGATGTCAGTGGGAGTGATTTTGGCTCTGATAGAGCCAAAAGCACTCCTGGGCTTGCGGCAGCGAGACCCTACTGCACGGTCTCATTGCAAGCCCAATGGTCGGGATGGTCTTGACCATCACGACCATTATTTTGGCCGCTCGCTATAGCTGTGGGTGGTCACCTACAGATATGCGAGCGGCCGGGAGGCCGCTCCAAAAAGGAGCAGGGACGGCCCTGATTCAGAGCGAGAGCTCTGTCAGAGCGTCCGGCTCTGAATCAGGGCCAGAGTGCGGGTGGAATTTTTTCTTTTTGTCTGGTTTTATTGTCTAGATTGACCCCTCCCTTACACACACATGTAATGGGTTTATAAATTGATATGAACAACCACCATTTTGTGTGTTAGGGAGGCAGTGGGTGACAATGAGAGATAGAGGGTACAGGGAGAGGCAGGGGGTGACAATGAGAGATATAGGGTACAGGGAGAGGCAGGGGGTGACAATGAGAGATAGAGGGTACAGGGAGAGGCAGGGGGTGACAATGAGAGATATAGGGTACAGGGAGAGGCAGGGGGTGACAATGAGAGAGAGGGTACAAGGAGAGGCAGGGGGTGACAATGAGAGATATAGGGTACAGGGAGAGGCAGGGGGTGACAATGAGAGATAGAGGGTACAGGGAGAGGCAGGGGGTGACAATGAGAGATATAGGGTACAGGGAGAGGCAGGGGGTGACAATGAGAGAGAGGGTACAAGGAGAGGCAGGGGGTGACAATGAGAGATATAGGGTACAGTGAGAGGCAGGGGGTGACAATGAGAGAGAGAGGGTACAGGGAGAGGCAGGGGGTGACAATGAGAGAGAGAGGGTACAGGGAGAGGCAGGGGGTGACAATGAGAGATAGAGGGTACAGGGAGAGGCAGGGGGTGACAATGAGAGATATAGGGTACAGGGAGAGGCAGGGGGTGACAATGAGAGAGAGGGTACAAGGAGAGGCAGGGGGTGACAATGAGAGATATAGGGTACAGTGAGAGGCAGGGGGTGACAATGAGAGAGAGAGGGTACAGGGAGAGGCAGGGGGTGACAATGAGAGGGTACAGGGAGAGGCAGGGGGTGACAATGAGAGATAGAGGGTACAAGGAGAGGCAGGGGATGACAATAAGAGAGAGAGGGTACAGGGAGAGGCAGGGGGTGACAATGAGAGAGAGAGGGTACAAGGAGAGGCAGGGGGTGACAATGAGAGAGAGAGGGTGCAGGGGTGACAGAGAGAGAGGGTACAGGGAGAGGCAGGGGGTGACAATGAGAGAGAGAGGGTACAAGGAGAGGCAGGGGGTGACAATGAGAGAGAGGGTACAGGGAGAGGCAGGGGGTGACAATGAGAGAGAGGGTACAGGGAGAGGCAGGGGGTGACAATGAGAGAGAATGTACAGGGAGAGGCAGGGGGTGACAATGAGAGAGAGGGTACAGGGAGAGGCAGGGGGTGACAATGAGAGAGAGAGGGTACAGGGAGAGGCAGGGGGTGACAATGAGAGATAGAGGGTACAAGGAGAGGCAGGGGGTGACAATGAGAGAGAGAGGGTAAAGGGAGAGGCAGGGGGTGACAATGAGAGAGAGGGTACAGGGAGTGGCAGGGGGTGACAATGAGAGAGAGAGGGTACAGGGAGAGGCAGGGGGTGACAATGAGAGATAGAGGGTACAGGGAGAGGCAGGGGGTGACAATGAGAGAGAGGGTACAGGGAGAGGCAGGGGGTGACAGGAGTACAAGCACACAGTCCTGCACAATGTGAAGAAAAGGGGGGCTGTACCTTGGTGGGGACGGGAACAAAGTGCCATCTGCCCTGTATGTGAGAGGGACCCCCGCCCCCTGTGCTTTCCTCACTTCTGCACACAATCAGACAGGCTCTGACAGAGGCGCCAGTTACAAGTTCTGCCTCCAAATCACAGTCAGATGTGGATGGGATAGAATTCATAGCTGTCTGAATTAAGCTGGGTACAAACCTATACAATTATCGGGCCGTTCATCCAATATCGAGAGAACGGCCTTTGGATTGTATAGGTGTGTATGCTGTCTCGATGCAGGAGCGTTAGCCGACAAATTGCTTTTAACATTCCTGCAATGGTCGGGATCGGGAGGTCGCATCTTATGTACGGTTTAATATTTATCGGGTCCACCTCCCGTCCCATAGAAGCCCGTACACACTGTGCTATGTCTGCACAGTATGTACGCATCTGACAGGGGGTCACACTTGGGACAGACTGCGCGGCTGATCGGGACAGTTTTACCCGATCAGCCTACAATCGTAAAGGTGTGCACCCAGCATTAGAGGCAGTACATGGCGGGGATCATCAGCGCTTATAGGCGGCAGGACAGCCCTATCAGTCCGGCTCAGATGGCAGACTGATGCGGCCGCCACCCTTACATAAGGGGCAGGTCCATCAACTGTCCTGGGAGAAGTAGCAGCCATTGCTTTAATTCATCTTTAAATGAAGAATCTTACAATCCTGCATCACTATTCTAGATACTGTCTTTGTAGCTACTATGAGTGCCAGAATTGGGTTGCCTTTAGTTCTCGATGTGTGGTGGAACTACAAATCCCAGCATGCTCTGCAAAACTTAGTAGGGAATTATACAGGCTGCTTGCCTGTGCTATTATTTGAGTAGCAATATTCATAATTTATGTAGCAAACCTCAAGCCATTGTAAGAAGAATTAGACAGCCAAATAAAATACACAATTAACGAGAGAGAGAGAGAGAGAGAGTTAGAGTATGAGTGTGAGTGTGTTTGTATTGATGTGAGTGGTTAAATGTTCAATAAGTAAGGATAGTGTTATCAGCATGCTTTCAGTGCCAGGACATTCCCTATTCTCGATCACCACCACCCTTGTTTGATTCTTTAACAATCTAATTAAAATTCGACATAATCAAGTTGTAGCAGATGGTAACGTTTAACTCAATCCGTCTTTGAACTGAATATAATTTTACCATTGGGCAGATCAAAGAGACTGCAACACAAAAACATTAGGGGAGGAAGTTTTGTTTGTATAACAAAAAGATAAGTTCCATGATTTCATATTATTGTAAGAGGCAGTGGCTGAAAATTACACAAAGTTGTTTTGAGCAACTCAGTAACAAGTCATTATTTTTAGCCAAAATAGTGTCTCTTATTTTATAGAGTATACTTAGGGGTAAATTTACTAAAGTGAGAGTTTTTAGAAGTGAGTTTTAAAAGTGATGTTGCCCATAGCAACCAATCAGATTCTACTTAACATTTAACTAGCACCTTCTAGTAGACAATAGCTAGAATCTGATTGGCTGCTATGGGCAACATCACTTTTAAAACTCTCTTCTAAAAACTCTCTCTTTAGTAAATTTACCCCTTACAGTGGGTTTGCAGTTCAGTGAGCTGTTCTCCCTCTTCTTACCACATTCTTTGCTATACCTAGGGTCTAATGATGTGTTTCTTGGGGTCCACCAGCTTATTCCACCCTCTTACAACTATGTTCTCTCTATGGGCCTGATTCAGTGGTGGACGCAATGTCGATGTTGGATGTAGTGGAGCAATTTTTTGTTGCTACTGCGCGCGTGCGACGATGAATTAGAGCCAGTGGATGCAGTGAGGATTTACCCGTAAAGTGAGTGACAGGGGATGTAACAGAGGGTGGCTACAAAAATGTGGGTGACCGGGACCGTTTTCTGGGCACGACCTCTGTGGATTGGTATGCAGCTTGAGAGAGACCCTGGCGTCTTAGGTGTGACGTACATTCTGAGACAGCATAGGCCTGCTCAGATGTTCCATGTGTGACCGATGTCCCCGAAGGTTCATCCTTTGTGCGAAAGACACCAGCGGTGGGCAGCTCTGTGCACAAGACATCAGCTAAGTCAGTAGCATATTTTTGCCAGTCCAAATGCAACTGCATCCACCTCTAAATCAGGCCCTATGTTACTGACTGTTGTTCTTTGCATAGTAGTGCTCTCCCTACTAACCAGGCTTCTTGGTATACTGTATATTTACTACGCATCAAGTGTGCAGTCTAATTGGAACCAAAAGGCATTGATGGCAGATTGCAGTCTAAAAATACAGTATTTACTATGCATCGATTTTGACTATCATTTGTCATCGTCCATAGATACCATTTGGATTTCAAACCCCTATTCCGCAGCAAATCCGATGACAATCTGCCATCAATCTGTGGGGGACTTAAAGCACTGCACAGATCACTATGATCTTTGCTGGCTTTGTTTTATTAATAATGAATATTTAAAGTTGTAAACATTTTTAAAATGACGGGATGAGGTCTCCCCCAAAATCATTAACCATCCCCAGGCAGTCCAAAGCCCTCCCCCTTTCCACTATATTTGTGTAGTTTGTACTCTTGAAGGCTGAGACTCCTTTCTGCTTGGTATTTGCACCCCACCCATCTGACCTTAGGTGCTTTTAATCATCTGCACAGGTTCCTACATTGCTGTCTACATATAAGAATGGGCACTATGAGAGGTAAGTCCTGGATAAATTGACACAATGTGTTAGTATTAGGGATGTTAGGGACTCATCTTATGGGGTTCACCTTGACATGGTAGATGGGCAAACAATTTTGGCCAAACTTGTACTAAGAACTTCATTTATACTCCATTGTAATTGTAGAGTTTATCAGGATTATTTCGACTATCAATGTTCTTAGTAATCAGAATTTGAACCTGTGTTCTTGGGGTCTGATTCAGAGCCGCTCACTGTTTGTGAGTGCTCGCTCTGAATCAGGGCGGGGATTTTTTTTTTCGCCCTCCAGGCTGCTCGCTAAGCTGTGGGTGACCACCCACAGCTTTTACGAGTGGCCTGGCGATGGTCGCGATTATCGTGACCATCGGGCTTGTGAGGAGACCCTGTGGTAGAGTCTCAGCTCTCGCAAGCCCGAGTGGACTTCCTGCTCTAATTCCGAATATGTCATCTGTTTTGCTAGATTAGCTCTAATTGTTTAGATACACGGACGAGAAACAAGAAAAATACAATAGGCAACTGTCAAGTGACTGTGATTGGGTGGCCGATCACTTATATACGGAGGAATATTCTAGAACACAGGTTCTCAAACTCGGTCCTCTGGACCCCAAACAATGCATGTTTTCCAGGTCTACTCACAGAATCACAAGTGCAATCATTAGTTCCACCTGTGGATCTTTTAAAATGTGTCAGTGAGTAATGAATACACATGTGCACCTGCTGGATGACCTGCAAAACGTGACCTGTGTGGGGTCCTGAGGACCGAGTTTGAGAACCACTGTTCTACAATGATAGCGGAGTGAACACCTAGAATATTCACGTGTCTCACATTCTAGAATGTTCCGATAGCTATAACGCATGTTTATGGGAATCTAAGTTCCCTATTGCCTGAGGGTATCCATTAGCTGAAGAACTAGAGACAATTTGATAGAAATACTTACATTTTTTAATTCAGCAACCCCAAAATACCTTAAATTCATTCAAATATCCTTGCCAACTAAACAACTTGTAATTGAGTAGATTTATTAAAGGGGGGTAGGAAGACTCAGGGGCATCTTAAGAGAGGAAGGGGCCTGTGTGCACTCCCCGTGCGGGGCCCCCTGCTCTCTCCCTGGTGGCCTGCAGCTGACTGATGCAGATGGCCAGCCACCGGAGCATTAGTAGGCTCCAGGCACTAGAGTGTCCCTGGAGTCTACTGAACGCCGGAAAAATGGCAGCGGCGGCCATGTTCCGGCGTTCTGTGAATATGCAGTAGACTCTGGGCACTAGAGTGTGGATGTGCAGTAGACTCTGGGCACTAGAGTGTGCCCGGAGTCTACTGCGCATGTGCAGAACACCAGAAAAATGGCCGCGGTGGCCATTTTCCGGTGTTCTGAGCAGCGCTGACACCCGACGCGGGACCACGGACAGGTGAGTTTAAAATAATATGGGTGCAGAGTGTGCGGTGCGGAGCCCCCCCGGACCCAGGGGCCCATGTGCCCCCCATACACTGCACCCTTTATAGATATGCCACTGAGAAGACGTAAATCCAGGGCAGGTCACTGTATGAAAATAAGTATCACCATACATATGACAAGAGATTACAGTACAAGGAATATAGCAATTTCAACACAGTAGTTAGCAATACAGCAGTGAATAGGCAAAGTGCAATAACTATTTCTAATAGTTAAATTGCCTTCTTCTTTATCTTTGCTGCTGCAGCACATCTTTGGCTATAGCTAGGAATAGGGCAACTTCTCGGTTGTCTCAAAATACTAAACTTTAACACACATCATCATTTGCAAAACACAGATACATACCTTCCAACATCTGTGCTGTATAATTCATTACTACCCCCATGCTCCATGAGGAGGGAGTGTGGTCTAGTGATACGCCACCATTTAATCACTCTGGGGGTGTGCCCAGCACTCCCAGAGATGCTAGGCTACCCCCAGCGACTCTCCCTGCACTGCATCTATTCACCTGCTGCTCTACGATGCATTGGGATTTGTAAATATTTTGTGAGGTATGCAGATATACAGTAATAGATTAACAATTATTCAGCAGATTTAGCAAAAAACTCAAAACCAGTATTTTATATACTCTAAAGTGTACACAAAGTTCTGTCGTTGGAGTACTCTGTTGCTGGATGATCATGTATTTGTAATCCACAATTGGTAATATTAATAAGCTTAGCATCTAATTGTCAGGAACTGTATGGGAAGTTCCTTGGGAAAAGACAAAAGCCAGAGGGTTAAGGCGGCTAGGGAATGACCAGGTGAGTGACAGTACTAGGTCTCCCTATTGCGGCCAAACCCAGGTTTGGCTAGACCTGTCCAGAGGCGCAGAGTCTAACTCACTTGGTGGTCTTCATCAGTGAACCCTCCAGATGGGATATGGGTTTTGCTGCACCAAGTGAGCAGGTCACGGCCCTCTGGACAGGTACCTGGTAGTGGCAGGAAGTCCGGTACTATATTAGAATTAATTAGCACTGGGAACTCTAGGAATGTAATAACACTAGAGGTCTGCATAAGAACTAAATAGTTAGGACACAAGGGATCAGCTAGTACTGAATACTTGAACACAGGAGAACGGTGTGTGAACTGAATACTTGAACACAGGAGATCAGCGTATGAACTGAATACTGGAACACAGGAGATCGGCGTATGAACTGAATACCTGAACACAGGAGATCGGCATATGAACGGAATACTTGAGCGCTGGAGATCAGCGTATGAACTGAATACTTGAATACAGAAGATCAGCGTATGGACTGAATACTTGAACACAGCATGTACTGGGAATTGCTAGAGATCCAGGTGCTGACTTGCACAGAGAAACACAGAGAAATGTGGATACAGGCATGTACTGGCAATTGCTAGAGATCCAGCTGAGAGCTAACTAGTATTTAGCATGAAAGCTGACACCACAGTAACACATGGAGGCAGCTAAAGAGATACAGGAACTGTTACATGAAACACTGGAGCTCTGTGAGGAATGCTAAAGTAACTCGCCGAGAATTAGTATGGGAGCTAATACAAGTAACACTGGAGGTCAGCGTGAGGGCTGAAACAACACACTGGAGATACTTCATGGAAAACACCAGAGAGCATAACAATCACTGGAGCAGTGAAGTTGAACAGCAATTTCCTGTTCCTAGAGTCAGACTAAATACCCCTGGGTAGCTGGTCATTGGATCAGAGGATCAGCTGAGTGACCACAGGACTACCATTGGGAGAGACTAGTCAGGTGATATGGACCAACATGGCTGTGCCCATGCCCAGCACCCCGGGACCCAGGATGCATGCACAGAAGCCCTAACAGACCTCAGGGAGAATACTCAGTCACCACTCACCTCTACTCCAAGCGGCTGCACACCTAAGCCCAAGGACGCCAGCGCCAAGGTGAGTAGCGGCTGATCTCAGGCCACGTCTTGACACTAATGCTGTTCTATCCTGATTTCAGAGAGCAATAGCTTTGGCTTTCCGATGATAAGGTACAATAAACATTTCCAATGCAATATATCCCAGTTATCTTCAGCACAGTACTATAACAATAACTTCCAAAGTGCTCTTTAACTCAACTCAGTATTCACGCAAAATGGCTGCCGCTATTTACACTGACAGGCTCAGGCTTTGTATCTCTAGTAGCTCAGTCTCTTGCACAAGTCAGGATTACACAGTACTTGAAATTGAGCAAATCTCAGTATCTCTAAGCAATTATCTTAGGGGGGGATGTTCTCAAATTACCTCAAAATCAACTTTTTCATTAGTTTGAGCACCCCAAATTTAATTACATTAATAACAATTGTTGTTTTTTTAAATAATTTTTTTTTACAATTTTTCAAAAGTTTCCCTTAAAGTACCCCAAGCTAACCTTTATTCCTACTTTTTTTACATTTTTCATTTAATTAATTTGAGATTAAACAAAAAAACTGTTTTTTATCATTTTATTGCATTTTTTTTTAAAAAGCACAAATCAACCATTTGAGACCATTTCAAAACCTAATGCCCACAACAGCCTTCTATGCGGTCCTGATAACAAAATTATCCATTTTGGGGGGGACCAGGATGGTCCCCCATCTTTTTTATGCACTTCTCTCAAATCTCATTTGGTAGTCAATTTGCAAACCTCCGTTGCAAGTAATGTGAATAGGCATTTTTAATTGGATTGGAGAATTCTCGGGAGCATGCATCGATGCGAAGAAATAAACTTGTGTCACGGCCAGGGTATTTCAGCATGGCGCTAGGCGAGTGTTACCTGTGAGGTCATTGTGGCGCGGGCTGTCTGGTGGCGGAGCTGGTGTCTGGCGGGGGGCTTTGGCTGCGCGCGTTGTTGTGCGGGCCTGTTGTCACTCTGCGCTGGTAAGGCCTGGCGGCGTCTCCGTTCCATTTGGCATGGGCGCCGCCATCTTGCCTTCTGGTCATGTGATGCGGCTGGCCAATCCTGGTGAGTCACATGTTCCCTCCGTCCAGTAACAGCATGGCATGGGGTATTTAGGAAGGGTCAGTGCCTTCCTTCTTTGCCAGTGCAACGTGTATCTCAGCCTAGCTGAGAGGGAGTTCTCTGTGCTTTCCTGTTCCTGTGAATTCGCTGTCTGCCAGTCTGCCTGTCAGCTCCTAGCTCCCACTGGACTACCCCGCTTCCTCCATCACCCTTGCCCATATCTGAGTGCCTGAGCCTGCTGACATCCTGCACTTCAGTTCACTACCTGCAAACCTGGCTTGTTTATTTTCAGTTCACTATCTGCAAACCTGGCTTGATTATTTTCAGTTTCACTACCTGCACACCTGGACAGCTCTAATTGTTTCTACTTGGACATTAACCCTTTTGCTCCCACCACAGAACTCTTGTGCACATTTATATATTCCTGGACTTTTATTTACTGCCACATTATATGTCTACTCAAGCACTTATTAAAGATCCTAGTTTTATTTTCAAATCTGCTTCTGTGATCGCTCCTGCTACCACCCCGGGTCCACAAACAACCAAGAACATAACAGTTTGCACTGGCCCCATGGATCCGGCCACGGATCGGGAGTCAGGAGTGGATTTGTTCAGGTGCATTTCTGGTCGTTTAGAAAATCTGGAAAACGTGCAGCATCAGATGGCTACATTTCTGCAAGAGATGTCCAAGCGACAGGATAGTTTGCAAACTTCCTTTTCTACCCCTGAAGTACCAGCATCTACATCCGCATCAGCGTCTGGGAATACAGGAGGCAGATCATCTCCCCGCTTACGTCTTCCTTTACCAAATAAATTTGACGGCAATCCTAAACTCTGCCGAGGATTCCTAAATCAGTGTGACATACATTTTACCCTGCAGCCTGACAACTTTCTAACTGCAAGAACTAAAGTGGCTTATTTAGTCTCTCTGTTATCCGGCCAGGCCTTGGAATGGGCTTCCCCATTCTGGGAGCGCTCAGATCCGCTGCTGGATAATTACGCAGGCTTTGTGTCATCCTTCAGGAGGATTTTCGATGAACCTGGGCGTACTGTATCAGCATCATCAAACATCATGACACTGAGACAAGGGGTCCGTCCTGTCAGTCATATGCCGTGCAATTTCAAATTTTAGCATCAGAGCTCAAATGGAATGAGGAAGCCCTCACCTCGGCCTTCTGGCATGGGTTGTCAGACCGACTAAAGGATGATCTAGTCACTCGAGAGCTTCCTACTAATCTGAACGACATGATTTCGTTGTGTATCAAAGTTGACCTACGCTTCAGGGAACGTCAGGCTGAAAAAAACAGAACTGTCCAGCTGTTACCCCCTCCATTTCTACCCGACCCATTCCTTCTCCTACTGAAGAGGAGCCTATGCAGGTGAATCATACACACCTCTCCAAAGAAGTACGTCAGAGAAGAATGCAAAAGAACCTCTGTCTGTACTGCGGAGAGTTCGGTCACCTGCTGATCTCCTGCCCCCGTAAACCGGGAAATGCCAAATCCTAACTAACCCTGGAAACATTAAGTTAGGAGTAATGAACCCGTCTTGAAAAAAATTAAAGATTTCACGATTACCCTAGCCTTTGATCTTAAACCCAAACCTGTCTTTGCTACTGCTCTACTTGACTCGGAAGCAGCCGGAAATTTCATAACGTCTAGTTTCATAGATAAATTTCAGATTCCTTGTTTGTCTCTCAACCATGCCATCTCTCTGACTTCTATAGACGGACGTCCTCTAACTAACGGGATAGTCACCAAAGAGACTCAACCAATATTGGTCCGAATTGGAGCACTTCATTCTGAGTCCTTAAAATTCCTGGTGATATCAGAGGCCTCTCAAGAAGTGGTTCTTGGTCTACCCTGGTTACGTCAACATAATCCCAGGATTGATTGGAGTTCTATGCAGATTCTGTCATGGGGTATGGACTGTCAGAAATCCTGTCTTCCAAAAATTCGACCTGTGAGAAAGACAGTTCCATTGGTTTCTTCTGCCATTCCCAAGGAATATCAGATGTTCGCCGATGTGTTCTCTGAGCAACAAGCAAATATCTTACCCCCTCATAGGGAATGGGACTGTCCAATTGAATTGATACCTGATAAGATACCACCTCGTGGTCGTACCTATCCGCTGTCCTTGCCTGAGACTCAAGCCATGACCGAGTACATCCAGGACAACCTGGCAAAGGGGTTCATTCGCCCCTCTACTTCACCTGCCGGAGCTGGGTTTTTCTTCGTTGGCAAGAAGGACGGTGGTCTAAGACCATGTATCGATTATCGAGGCCTTAATGACATTACTGTAAAGAATCGATACCCTCTTCCCCTGATTACTGAGTTGTTTGATAGGGTCAAGGGCTCTGTAATTTTTTCTAAATTAGATCTGAGAGGGGCTTACAACCTCATTCGTATCCGTGCTGGCGATGAATGGAAGACCGCTTTTAATACCAGAGATGGACATTTCGAGTATTTAGTAATGCCTTTTGGATTGTGTAACGCCCCTGCTGTCTTTCAAAGTTTCGTTAATGAGATTTTCCGGGATCTGTTATATGTTTCGGTTGTTGTCTATCTGGATGACATACTGATTTTTTCACCCTCTGTGGCTAAACATCAAGAACATGTTAAAGAAGTTCTGACCCATTTGAGAGAAAACCACCTTTACTGCAAACTGGAGAAGTGCGTCTTTGGAGTGCCCAGTGTACCTTTTCTCGGCTATGTAATATCTGGCTCCAGTTTAGAAATGGACCCCAAGAAGGTACAAGCAATTCTGGATTGGACCCGACCTCAGACACTGAAGGCCATCCAGAGATTGTTGGGCTTCGCCAATTATTATAGACGCTTCATTAAGGGATTTTCTACACTGCTGGCTCTCATTACAGCCTTGACCCGCAAAGGTGCTAATCCTGCCCAATGGTCACCTGAGGCAGAGTCTGCCCTCCATCTTCTAAAACAGGCCTTTATCTCAGCACCAGTTCTTCGACAACCAGATCTGGACAGGCCTTTTTTGTTGGAAGTGGACGCATCATCTGAAGCTGTGGGAGCAGTTTTGTCTCAACGTTATGAGGACAACCGAGTCCATCCGTGTGGGTTCTTTTCTAAAAAATTCTCACCTGCCGAAAGGAACTACGCCATAGGTGAGCAAGAACTACTAGCTGTAAAGTTGGCGTTGAAGGAATGGAGATATTTGCTAGAAGGCGCCAAGTTTCCATTTACTGTATTTACGGACCATAGAAATCTCCTATTTCTCAAAAACCTCCAATGTGTGAGTCCTCGTTTGGCCCGCTGGGCAATATTCTTTGCCAGATTTCAGTTCACCCTGACCTTCCGGTCTGGAGCACTTAATCAGAAGGCTGATGCCCTATCGAGATCTCTCCTCTGTGATGATCAATCTGAAAATCAAAGCAATACCCCTGTCTTGGAATCAAGAGTTTTTGCCTCATTACAAGTTCAGCCTCCTACGGCAAAATCATTTGTGGCCCCGGAATTAAGGAAGCAGCTACTCACTTGGGCACATTCCTCTCGCTTCGCAGGGCACTCAGGCACTCGGAAGACCTTGGAGTTCCTGAAAAGACACTATTGGTGGCCTTCTATGAAGGCAGATATAATGGAGTTCATCTCTTCCTGCTCCTCCTGTGCCCAGCATAAATCATCACGACAAGCTCCAGCTGGGGAATTGCTTCCATTACCTACTCCATCACGTCCATGGACGCATCTCTCCATGGATTTTGTCACAGACCTGCCAGTCTCTCAAGGTTTCAACACTATCTGGGTTGTAATAGACCGATTTTCTAAGATGGTCCACTATATACCGTTGAAGAAGTTACCTTCTGCCCCTGACCTGGCACAGTTGTTTGTCCAACACATATTTTGTCTACATGGCCTTCCTGCTGAAATTGTCTCTGACTGTGGTGTGCAGTTTACTGCAAAATTCTGGAGGGCTTTGTGTTCTGTTCTTCAAGTGAAGTTAAACTTTTCCACGGCCTACCATCCGCAAAGCAACGGCTCCACCGAGAGAGTTAATCAAGATCTAGAGACTTTCTTAAGAATTTTTATGTCATCTTCCCAGGACAATTGGGCTGCCTTGCTGCCGTGGGCTGAGTTTGCACATAATGCTTCCTACCACTCATCAACTAACCAAACGCCATTTCAGGTTGTATATGGCCTTCATCCTCGTGTTCCCGAATTTCGAAGCCTGCCTGTTTTCGATGTTCCGGCCGTGGAGGACACGGTGCGGAATTTTGCTGCCATCTGGACTCAAGTACGGTCTGATTTGTTGAAGGCATCCTCTCGCTATAAGACCCAGGCCGATAAGAAGCGTAGAATAGTTCCACGCATGCAAGTTGGAAGCCAGGTCTGGTTATCCACCCGAAATCTTCGTCTGAGGGTTCCTTCTATGAAATTTGCACCACGCTTCATCGGTCCCTTCTCCATAACAGAAGTCATTAATCCAGTGGCCTATCGTCTACAGTTACCCCCATACCTAAAAATCCCTAATTCCTTCCATATTTCCTTATTGAAGCCCCTGGTCCTGAATAAAATCCATAGTGCTCTACCTGCTTCTCCTCGAGTCCAGACGGAGAGAGGAGTTGAGTTTGAGGTCGCCCAGATCTTGGACTCTTGTCTACGCAGAGGTCATCTACAGTATTTGCTGGACTGGAAAGGTTACGGTCCAGAGGAACGTTGCTGGACCGATGCTCGAAATGTCCACGCTCCCACGCTCATCAGGAGATTCCATTCTACCCATCCGGAGAAGCCTGGTGAGTGTCCTGAGGCCACCCCAAAAGGGGGGGGTACTGTCACGGCCAGGGTATTTCAGCATGGCGCTAGGCGAGTGTTACCTGTGAGGTCATTGTGGCGCGGGCTGTCTGGTGGCGGAGCTGGTGTCTGGCGGGGGGCTTTGGCTGCGCGCGTTGTTGTGTGGGCCTGTTGTCACTCTGCGCTGGTAAGGCCTGGCGGCGTCTCCTTTCCATTTGGCATGGGCGCCGCCATCTTGCCTTCTGGCCATGTGATGTGGCTGGCCAATCCTGGTGAGTCACATGTTCCCTCCGTCCAGTAACAGCACGGCATGGGGTATTTAGGAAGGGTCAGTGCCTTCCTTCTTTGCCAGTGCAACGTGTATCTCAGCCTAGCTGAGAGGGAGTTCTCTGTGCTTTCCTGTTCCTGTGAATTCGCTGTCTGCCAGTCTGCCTGTCAGCTCCTAGCTCCCACTGGACTACCCCGCTTCCTCCATCACCCTTGCCCATACCTGAGTGCCTGAGCCTGCTGACATCCTGCACTTCAGTTCACTACCTGCAAACCTGGCTTGTTTATTTTCAGTTCACTATCTGCAAACCTGGCTTGATTATTTTCAGTTTCACTACCTGCACACCTGGACAGCTCTAATTGTTTCTACTTGGACATTAACCCTTTTGCTCCCACCACAGAACTCTTGTGCACATTTATATATTCCTGGACTTTTATTTACTGCCACATTATATGTCTACTCAAGCACTTATTAAAGATCCTAGTTTTATTTTCAAATCTGCTTCTGTGATCGCTCCTGCTACCACCCCGGGTCCACAAACAACCCAGAACATAACAACTTGCTACTCGCAATTCGCACCTAATTGGATTGACCCCTTATGGTGCGTACACACTGGGCGATTAAAGTGGACGACTGAACGATAACGATATCGTTATCGTTCAGTCATCCACTTTATCGTCCATTTTTAACACAAAAAAGATGAACGATGACGACGACGCGCGTTCCCGCGGGTCGTTCGTCATCCTCGTTCATCGGGCTGACATGCAGGCCAACCTGACGACCTCGTCAGGTTGCTGCATGTCAGGGAATGGGTGAGAGAGCCCGGCGCTGAACGATATCGCTAATGATATTGTTCAGCGGCTGTGCTCAATGTCATGAACGACATTGAGCACAGCCTGCCGGGGACACACTAGACGATATCGCTCAGGGAGCATATCGTCTAGTGTGTATGCACCTTAAGTCTCAGCTGGCGCTTCTGCAACAGACAATCAGTGCACTATCTGCGCACCATTGGCTTCTGTCACCTCACCTCTTTAGCGATAACACTTCACCCAGTCTCTTGTCTCTCACAGTAGACCTGCGGCAGCTCACCTCGCTCTGTACTCCGTTCCTCTGCATTTCCCGGTCTCAACTGTGCATGTGCAACCACAAACACTATCCTGTTGCTAACTTGTCTCAGTTTTGGAATGTTCTAGTTCCACCTGGTGGCAGCCTCCTATATTGCAACATCCATTGGCTCCTGTCACAAGTGCACCATTTAAATTAACTTTTATAAGCAAGAGGTTTTGATTGTGTGATCCATAGGCTTGTGCAGGGTCTTCTTTAGGGTGTGTGGCATTGAAACACTTTCACATAGCCAAGACCTCACATTGCTACGCTCCCACTTTGCCCGCTCACCTCTTCCTGGTGGCAAGACATGGTGGATGGTAGGGGAGGGCAGTTGATGACATGGCAGCACTAGATTGGTGCGTCCACTGACGTCACTGCCTGTACTGCCCTGCCCCCAGGTACACTGACAACATCAGTGTCTGCTAATTCTGGTTCAGCCAGTGATCATTTGGGTCATGTTGTCTAAAAGGTGTGTGTGTGAACACCCTGTGTGCACGCCTATGGAGAGATCTGGAAATTAGAAACATTTTAACATTGATTATGATGTGACTCCATAATAATGGACAATGCAATGTAAAGCACACCTGTCAATGAAAAAGTTACTGTGCACTATAAGGGTGCTGAGAATTTATGAGTTGTGGTTTCTGGATCCATTTTTAACAGTATCACCGAGCTGCTGCACAAAGCATTTATGAAGAATTCTATTAACTCAATATGAGTTTGTTGGTCCCTGAGCCTGTTTAGCATTATTTTGGAAAAATCTGTGAAATTCAAGCTTTTCAGAAACTAAATATACCTGTACATCTGCTATTTCCTTTCATGAGTTCCTTGAATTGTTTAGTTACTATTTTTTGATTCAAACAATTATACTTCCTTTTTTATTTTTTTATTTTTTTTGGCAACTGCGGAAATGTTTTATCCCTTCACATGTTTCTGCAAATTAATTAAAATATTTAGTATAATAAAAATGTTGCAGTTATACTTTTATTTACATTTTTTTTACACTTTAATATACAGTATGAGTATGATGCAGAATTAAATAAATGTACACCTGTTTGCAGAGTGTATCTTGAGTGTTTTTGTACTGTGCTTGCTCAGGAATTGAGCACACGTAGTTGAGAGGAAGCAGAGTAATTTGCATTTCAATCAGAACTCCGCTAGCAACCGAGTAACTATACATGGGCTGTTATTCAGCGTTCTCACATAAGCAAAGGTCAATGTGGGAGATGTATGAAAGGGCGTTATGGGGTTTAGTGGTATGAGTGCATGTTAAGTTATGTGCGCTGAAACCGCTTCTCCCCCATGTATTAATGTAGGATTGGTGTTAAATGACAGGGGCGCCAGGCTGCGGCTGAGTGCTACACAGGAAATCTTGCGATGCTTGCAAGATCTCACGCATGCCCACTGGAGCCGGCCGGGAGATGAGTCACAGCGCAGCACAGGCTTGCCTACCCTCCCCATTTGGCCGGGAGCCTCCCGATTATCGGGTGCCGATCCCGCCCCCCCAGAAAGGCAGGCAAGCCTCCCGGCAACCAGCAACCCTCCAGACCTCCCCCCAGAATAAACTAGATACCCCCGCAGCGGGGGGGGACGGTGACGCGATTCGAACTGAAAATAACGGCATTATGAAGAGGGGGCGGGGACACGATGATGCAATCACGTGACCCCCGGCTCCGCCCCCAATGTGACATCAATGACCGGGCACGCCCCCCGCTGTTAGCCAACAATCATTGTTGGCAAGAATGGCGCAGCAGCATTAGGCTGTTGCGCTGTGAGGTCTGGCAGGGATCGCCAGAGTGGGGAGTTGGTACTGCTTCCTGCTTTTGCTTTGGTAAAGAGGCGAAGCAGGAAGAGCTATATTGGCGCAATCCATGCCACTATAATACATCTCCCCCAATGAGTTAAAAAACAGTGGGCAATGCAGAGTTGGACAGAAGAGAAAATTCCCGTTTCCAAGCATATCATTTGTGCCAAGTATACTCTGGTGCTAATTCATACTGATGATGACGAGGAGCATACCTAGAGTATGCATAGGTGGCGGGCACACCGGATGTGGACATAATTCCACAATCCAATTACGCCAACCTGCGGAGTATTGGAGCAAGTCTATGAAACTGAGGGAGTAGAAGAAGAACCTAGCACCGGCCCTCAACATCTATGTACACATTGGTCTCCTTATACACTGCATAGCGTATATACGTCCAGATTCAGAGATGGTCGCTAAATGCACAGTAGCTGCGTTTTTGGATACAGCTGCTGTGCAAAAATATGTAAAAGCAGCATGAGGAGTCTGCAGTAGAAAGGCACCCACTGCAGGCTCTTGTGATCCACTGCTGTGTCCAAAGACGCAGCATAGGATCATCTGCGTGAACGTCGGTCATCTGAGTAACCCTACGCCCCCTGTTTACTATGCCACTGGCCGTCGCTGCCCCTTCCCCGCCCCCATATGGTAACAGCATGTCAATCATGCTGCAGGTTAGGGGGCACTGCAACTGTTTTCGGAGCCACAGATCTGTACATGCACAGTACAGATCCTGCGCAGAACGACAAACATAGGAGATGTATGTAAAGCACCGGGATTGTGCACATCTCTGGATTAGGCGCATAATACAGTATTAATAACAATATAAATGGTCTATACTGTGAGATAGGCTTAGGACTTAGGGGTCTATTTACTAAGCAGTGTTAGGAGACAGAGTGAAAAGTGATAAGAAAGTGATAAGGTGCCAGCCAACCGGCTCCCAACTGTAAAACACAGTCTGTGAGAGGACAGTTGGGAGCTGATTGGCTAGCACCTTATCACTTTTCACTCTGTCTCCTAACACTGCTTAGTAAATAGACCCCTAAGAGACTAAAAAACTAACTTTCTATATAAAACATAAGCGGTCAGGAAAAGGTTAAGCATCCCATAATTAAAATATTCATAATACAACCAGTAGTGGGCAGAAGAGAGCTGCCTAAGCATGCATTCTTCAACCGCATGTCAAGATGCCTGTCTATTCTTGCTGGCAGCTGCTCTCTGGTAACCAGCATAGCCCCCATAATACATGCACATGGTCACTAAACAAAATGATCAATGGACTGTAAAAGCTAGTCCTCCTAAAGAAACCAGCAGTTTAACAGGCATGAGAGAGAGGTAAGTGCTGAAGGATGCTCTTTTTCACATTATTGTAAGTCATCTCAATGAAGAATAGGGAGTTTATAGGTCCCGGTGCAAAATTATTTATTTCAGGGCATTTTATGAAATATAAACCAATTATGTATATATGGTGCTGGCTAGCCATAAAACCTCCCACTTTGAGACCCTAACAAGTATGGTAGCTCTCTTGTGTAAAAATAAAAACACAAATGCATCTTGAATCTCAGTGAAACAATCATACATAATGTAAAGGTGTTCTAAATGCATTGCATTATCCACCTGGTTTCCTTTAGTGCTTTCTAGCAAAATATATATGTCCACAGGACAGTTGTTTACTTTCATTACCACAGAATGTGACAAACAGCTACAGTAATGTCTTGATACAAGTATATTCAATATAGTGAGCCCCACAGGCCTGTGGGTCTGATTCAGCTTTGGGAATAGAGTGAGAATTAGCACTTAACTGTGTACCCGGACAAACCATGTTGCAATGCAAGGGGTGTAAATACATACTTTTTTCATGTAGTGTAAATACTGGCTGCTTTTGTATGTAGCCCATAAATACTGCACAGCTTTATTATTACACTGTACTTTAGATGTCAGTTTAGACACCTCCCTCCCAAATCTAAATCTCTCTGCACATTATAAATCTGCCCCACCTGCAGTGCAGCATGGTTTCACCAAGATGATCAGTTATGTGCTAAATCTCACTCTATTTCCAAAGCTGAATCAGTCCCTGGGTTCTCTCCCAGTGCTTTAAAAATAAGCTACTCTATCTGATGATGAAATAAATGAATAATACACAATATACACCAATACAGTTATTTTGCAGCTATAGATCCTGCAAACTATTAATAAACAAATAATTCTAATAAATATGTAACAATTACTTTGTCCCAGTTTCTCGTGTGGTCTGTATATTCTTTTGTGCCAAGGAAGCAGAAAATGAGGAGTTTCTGTCCTTGTCTCAGAGAAAATGCACAATAAGCTTCTTTGAAATACAGCAGGAACTTGCTGGAAAAAATTGAAATATCTAAAGTATAAGAAATAGTCCTCAGAGATATTCTGCAAAAGCTGGACTAGAACTGAGAACAAGATCAAAGGGAAACTCCTGGAAGACATGTATTTTGGGGATAATTTAAAAATAAACTCATGTTTTTGTTGCAAACGCTTGTATCATACATCATTCCCAGCACGTGTTTAGTGCATACGCCACCAAATTATTCTCTGCAATGACCTTTTATCACCTACAGGTAATAAAAATATTAAAGGAGCGCTAGACCACAACATTGACAATTTCAGTTGTATCCCATAAAGGTGAAATACATTAGTGTTAGGATGTAGAAACAGACAGTTAGGGGGAGAAGGGGGGAAGGTTACTATACTTACTGGACCCTTGTCGGAATCCTGAGCATCGGGATGTCGCTGTTGGTATATTGACAGCAGGCATCCCGACTGCCAAGATTTCGTACCCATTCCGTTCAGTGTTACCCTGACATTACACTGCAGCTCTGTTACATAGGAGAAGATATATAAAAAAATTGTGGAGAAGTTCCCTTTAGCAACCAATCAGATTGTAATGATCATTTGACAGAATGTTGTAGATAAATAATAGACAGAAGTTTTGTTGGTTGTATCAATTCCTACCTATCGATTCCTACCTACCTATACCCTCTAAAAATTGTCGCTATTTAGCGTTTTGAGTGGCACAAGAAATAATTGCTTTCAGACTTTGATTATGGTTCCAAAGCACAAAAAGTTATTATTCAACATAAAAACAGATAGTTACACGCTGTGATCTAAATACAATTAGCGCAAATAAATTATACAGACCCAAGGTACAATCGTTACATACACATGCGCTCTGGACCCAGATCCCGGCATCAAAGAAGAAACCTCTGTCAACAGCAAAGCAAGAAGACTGAGATCCAGTTTCAGAGAGCCCACATATATACCCTTACAGAGATAGGCAATAGAACAGGTTGGCATGATTCCATTGGTTCTTCTTCCTGGTTCTTCTGTTACAGTATAGTTCATAGGTCAGTTCGTATGGACACAATCCAGCCTCCAACAGCTCTTTGTGTCCTTTTTCCCGCTGCATAATAAATCTAAGCTGGCTACATTACAGAGTACCTTTTAATGTTTTAACTCTCTATGATCCATAGTTTGCAGACAAATGTTGTGATCTCCTCACCGATGATACCGGAAATCTGCAAAGACACAGTGGATCAGAACGACACCAAACACAGTCTGCTTACCATGTACTAAACCTTAGATATCAAATAACATTTATTTCACAACATTACTAATACTGAATAAACCTTGAATATTACACTTTAATGCTAGGGAACCTTTTTATGTAAGTGCAGTGTATAAATATTGGGGTAGTGAGAAAAGTCGCTAGTTAGCATTGTGCGACTATGTGTTTGTGGAGTACACCATGGTACGTGTTTTGCAGGGTTGACCATTTTATGTTTTAGTGACTGTCTGTATTTATATGATTAGGACTTTTAACATCTTTCTATGCATGGGAATCGCGCGACGCTAAATAATAGCATCGCCATATGTATTTAAATAGGAGAGATTCGCTAAAATGGCGCTGGGCAGCCAGTCGCAAAATGGCATCTCCTTGCTATTCGCAAAATGGCGTCGTGCAGATTTAATATTAAACCGATTCTGTCTCAGCCAATTATCCAGCTTCGACAGTTACTATCGGAAACTTCACTTGCCCTCTTTAGAAGGTTTAATATATTTCTCTTGGGATGTAGTCAGTGTCCCAGCATGCGGGATGCTGACAGTCTAAGTACCGCTGCCGGAATCCCGGCCGATGGCATCCTGAAGGTATCAGGGGTTAGGGGAGGCTTAGGTTTAGGGTTAAGCACTAGGGAGAGGGTTAGGGTTAGGCATTAAGGGGGAGGTATTCTTGCCAGCGGAAGAACAGGAACCCATACCCAACCCATTTCCCATATAGTATTACTTTCTCTCTACATTACAAACAGCTATAGCTTCTCCCAAATCCTTAGGAACAATGGGGTCTATTTACTAAGCCTTAGAAGGAGATAAAGTGAACAGAGATAAAGTACCAGCTAATCAGCTCCTAACTGTCATGTCACAGGCTGTGTTTACAAAGGACAGTTAGGAGCTGGTTGGTTGGTACTTTATCTCCATCCATTTTATCTCCATCCAAGGCTTAGTAAATAGACCCCCCAATGCCGTAACGGGAGGTGAACAAGCTGAGTATGCAGTAATGTGAGTTTCTTTATCATCACTGGTACTGCACCTGTGTATGAGTCCACCAATCAGGGCCGTCAGTAGGGTGGTGCAACCTGTGCCATGGCAGAGGGCACCGCAGGGCAGGGGGTGCTGTTTGGGCCTCTCAATTTTCTGTTTATTATCATTATCACTTGTAGCTTCCTCTTTTTTTGTCCCAGAATCTCCTGGCCTCCCCTATCTCTTCCCTGGCCCTCCCCCATGAGGCCAGGGCCCTTTTTCAGGTGTGCATATATCTATCTAAAGTCCCTATTTAAAAAATTGCGGTAGGGGGGGCCCCAATGCTCTTTCTGGCACAAGGCACCAAAAAGTCTAGTTACGGCTCTGCCACCATTCCACACGGTTCATGTCTGCACAGTATGCGTGCCAAGCTGTCTCTCAACCTCTGGATGTTTAAATGGAGAAGCACCTAACCGATTAGTGAAAGCATGATTGGTGTATTTAATTAAATCCGAATACTCCAGTTATTTTGTATATTTTATATATCAAAGTTAGTTTCTTACTAAAAATGATATTCATTTACAATAGCCATTGGCTTTACTTGCTGTCGAACAAATAAGCTTGGAGCATTTTGAACCTCAAAGTTGATTATTTGCAAAGGTTTCTTTTAGAAATTGTGCATATAATGGGGCTGAGGCAGCTGAACGTACGCCTGTTGGCAGAGCATAGTGTTCATATTTGCACACTGTGCATGTGCTGTAACTGAGGGCCTGATTCAGAGCTGGACGCTATTTGCGCTCACTCGGTCAGAAAAAGGGGCCGGCTATTTAGATTGAGCGCTCGCTCTTTGCGGTCTGTTGACGCCTCTATGTCTGAGCGAGCGAATGAAACATGCGCTCGCTATTTTGTAAAGACGCCCCCTGGCCGCTCGCATCCTACGTCATCTCCGCTATTTATTAGATTAATCGAGTACATCGAAAGGCATCTGAACTGCTCGCAGTAGGTTTATCCTACCACAATCATGCGAACAGTTTAGGCTAAGAGACAACCAAGTGACGTGGCCGATGACGCTGCTTTGTTAATTATGCACACCCTTAAAACGCCTGTTTTGACCGTTTGGCACGCCTGCGTTCGGATCACCACTCCCCGTTTTCAAGCACCTTCCCCTGTTACCACCCACAAACGCCTCATCCTGTCACTCAAATTAGCAGGCACTTGCTATTTGGCGAGCGCTCAATTTCCGATCATACTGACTGGTTGGCGCATGCGCATTACGACCCATACGCATGCGCAGTTGTGCGAACATCGCTCGGAGCGAACGAGCGGCCGCTTACGAGCGGCTCTGAATCAGGCCCTGAACGCATACACATACAGATGATGTACAATCGTATACATTTTGCTCTACACTTGTGACTGAAAAGGTTATGTTAACACAACTGTGGACTATGCACAAATGGATGTAAATACACCTACTGACTAGGGGCCTGATTCAGAGCCGTTCGCTATTTGCGGTCGTTCGTTCAAAAACAAGGGGTGGCTATTCAAATGATCCGTTCGCAAATTGCAGTCTGTTCCCACCTCTAAGTCTGAACGAGCGCGCAAAACATACGCTCGTTTATTTGATATAAACGCCCCCTGGCCGCTCGCACCATACGTCATGTCCGCTATTTATTAGATTAATCGAGTACATCGTACAGCGTATGAACTGCTCGCTATTCTTGTGGTTGGTTTTTTCAACCGCTATTTTGCGAGCAGTTCTGAGTTAAAAAAAAACAAGTGACATGGTCAATGACGCTGCTGTATTAATTATGCACTCCCTTAAAACGCCCATTTTGACCTTTAAGCACGCCTGCGTTCAAATTCCACTCCCCCGTTTTCAAGCACCTTCCCCTGTTACCACCCACATACGCCTCATTCTGTCACTCAAAATAGCAGGCACTCGCTATATAGCGTACAAACGATTTTCGGCCGCACTGACTGGTTCGCGCATGCGTACTAAAAACCGTACGCATGCGCAGATGTGCGAACATCGCTCGGAACGAGCGTACTGCCGCTAACGAGCGGCTCTGAATGAGGGCCTAGATGTGTTATTTGCACACTAAGGTCTTGGGCAAGTGCACACTGATGTGATGATGATGATGGCTACTAGCAAACCAAATATATACCTAGAGTAAACATACTATTAATTAGCATATCCGTTGGAATGGGTTGGGTATGATTGGTCAACAGTGACCATGTCGACATTCATCACATTGACATGAATGATGAGTTGACATGATGAACTGTGGACAAACGATCCCTGGTGTTCTAGCGGTGTCTTACCTTCTCCTGGCGGCTGCAGCAGCTCTAGCATCTGCTTTTGTGTCCCAGCGGCCACGTGAGAAGGGGTTTTTCTAGAGAGGAGGGGGCCGTGTGCAGTCTCCGACATGGGCCCCCTCCTCTCCGCCCAGTGGCCGGCAGCGCACTGAGCTGTGTGCGGCCAGCGCCGGAGTTATAGACTCTGGGCACTAGAGTGTGCCCAGAGTCTATAGTGTATGCACAGGTCACCGGGAAAATGGCCGCGACAGCCATTTTCCCTGTACTGCGCATGCTCAAACGATGGGAAAATGGCCGCCATGGCCATTTTCCAGTCGTTATACAGCGCCGGACCCCTGCACCGATGTGGGACTTAGGAGAGGTAAGTAATATTATGGGTGCAGGGTGTCGGGTGCGGGGCCCCCCTTGACCCAGGGGCCCATGTTCCCTGCACACCGTGCACCCATTATAGACACGCCCCTGCACGTGAGGATAAGTTCTGGTGGCAGTGTCTAAACAGCGGCATACCGGTGATTATTTTCCCCACTATCCCTAATCCCCCCACGCAGCCTCACCCTAACCCTCTGCCTACTCGTTGACTGACGAAAGTTCAGATGTCAACATTGTGAACATGTCAACATTCTAAGGATGTCAGCATGGTGTCTGTCGACAGTTTTAACCATGTCGCTATTCTAATGTTAAGATTGTGGTGTCGACTTGGTTGCTGTCAACCTTCTGACTGGATACCGGTCAAAATACAAGAAGGCTTTATCGCTACAGAAATTATGTCCTAGGATGCTTAAAGTGCTTTGTAATCAGGGGTGTTTTAAGGGAAATGGGGGCAGGCTCGGACTGGGCCAACGGGGAATCGGGTAAATCCCCGGTGGGCCCTCCTGCTTTGTAACTCCACCCACTTTAACCGGGGGGCGAGGCCATGTAGGGGCCGACTGGTTCTATGAGCAGGGCCACCTTCAAGGGTTACGGCCAGCATATTGTATTTAGCACAAAGCAACAAGGAAGGAAGCCCCAGACCTCAGCAAGGGCAGCAGCTAGCCCCTCCCCCTTTGTCGATGTTGCGCCGGAAACATCGGGACCCCGTCCTCAGCGGCGGCAACATTGGGACCTGTTCTCTGCAGAGGCCCCCCGTATCATCAGAGTCGGCAGCAGTGGGCCCTCCGCGACCTCAGCAGCGGGCCACCCCGCGTCCTTAGCACCGCCCACCCCAGCGTCCTCAGCAGCGCCGCCCCCCACCCGCATCCTTAGCGCTGACAGTAGCCCCCCTAACCTGCGTCGTCGGCAGCGACCCTCTCCCTGCGACCTCAGCAGCGGGCCCTTCCGCGTCCTCAGCGCCGGCAGCATTGAGCTTCCTCATCCTCAGCAACGGCAGAAGCGCCCCCACCTTCAATAAAAAGCGGCAGCTGTAGGTCTTGGAGAATGAGTGATGGGCTAAGTAGCGAGTGCTACAGTCAGACTGGGGACCTCTCTATCCAGGTACTGTACCTACACCCCACTGATCCCTGCATGTGTATAGTGTACATGTCTTTTATTCACACCCTACTGACTCTCCAACACTCCAGCAGCAGTGGGCCCACCTGTCATCAGTGACACAACAGCCGGTGGTAGTTGTGGGGTAGGATTTCATCTCTCTGAGGGCCCCCCAGACCAGCTGTACTTCCTTCCTCTCCATCTGAACCCACCCCTAGCTCTAATCCTCCCATACTGTAGCTTTCATTGAATACATACTAAACCAGTATGTCTCCAGGCCCCCTTACCAGCAGTGCTTCTGCCCCTTCACCAGCTGGCCATTTGCCCATCTACCCCGGCTGTCCCTTTGCCCCTCTCCCTGGTTGTCCCTTTGCGCCCTTCCCTGGCTGTCCCTCTGATCGCCTTTAACGGCTGTCCCTCTGCCCCCTTTCCTGGCTATACCTCTGGTACGCGGTCAGGAAGCCGGTGGACGAAATGCCGACCGCCGGCTTCCCGACTGTGAAATCCCGGCATGGGACTAATGATAGGTGTTGATATCCTGACGCCTATCATTATCCTCACGCCGAAATCCCGACGCCTGGCATACCGAACGAAGGTATGCAGGGTGCCAGGACCTCTTAGCTGTGGAGAGGGGGGGTTAGCTTTAGGGGATCCCAGGGGGACTTAGTGTTAGGCACTCCCCCGGGAGGGTTAGGGTTAAGCTAGGGGAAGGGGGGGGTTAGGGTTATGCACCCCCGGGGGAGTTTAGGGTTAGGCACCCCCCCCGGGATGGTTAGGTTTAGGGTGCGGGGAGGGTGGGTTAGGTTTAGGCACCCCTGGGGGGAGGTTTGGCACTAGGGGGGAGGCTAGAGTTAGGCACCCCTAAGGGAGGGTTAGGTAGGTGAGAGTGTTAGAGATAGCTAAGATACTCACCTCGTCAGGATCTTCATAGTTCGGCATTCCGGCATCAGTATAACATCCGCCAGGCTTAGGTTCGGCGGTATATCATACCGATTCCGTCCCTCTCCCCTTTTCCCGGATTTCCTGTCACCTTTTATGGCTGTCCTTCTGCCACCTTCTACTGCTGTCCCTCTGCCACTTTCCACTGTTGTCCCTCTGTCACTTTCCCCACCTGTCTCTCTGCCACTTTCCACATCTGTCCCTCTGCACCTTCCCCAGCTGTCCCTCTGCACCTTCCCCAGCTGTCCCTCTGCTCCTTTCCCAGCTGTCCCTCTGCACCTTCCCCAGCTGTCCCTCTGCACCTTCCCCAGCTGTCCCTCTGCACCTTCCCCAGCTGTCCCTCTGCACCTTCCCCAGCTGTCCCTCTGCTCCTTTCCCAGCTGTCCCTCTGCACCTTCCCCAGCTGTCCCTCTGCACCTTCCCCAGCTGTCCCTCTGCACCTTCCCCAGCTGTCCCTCTGCACCTTCCCCAGCTGTCCCTCTGCACCTTCCTCAGCTGTCCCTCTGCACCTTCCTCAGCTGTCCCTCTGCACCTTCCTCAGCTGTCCCTCTGCACCTTCCCCAGCTGTCCCTCTGTCACCTTCCTCAGCTGTCCCTCTGCACCTTCCCCAGCTGTCCCTCTGCTCCTTCCTCAGCTGTCCCTCTGCACCTTCCCCAGCTGTCCCCCTCCACTTTTCTCAGCTGCCCCTCTGCACCTTATACAGGTTTGGATACCTCTTCGCAGAACTCCTTCCCATAGGAAGGAGCGGGGCTCAGAGAACAAGCGCCATTTGAAGATGGAACTTGTTCTCGTCAGCAAACCCCTCTGTCCCCCTACACATCTATTAGACTAAATTGGGCATAGTGCTGTCTGAGAATATATAATATTATGTTTCCTTTGTGGAATGATCGCTCCCCTCCCATCAATGGCCTTCAGTGGGCCCCTGCCTCTGCATTTCCCTGGTGGGCCCTTACTGCCCCAGTCCGACACTGAATGGGGGCACATGTGCAGCAGGGTCTTTAACACCTGTTGCGAGCGGGACAATCCGGTGATACAGTATATATGGAAAGATGCTCCATACACAGAAGAGGGCAAAGACTCGGGCACATAATAAATGCAGCAATGGTGTAAGAACAATTAATACACATAAAAAATATATGGTAGTGCCAGTACGTCTATTAATATGCAAATTGCAGTAAATCTCTAACATACAAACTAATAAATGGCTAATACTGGTATAATAACATGCATCATGTAGATAAATCACAAATTAAAAAAAAATAATATATATATATATATATATATATATATATAAAACAAAGAAGTAAAATCACTTATGCATAGGGCACAGGTCTCAAACTCGGTCCTCGGGACCCCAAACAGTGCATGTTTTCCAGGTCTCCTCACATAATCACAAGTGAAATCATTAGCTCCACCTGTGGATCTTTTAAAATGTGAGAAAGGGAACAAAGATTTGTCTGCTTATGTGGCGCACAATTAAGAGATAAGTTAAAAATTATATATCTTTATTGAGTATACATTAAAAAGAATTTATTAGGAACCGAAATTAGCGAAATAAAGATTGAAAGAATAACATAAAATATAATATTGAAAATATTAGTAATGAAAAAAAAGGGAAAGAAATTAGAATTAAAATTAATGAAATACCCTGCCGCGTGAAATTATCAATAATTTGTATTCTTTTATAAGTAATATTATTATTTATTACTGCCTTAAAAAATTGATAAAATTTTTTTATATTAGTTCTGACAGCTTCCTAAATGACAGATTAAGAATGTGTTATATCAATCATATGCAGGGTTCTATCCCTTGGGGTATCTGTCAATTTAAATAGAATTATCGTACTTGTTCACATTTGCTACGTACGTATGGGGATATTTAATGAAGAATGTTGTTTGTATATTACATTATTTACATATATTCCTGTATTACTGTTACTCTGTGATTAAATAATTTACAGTGTTAATCTGCTGCAACATTAGTGCTTTCCCTTTTAATATCGTCCACAGATAGGAATAGAATCTCCGTGTGTTACATACACAATGAGATATCTACTAATGGGAACATTATATACATATCATACTGTTTTCACACACGGATTTCATCAGGTTTACTAATCCCATAAATGGAAACAAAGAGAAAGCTCTCTATTAGTAAATCCTATTGCCGGATATATGTTGCATTAGTAAATTAAATCCCCATTCACATCAACTTCATAAGAGGAAACAGTTACACTATCAAAATCTTACAACAGTGTTTCTTTCCACCTTTAATCATAATAACAAGTACATGTAAATTCTTATCAGAGATGTAATCCTTTAATTATACATGCAAGGAGATTCTTCCTACTAGTGTGTTTTGTGAATAGACAAATATTGTATAATTGAATTGAGCTGAATTGCATCACATCCTCAACAGTCAAGATGTTACACTTAGGGCACTAGTCCGTGATTGTGATGTTAATATTATATCACAGTATTATTTAGTAGATTCACATTTGCTTTACAGAGACAATAGTTATACTGTCTGTATCCTGCAACTATATTACTTTCTCATTCACTAAAACCTACTGGTACAGGTGGAATCTATCGATTAAATTGTCCTATAACTAACCATACGGACAAGAAATCTCCCTATTAGTGTGTCCTGTGACTGGACATGCACGTGTAAGCTATAGTTACATAGTCAACATTTTGCAACAGTATTGCTATCTCTCTTCACTAATAATATTGGAAGCAAGCGGATTCTGTCAGCTAAAAGGTCCTGTAACTGGACAAACATAAATTCTTCCTATTGATGTGTCCTGTAACTGGACAAATATTGCATCATTAAACTGTAAAGGCACGAGTATCACGCGGCGGGTATGCCGCCGACGCGCGTTTTGGTAATTAGCTTCCTCAAGGCAAAGTGATTAGCGAAACGCGCGTCGGCGGCATACCCGTCACAGGACACCTTAGCTGATAGAATCCATTGACTCCTAACGCTAGCAGTGAAGGGAGATAGCAACATTTCTGCAAGATACTGACTATGCAATTTCAAACCTGCATGTAATTCATGTGAATAAGGATATCAACCCTGTCTGTTAATATTAATCAGAGGGGCAGCAACATTGTTGCACAATAGCAACACTGCAATTTTGGACTAACATTTTAAATAAAATATGCGCTGAATTTATAACTCTTCCTAATTTAATCTAATATCTGTCCAGTCACAGGACACACTAATAGGGAGATTTCTTGTCCATATGGTTAGTTATAGGACAATTTAATCGATAGATTCCACCTGCACCAGTAGGTTTTAGTGAATGAGAAAGTAATATAGTTGCAGGATACAGACAGTATAACTATTGTCTCTGTAAAGCAAATGTGAATCTACTAAATAATACTGTGATATAATATTAACATCACAATCACGGACTAGTGCCCTAAGTGTAACATCTTGACTGTTGAGGATGTGATGCAATTCAGCTCAATTCAATTATACAATATTTGTCTATTCACAAAACACACTAGTAGGAAGAATCTCCTTGCATGTATAATTAAAGGATTACATCTCTGATAAGAATTTACATGCACTTGTTATTATGATTAAAGGTGGAAAGAAACACTGTTGTAAGATTTTGATAGTGTAACTGTTTCCTCTTATGAAGTTAATGTGAATGGGGATTTAATTTACTAATGCAACATATATCCGGCAATAGGATATACTAATAGAGAGCTTTCTCTTTGTTTCCATTTATGGGATTAGTAAGCCTGATGAAATCCGTGTGTGAAAACAGTATGATATGTATATAATGTTCCCATTAGTAGATATCTCATTGTGTATGTAACACACGGAGATTCTATTTCTATCTGTGGACGATATTAAAAGGGAAAGCACTAATGTTGCAGCAGATTAACACTGTAATTTATTTAATCACAGAGTAACAGTAATGCAGGAATATATGTAAATAATGTAATATACAAACAACATTCTTCATTAAATATCCCCATACGTACGTAGCAAATGTGAACAAGTACGATAATTCTATTTAAATTGACAGATACCCCAAGGGATAGAACCCTGCATATGATTGATATAACACATTCTTAATCTGTTATTTAGGAAGCTGTCAGAACTAATATAAAAAAATTGTATAAATTTTTTAAGGTACTAATAAATAATAATATTACTTATAAAAGAATACAAATTATTGATAATTTCACGTGGCAGGGTATTTCATTAATTTTAATTCTAATTTCTTTCCCTTTTTTTTCATTACTAATATTTTCAATATTATATTTTATGTTATTCTTTCAATCTTTATTTCGCTAATTTCGGTTCCTAATAAATTCTTTTTAATGTATACTCAATAAAGATATATAATTTTTAACTTATCTCTTAATTGTGCGCCACATAAGCAGACAAATCTTTGTTCCCTTTCTCTCCTTATAAGTAAAGCACTATGGCCCTCATTCAGAGCCGCTCGCTATTTGCGGTCGTTTATTCTAAAACAAGGGGTGGCTATTCAAATGAACCGTTCGCTAATTGCGGTCTGTTCACGCCTCTAAGTCTGAACGAGCGAGCAAAACTTGCGGTTGTAATTTTGAAAAATACGCCCCCTTGCCGCTCGCACCATACGTCATGTCCGCTATTTATTAGATTAATCGAGTACATCGAACAGCGTATGAACTGCTCGCTATTCTTGTGGCTGGTTTTTTCAACCGCTATTTTGCGAGCAGTTCTGAGTAAAAAAAAACCAAGTGACGTGGTCAATGACGCTGCTGCATTAATTATGCACTCCCTTAAAACGCCCGTTTAGACCTTTAAGCACGCCTGCGTTCGAATTCCACACCCCCGTTTTCAAGCACCTTCCCCTGTTACCACCCACATACGCCTCCTTCTGTCACTCAAAATAGCAGGCATTCGCTATATAGCGAACAAACGATTTTCGGCCGCACTGACTGGTTCGCGCATGCGTATTAAAATCCGTACGCATGCGCAGATGTGCGAACATCGGTCAGAACGAACGAGCGGCCGCTTACGAGCGGCTCTGAATTAGGGCCTATTTCTTTGTCAAGTGGCAGCACCCCCATTGTTTGACTTCAATAATAAAATACAATTATCAATATGGTGCTTCAATAATAGGTATTTTTTCAACTATGTGTGCAGGTGTGTATATTCCTTTGTTCTATGATCTTTTAAAATGTGTCAGTGAGTAATGAATACATCTGTGCACCTGCTTGGTGACTTGGAAAACGTGACCTGTGTGGGGTTCTGAGGACAGAGTTTGAGAACCTCTGGTATGGGGTAATGGGTGATAGCTGCATAGTGATTAGAATAGTCTGCGCAACTAAATGGGGTTATCTGATTTTACTGATATTTAGGAGGCAATTAAGTGTAACTAGCCTTTAGTAATAGTCACTGAATTGGCATGATAACTTCAGTATTACCTAAGCTTGAAACCTGAAGGATCTATAATCCCCCGCTGTAAAGGGGTGTAAGGGAAATTAACCATTGGTCTATTATTTGATAAAAACTACATCAGCACCTGGGCATGCATACGCACTTGGGTCCTAATATGCACATGCAACTACAGCTGGCCACACACCTAAAGATTATCTGTCCAACCAGCCAACTAGTTGATTGGTTGGAATGAAAATCTGGTAAGGTTTGAAAGCAAATGACAATCAGCAATTTGCACCAAAAACGCCGGAAAATGGACAAAAACTGTTGTTTGAACAAATTGTTTAGATCAAACATTTAAACTTGTCTGACGGCCATTTTCATCTGTTTTCTAGAATTTAGGAGCAAATTGCTGATCATCGTTTACTCCCATACGTTACCAGATTTTCATTCCAACCAATCAACAAGTTGGCTGGTTGGATGTAAGTTGGTCCAGTGTGTGGCCAGCTTTTGAAATCACATGTACATATGTATTCACAGTCTTTGCCATGAAGCTCAAGATTGAGCTCAGGTGAATCCTGTTTCCAATGATCATCTTGAAGAGCTCACAAGAAGTAAAGCTGATCCATGCTTATACTCAATGTTAAGCTGGCCACACACCAGAATAACTTTCATCCAACCATCCAACTAGTTGATTGATTGGAATGAAAATCTGGTAACGTATGGGAGTAACTGATGATCAGCAAGTTGCTCCTAAATGCCAGAAAACAGATGAAAATGGTCGTTCAGAAAAGTTTGTTAAATGTTTGATCTAAACAATTTGTTGAAACAAAAGTTTTTGTCCATTTTCCGGTGTTTGGGAGCAAATCGCTGATTGTCATTTGCTTTCATCCCTTATCAGATTTTCATTCCAACCAATCAACAAGTTGGATGGTTGGATGTAAGTTGGTCTAGTGTGTGGCCAGCTTTAGAAAAGGTTACGTGGATGTATCTGCTCTTATATGTGGATGATTTGATTATTGCCCATGAAGAAGAAATCACACAACTAAGTGAAGTTCTAGACTCATACTTTGAAGTGATTCTGAAATGTATGCTAATGCAATCGCAAATGACAACTCTCGGGGATCGCAAATACTAAAATATGGTAATATGGTAATGTCTTCCAAAGTATACCCTAGCATAGGGACGCTCACTGCTGCCTCCTCATATCCATCCACGTGCAACAGCGTAGACATCTGTAACATGGACGCACATCGGGTGGCCATGCAGCCGCTAAGTCAAGACTGACCTGTCTCAAACACAGTGTTTCTCCTGACACACTCAGAGCTCTCATGCATTAATGATGCTTAATGGTCGGACACGCCTGCGTTTTTGTAACTACCCCTATTACCTCCCCCAAACATTGGCTCCCTGTCACTCAACTTGCAAGTGAATTCCCTAGGCAACCGTAACCGCAATGCAATCATGCGTGCATAGTGCAGCTTTCATGCATGTGCAATGGCTAACAATCGCTAATTGCGTAAATCTCGGTTCAGGCCCTTTAGTACTAAAAACCTGGGAGAGGTGACATTCTACCTACTACAGCTACTACAGGATCTTTAGTCAGTACCCCAACCGACAGTTATTATATATATAGGATACAGGATGTATCCTATATAATAATAGTAATTGCAGAGATCTCAGTACATATATTTGCAAACATATGGTTAGGCCACCAGCCATGCCAAGGTGTCTCCACTTTTGGTGGTCCTAATGCTACATCATAATAGCACCGACCTTCGGTAATACATTTATGCATTTTCTTATACTACATGATAATAGCACATACATTTATATATTTCTAAATTGAGAGCTAACTCATCTGGAGGCACCCCAGGAGCCTCCAATAGGGCACTACAAGGACCAGCACGCCCTCCAACTACTAATCTCTTCCATGCCTCTCAGAACATTAAGTAGTAGTAAATTTGACTGTGATATGATTGTTTTACAGTTCTTACCCTGTATGAATCCACAAAACAGAACACTTTAACTGGTTTATCAAGCATTGTGAAGTGGGCGTGCACTTGTGAAATGCGCTGGTGAGAAACTAGAAGTCATTGCACACATCATGAAGCATTGATGCACTAATTTAGAGTTAGGTGCATATTTGTACATGCCCTGTAAATGGACCCACACAGAGCCGGCTCCAGGGGTCGGAGTACCCTGTGTCGGCTCTTAGCAGGGCGCCCTTACCAAAAATGGTGGCGCTGCCTAATTACCATAGGCCACGTCCCCTGCGTGATGTTATTTGGAGTTGTGCCCGCATGGCACGCCTCCAAATAATGTCAGGCTGGGGGGGAGCCTCACTAGCTGGGCATGCTCGCAGCATCCATTCAGACTCAAGGGTCCGGTGCGCACAGCTGCTGCAGTGGGGATCCCCAACCTCCCGATTTGACCACCCGCGGGCCACTTCGGCCCACGGGTGGAACAGCGGGACAGTACTGTAATCGGGATGTTGGGGAGGGGTGCGCCCTCTATGGGTGGCGCCCCTGTGTGACCGCACTGGTCGAACACCCCTAGGGCCGGCCCTGGACCCACACAAGTACAAGCGATGCAGAGTTCTGTACATTTTCATTGCATCACACTTAAAAACGAAGAACTGGTCTGTAATGGGATGTTATCTCATCGGCAAAGTTAAGTGAGGGTGTCTACCACACTAATGTGTCCTATGTAGAGCAAGACATACGGTAAAATGGCATGCGGTCAATATCACGACCGCTGGGATTCCGGCGGGCAGAATTCTGGCACCGGAATCCAGATACCTGTCAGAATCCCAGCGCTGGCATCCTGACCGACCGGAATCCCAAAGGTAAGTAGCGGGGTTGGGGGGAGGGTTAGTGTTAGGGTTAGGCACTAAGGGGAGGGTTAGGCACTAAGGGGGGAAGGTTAGGTTTAGGGTGTGGGGAGGGGGGAATTAGGTTTAGGTACTAGGGTGGGAGGTTAGGTTTAGGCACCGGGGAAGGAGGGTTAGGGTAGGGAGAGAGGGAAGGTTAGGGTACCTACTAACAGGTATCGGTATCCTAGCCCTGTCGGGATGCCGGTGTTGGGATTCTGAGCGCTGGGATCCCGAGCGGCGGCATCCTGTACCCATCCGGGTAAAATATGCCTGTTCTGTCCTGTATCTTTTGATAGGATAGATGCAAATCTGTACTGATAATGATTGCTAGCAGTAAAGCAGGTAAATGCAGTCGCATCTTCAGATGCCTCCAATTGTACATATGGGTGAATAATATATGCATTTTCCTCATGTGTGCTTATTTTGAGCAGAGAATGCCCATTATACTTTTATCTCTGCATCAGGCCCTTAGCGGTTTATTTACTAAAGTGTTGAGTTTTTAGAAGTGGAGATATGGCCAATGGCAACAATTCAGATTCTACTTAATAATTAGCATCTTATGGAAGATAATAGCTAGAATCTGATTGGTTGCTATGGGCAACATCTCCACTTCTAAAAACCAGCACTTTAGTAAATATACCTCTTAGGGGTATATTTACCATAGGTTGATTTTAATTGATTTTGATCGATTTAAAATCGATAAAATTGATCAACATCAAGGTTGTGTTTCTGAGGCTAAATCACACATTTACTAAGACAATTTTTGATTTTTTTTTTTTTTTAAGTATTAGTAAATGTGTGATTTAGCCCCAGAAACACAACATCGATGTTGATCAATTTTTATATAAAAATATACAGAAACCCTTAGTGCAGTGATTCACAAATTTTTTGAACCGTGGCTCCCTAGACTATCAGAATTGTTGTCACGTCACCCCTAAGCTGAAAGTAATTTAGAAATTCAGAAAAAAATGTAAAGTAGTAAAATGAAGTGAATTGTGCATTTACCTGTCATCCTTAAGTTCAGTTATGTAGCAGTGGTGGACAGGTTTGCGTTTCTGTTTGTCCACTTATTTACATTACATTGACCAAAATTAATTTGATTTGGTGCTGGACCACCAACCTGAGGCACCCCTACAAGTGTTCCAAGGCGCCCTAGGGTGCCATGGTGCACAGTTTGGGAACCACTGCCTTAGTATTTGAAAATAATGTTGTAATTAATGTTAGTGCTTATTACGTAAGCCCAGGTGTATCCTTTGTTGCCAGATGGATGGAAACAACGATAAATCTGAGGAATGTTCCTCCGGTACCTCTGGTAATAGCCTTGTGATCATAGTAAATAACTGATACAGTATGCGAGGAATTCCACTCAGAACTCTGATATGTGTGGAATTCCACTTAGAACTTGGTCCTGTTATCTTTCTCCCCAGGAATTTTTTTGTAATTGTTAGGAATGCAAGATGAAGACAGATGTGTCCAAGCAGCTCAACAGCATAGTCTAACATGAAGTAAATTAGAGATAAGCGGGGCTGGTTCTACGAGAACCGGACTTACCTGAACTTCGCAATACGAGCCGAGATCCAAGCACGGCTCGGGTTTTCCCACCTAACTCGGATCCGAAAATGAGGTAAAACATCATCCTCCCGCTGTCAGATCCTCGCGAGTTTTGGATTCTATAAAGGTCCTGGTGATCGGCGCCATTTTCATTCCGGCTGTGGAGAGTGTGCAGAACAGACGTGCTGTCTGTGCTGCTGTTGTTCAAGAGTGCAGTGTTGTCAGGCTGGGGTCTGTACTGCTGTTTTTCAAGGGTGCAGTGTTGTTTGGCTGGGGTCTGTGCTGCTGTTGTACAAGGGTGCAGTGTTGTTTGGCTGGGGTCTGTGCTGCTGTTGTACAAGGGTGCAGTGGTGTCGGGCTGGGGGTATGTGCTGCTCTTGTTCAAGGGTGCAGTGATGTCGAGCTGGGGATGCACTACATAAAGGGGGACTGCTGTACATACAGGGGTGCTGCTGTGTTGTCCATAAAGGGGCTGGGGCTGCAGTACAGAAAGGGGTGCTGCTGTGTTGTCCATAAAGGGGCTGGGGCTGCAGTACAGAAAGGGGTGCTGCTGTGTTGTCCTGTCCATCAAGGGGCTAAGGCTGCAGTACATAAAGGGGTGCTGTGTCGTCCAGGTGTGCTCTGTCAATCCACAGGTGCTCTTCCCCAGTGTAAAAAAAATAAAAGTTAAAATTAAAATCTTATTTAAAGAAAAAAAAATTTTTGATACGCTATTATTGTTCGGTGACTCTGCCGGTCAGACCGCAGTTTATTTATTCTTATTCATAAAAAATCTTGTGTAAGTGGTAGTGCAGTGTAAAATTCAACTTTTCACTTCTCTCCTCAATCATAAATAAATGATTAGTCTACACGCTGACTACAAGACCACAACAAAGTGCTAAATAACATGCGTAATATATAAAACATAATGACATCACTGAAAGTGGTAGTGCAGTGTTATTCTTTTCTTATTCATAAAATATCTTGTGACACTAAGTGGTAGCGTAGTGTGTTATTCTTTCTTATTCATAAAAAATCTTGTGACACTAAGTGGTAGCGTAGTGTGCTATTCTTTTCTTATTCATAAAAAATATTGTGACACTGTAAGTTGTAGCGCAGTGTGTTATTTTCTTATTCATAAAAAATCTTGTGACACTAAGTGGTAGCGCAGTGTTTTACTAATAAAAAATGTTATGACACTGTAAGTGGTAGCGCAGTGTGTTATTATTTTCTAATTCATAAAAATTCTTGTGACACTGTAAGTGTTAGCACAGTGTGTTATTCTTTTCTTATTCATAAAAAATCTTGTGACATTGTAAGTGGTAGCACAGTGTTTTACACTGTGGGGGTCATTCAGACCCGGTCGTTAGCGCCGATGCGCTCGGACCGGGTTTATGGCCCCCCACAGAGCATGCGCACGACTGCACTGGCGCCGTCATGCGCATGCGTGAGACCCGCTAAGACCGACAGCGCCGGTCGTAGCGGGTCTCGATCCAAAGGGGGCGAGCTGTCGATGTTGATTGACAGCTCGCCCCGTTTGGAAGGCGGGCCGCGGGGGTGGCAGCCCAAACGGGGGCATTCCCATGGGAACGCCTACCGTTTGGGGGCGGCCCCACTGACATCACTAGTGATGTCAGTGGAGAGCTTCCAGCTCAGACAGAGCCGAAAGCTCTCCGGGGCTTACGACAAGGGAGACCCTACCCTAGGGTCTCGTCGTAAGCCCCGAAGGTTGCGATGGTCTTGACCATCGCGACCATCACCTTAGGCGGTCGTAAGGCTGTGGGTGTTAACCCACAGCCTTACCACCACAAAGGAGGACGTCTTGAAAATTCAAGAAGTCCTCCCCTCATTCAGACCGACCGCACGCTCTGTGCGACCGGCTCTGAATGAGGTCCTGTATGTGGTAGCGCAGTTTGTTATCTTATTCATAAAAAATATTGTGACACTCTAGGTCATTGATACCGTAGAGTAATATTTCAAATTGGTACAAATTGACATGTGGGCTGTACCCTACTTCGTTCATGTTTGTTGAATTGGAGAACGATCAGTTGAGAGGAGAGCAGGAACCACATACTAGTGCAGCCGGTGCCACCAGTCATGACGATACTAGTCCGTCTACGTTATCTATTAAAGCCGATGCCCAAGGGCATACATGGCTTACGTCAGGGCATCTAAAATCAAGGAACCAATCTTTTACATTGATAAAGAAAAAAACATCAAAGGCAAAGTTATCTGCAGAAAGACATAAAATTGGCAATATGCCTTTCACCACATGATGTGGCAAGGAAATGCTAAAGCCTTGACCTTTATTTATGACTGGTGGTTCTGCCTCTTATGATGATGTAAGCCCTGCTCCCTATATATGTTTAGAAAAAAATAAAATTGTTAAGGCACAGGAACCAACTGTTTGCTCAGAAATGTCACAAATCCATGAGGAGAGTCTAAGTGTGTCCGTGGGTGCCATGTGTGAGCCTGACCTTTCCAAAACTGTACTCGAAGAGGAGCCTCCTCACCACTCATGCGTCCTCTGCAAATGTAGGGATGAGCAGCACAAGTCCCTGACATAGAAATCGAGGATGCTTCTGTGGAAGTGCACCAGGATGAGGAGGATATTTGTGTAGCTGATGCTAAAAAGGATGTTGATGATGAGGATGCTGATGATGAGGGTGTTGTTGATGAGGATGTTGTTTGTGTAAATCAGGCCCAGTGGAAACAGTTTTTGTCCATAATAAGGAAAAACCCATTGCCATTCCTGAGCATAAAACAAAAAAATCCACATATTATGTTTTGAATAATTTCTACCCAAATCTGGACAAACAATTGTCAAGCCATCTGTACATATTGTCATGCCAGAGTAAGTAGAGGAAGGTACCTTAACCATCTAGGAACCTCCTCCCTGTTACGTCATCTACAGCGCATCCATCCATCGTGTTTGCAAAATTCTGAAACTTTGGCTAAAAAAGAAACAACAAGAAGTCCAGCATCAGCTAGCTCTCTTCTCTCTGCTAGATCCAAGCACCTGGCATCTCCACCACCAACACCTTCATCAACAATATCCTCAATCATGATCAAACTAGTCCTGCATCCAATTTGATAAAGCTAGCTCAGTCCTCCCATATCCTGGATTCCTCAGAAGAATCCTTGAGCTGCTGCTGGGAGTGATTCTTCATCCCAGAAGGGGACCAGAAAGACTACTATTAGTATTTCTTAAAAAACAATTGACTATTATACAATCCTTTGCAAGGGAGAGCAAGTATGACAGCAGTCAACCAGTTGCACAGCGGATCACTGACACCATAACATCTGTGCTGGTATTAGATGTGCATCCGATATCCGCCATTAGTTCAGTGGCTTTTATACAGTTAATTCAGGTCCTGTATCCCCGCTACCACATCCCATCTAGGTTCCACTTCACTAGAAAAGCAATTCCCAGCCTGTACAGGGATGTTAAAAAAAACTAAATTAGTGTCCTCCAAAATGCCGTTGTACCCACTGTCCACTTAACCACAGATATGTGGACAAGTGGAACAGGACAAACGCAAGATTACATGACTGTTACAGCCCACTGGGTGGGTGTATTGCCTTCAGCGCCACCAACAGCAGCAGCAGCTAATTCAAAGGCAGGCTACTCTATGTATCTCCGGTTTCACTAAGAGGCATACCGCTGAGCACCTCTTAGAAAAACTCAGGGAAGTCTTGGCAAAATGGCTTTCCCCGCTTGGATTCTCCTCGGGATTTGTGATTTCTGACAACACCACCAATATTGTGAGAGCATTACAGCAGGATGAATGCCAACACATCCCATGTTTTGCTCACACAATCAAGTTGGTGGTGCAAATTTTTTTCAAAAAACCACAGGGCTGTGCAGGAGATGATTTCTGTGGCCCACAAATTTTCTGGACATTTTCGCTATTCAGCAGGTGCAAGTAGAAGATTGCACCACCTGCAAGAAATGTTGAATTTGCACTGTCACAAGCAAGAGGTAGCTACAAGGTGGAACTCCACCCTTTATATGTTTTAGTGGATGGAGAAACAGCAAAAAGCCATCCAAAGCTACACAATGAACTATGACATAGGAATAGGAAGGGGAATGTACCTTACTCAAGCTCAGTGTAAATACTTTCTGTGTTGTGCAAAGTGCTGAAACCCTTCGAAGTAGTCACCTGTGAAGTGAGTTCAGACACTGCCAGCTTGAGTCAGGTAATTCCCCTACTTAGACTGTTGGAAAAGCAGCTTGAGAAACTGAAGGAGAAGCTGAAACTAAGCTAAGCATGTCGGACTTGCAGATCAAGTCCTTTATTCGCTTCGCCAGGATCCAAGGGTTGACAATATCTTACAATCAGATGAATACATTTTGGCGACCATGCTGGATCCTAGGTTTAAGTCATACATCATGTCTTTCTTCCCAGTGGACACAGATCTGAAGAGATGCAAAGACCTGTTGGTAGGGAAATTGTCAGCTCAAGCAGCACGTGATGCAGTGATGGCTCCTCCTTCAGTTTCTCCAGCAAGTCCGCTAGGAAAAAAATAAACTTTCCCCAAAAAAGATCCACTGGTGATGCAGATGAGTAAACACAACTAAGTTTTGACATTTGGTCAGGTCTAAAAGAATTGCCTACAATTAATGAGACCTCTACCGTGACTCCATCTTATGTGGTCACCATTCAAAGAATGGTTGAGGACTATTATAATGATAGCATCCAAACAGGCATGCCAGACAGCCTGTTTCACTACTGGCAGGAAAAAAAAGGCAATTTGGAGGCCCTTGCACAAACTGGCTTTGCTTTACATGAGCTACCCACCCTCCAGTGTGTACTCAGAAAGAGTTTTCAGCACAGCCAGGAAGCTTGTCAGCAATCATGGTAGGAGGCTACTTCCTCAAAATGTGGAAAAGATGATGTTCATCAAAATGAACTACAAATTAGACCTTTACCGCCAATTACATGCAAAAATGACAGAGGCACCTGAGGCTGTAATGGTGGATTCCAGCGGGGACAAATTAATATTGTGTGAAGATGATGTACACACTGATAAGGGTGAGGAATCGGATGATGATGACGACAACATTCTGCCTCTGTAAAGCCAGTTTGTGCATGGAGAGATCATTGCCAGCAATGTCAGCTGCCCGTTGGTAGCTTGTTTTATGGGGGCCAAAACTAACCAATCATTTCAGCCACAATTGGCAGTCCCTGTCGCTGATGTGATTGGTTTGTTAAACTGTGCATGTCCTGTTTACTATATACAACATAATGGTGGGTGGAAGGGCTCAAGGACATGTCCATCTTGCACCTCTTTTCTTTGCATTATGTGCTGTTTGGGGCATTGCTACCTAACATTTAGAATTTTATTGTTTATTAAACTGCCATCCTTTCTGCCACTGCAGTTCCACTCTGTGCCATGTTGGAAGATTAACTGCCTTATGTTAGTGCCGCCCACTGCTGTGGCTTAGCATATCCAGCCAGCTAGCTCGATGCAACCTTTTGGCCTAAACTGGATGAAATCAATATTGTGAGCTGTGAGGTGGTCACAATTTACTGTAAATTAGGTTAATAACACTGTAGGAACAAAAACAGACCCAAATTATGTGATTTCAGCTGTTTTTATGATTTATTAGAAAAAAATACAGATCCAAAACCAAAACACGCAAGGATGGTTTTGTAAAACCAAATCCAGATCCAAAACCTTGAAGGAGATACAGATCCAAAACCAAAACATGGGGGCAGGCGCACATCCCTAGTTAATATATATACAGTATATATATATATACAGTATGTGTGTATATATATATATATATATATATATATATATATGTCTGTGTTTTTCTATGTGTTACCCTGTGTCGATGAAGCTTTTAGAATCAGTAACTAGCTTTACTCTACATGGTGTCCCGGAAGCCATGAGTTGAGATGAGCGGTACGGATTCCTTGGAATGACTGGAAATGAATGTTATTGAGGTTAATAATACTCTAGGAACAATAAAGGCCTAAATTATGTGATTTTAGCTTTTTTTGCCAATTTTTGGAAAAAATCCAAAACCAAAACCAGTCACATTACTTTGGCAAAACTAAAACCGAATGACAAATTAGAACCAAAATTTAGCAAAAATATTCCGGTGCACATCTCTAGCCATGAGTAAATATGTGGCTTCTCCTGGAAACTATCTAAGTGCAGGTAACAAAGAGGGATGGTCCATGGGAATATTTTACTGTTTTACCAGAACAAATGTTAACTGTACAGTTACCATAGATACCTGCTAGCATAAATTGCATTGCAAACCTAGACTATTACTAGGTTGGCTGTATATGTGCCCAAAAATTAAGTTCTAAAAAGGAGCAGCAAATAATTATTAGCAGAGATGGTGGTGACAGCAAGTGATAGTGCAAACTGTCACAATAATGCACGGGAGGCAATCGGGAAGCCGACTGCCTAAATACCGGCAGCCGGCTTCCCGACTGTCTTATCCCGGCAAGGGTGAAATGCCGGGCGTCTAGATGTAGACGCCCGCATTTCCCAGACGCGATCGTGATGCCGGGCGCCGCGAGCGGACAGCCGCGGGGGGGGAGGGTTAGGTTTAGGGCTCCTGGGGGGGACTTAGGGTTAGGCTAGGGGAAGGGAGGGTTAGGGTTAGGCTAGAGGAAGGGAGGGTTAGGGTTAGGCACCCCTGGGGAGGACTTAGGGTTAGGCACCCCCCCGGGGGACTTAGGTTTAGGCAGTGGGGAAGGGGGTGGTTAGGGTTAGGCACTTAGAGGAGGGATTAGGGTTAGGCACTTGGGGGGGAAGCAGGGCCGGATTAATAATGGGGCGGATGGAGCTCCAGCTCCAGGCCCACCCATCAAAATAGGCCCACAGCATCTGCTGTGCTGCTGTAAACAGGAAAAAAAATTCCTGGTACAGAAGCCCACCAGTGGGCATCCGATGCAGCCCACCCCTGTGCCTGTCTGTGAGCCGCTAAGCACCCCGACCCGGCACGGCTGCGGCAGATCAAATCCGTCGCCGGCATGTAGTGGTTACACGTGATGTTATGGCAGCGCAGTGGAAGGCTTCTCTCTCCCTGCGCCGCATACACACACTGTGTGACGTCACAAAGGCGCCGCCCCAACATCTACTGCGCTGTTGCTGTTCTAGTCGGACCACTACAGCACAGCAGTCACTCACAGGCAGCTCCGTGAAAGCGGCTCTGCAAATTGTCCGACTCTCCTGACTGAGGTTAGTCGGCCCACCGGGAATCTTCCCGCTGAATCCATCTATCGGCAGGGTGATTTTTTTTTTATATCACTTTTTGGGGGTTTTTTGCACGCTGGCTCTTGGACTGAGCAGTGCCATTCTGTGAGCTCTCCACTTGGGGGCCAGCATTTCCCGTAAACTGTACCCCCGAGATCATCTAGAGTCGCCGGGATAGCCTCTCCCTCATCCTCCTACAGGTCACCACCACTGATGCCACATCTCCGGTCCACTTCTCCCTTGCCCCCGCATGTGGTGAACGGCAGCAGTGTGGAGATGAAGCGCGCCAGCTCCAGGATTTACCTGCGCACCTGTGGAGTGTGGACCTGCCTCTGCCGACGACTACTGATCCGCCCGATGGTCAGGTGGTCCTGGTGAATGGAAGGAACTTCCACCTCTGCTGCCTGCACCTGCGAATTTCTGCTGCTGCTGTGGTGGGTTCTGGTGGCTCGGCAGTGATCGTCTGTGGAGGGTCCTGACGGCCACTGGTCTCTGCTTGTGTATGTCTCCCCGCCTGCTTTTGAGTGGACCTGCGCTAATCCCCTGCTTTGGTCATCTACCGGTGTGCACGGATATCTCTGGGCTCCACATTGGTCCCCTTTTGTCTGTATCCATCTGGCCTCATGCTCCTGCTGTGGGATGTTAACTTTCTGGCCTTTGGCTCCTGCAGTGCTCTTCTCCTGACTCATTTTCATCTAGTCTCCTGCTGACAGTTCCTGCCTGATGCCTGGAGCTGAGATCCTACACCCCTTCTAAGGTATTTTTCAATCCCTTACTTACCCTGCTATTGTGTCTACCCATCCCCTACCCCATGAAACTGCTTCCTTACAACTGCCCCCCCTGCACCTTGCAACAGTCATCCCTGCATCTTGAAACTGCCTTCCCTACAACTGACACCCCTGTACCCTGTACCTTCCACCCCTGCATGCTGTACCTTCCACCCCTTCACCCTGTATATTTCACCCCATGCATCCTGTAACTCCCACCCCTGCACAATGTAACTGTCCCCCTGCAACTAAAACCCCCACACCCTGTTACTGCCCAACCTATTCCCTGTAGCTACCTACATACAACTGCACCCCAGAACCCTGTAACTGCCACCTCGTACCATGTAACTGTCCCTCCTCTCTGTACGGCCGTGCTGCCCTGTCCCTTGGGAGGAACTGCCACTCCCCCTCCCTGCGACTGCTGACACCTGATGCCCCTCTGCCCGCTCCTGGTATATATAGGGTGGGAGCTGACAAGGAGCTCCCAGTAACTCCAAGCCCCCACCATGCACATCCCCAGCTTCCAGAGCTGGCATCTCTACCTGGCCTGCCTCCTGCTCTGTGGATGCCTGTCCTACAAGAACAATCCCACCAAGATCCTGTACCCTGCACAGTTGGTCAAGCACTCAGTGCCGGAGTCAAAGCAGCACGGGCAACCGGGCCAGGAATGTGAGCAGGCATCCGGGCACCTCTGCCATGGACAGGAATGTTCTCACTGGGTATTCACTGTGGCATGCATTCAGGAGAGGCATCACCAGAGCTGGATATAGATTATTACAGATAGATTAGATAGATAGATAGATATTTTAAGCTATCTATCTATCTATCTATCTATCTATCTTCTTATCTTCTAGAGAGAGAGGGGCCTATTCATCATGACTAAAAATTCTCTGGAGGTAATTCGTTTTAGAACTCGCATGGAGTTCTACCTAATTACCGGAAGAATTCATCATCCCTCCTCTCCATAACTATTCCGAAAAGCTGTCATTTTTGCGATGACAGCTTTTCGGGAAATAGTTATCCCTGTCTACTCTACCTTACCGCAGCTGTAATCAGTGCTGCGCATGCACTGTTACATCCATAAAACCAGCGCATGCGCAGCACTGCCTACAGCGGCGGTAATTCTGTCCCCATCAACCGTCCCCCCTCCCCCCTCAACTCACCTCCCCTCTGTCCCCCACTTACCTGGCCACTGCAGCCGCCTCAGGCTCCATCTGCTGTGCTGACATTGTGTCCGCTCGCAAGTGGGTCGATGGTCTGCACTGAGCATGCGCACGACGGAGGGAGCTCCGTCGTGCGCATGCGTCAGACGCGACAAGCGAAGGACTTTCCTTCGCTCGTTGTGTCTGATCAAAGGGGGCGTGCTGTCGATGTTAATTGACAGCACGCCCCCTTTGGTGGGCGTGCCGGGGGCATGCCTCCCTGACGGGGGCGTTCCCAAGGGAACGCCTACCGTCAGAAGCCGGCCCACTGACATCACTAGTGATGTCAGTGGGAGTGATTTTGGCTCTGATAGAGCCAAAATCACTCCGGGCCTTGCGGTTGAAAACCTCAACCGCAGGCTCCGGCTCGCAGTGGTGATGGTCGCAATGGTCAAGACCATCGCGGCCATCAAACTGCACACTCGTATAGGCTGTGGGTGGTGACCCACAGCTATACGAGCGTCCAGGAGGACGCTCCATAATTATGGAGGGCGGCCCTCATTCAGAGCGTGCGCTCTGCTCAGAGCGTACGGCTCTGAATGAGGGCCAATGTCAGCACAGCAGATGGAGCCTGAGAAGCGATCAGAGTGATGGAGGGAGCCGGCGGAGGACCTGCCCAGCTGACAGCAGGGAAGTGTAACAGGCTGTACGCCACCTCAGAGTGGCGTATAGTAACACCATCAAATTCCAAAAAATACATAATTTTCGGAATTTGATGAATAGCATAATTTCTACATCTCCATCCTAATGTATGGGAAGTGTGGAAATGTACGCAGGCAGGTTTAACCAGGAGATATCAGTGATATCTCCTGTGTTAAGTACAGTATCTTCATGAATACTAAAATAATGGTAATTTTGGAAAATGTCCTTAAAAATGTTATTTTAGTGTTGATGAATAGGCCCCTGAGAGTTGTAAATGTATATAGTGGTGCTTTACAACTTTTCATGGAATAATTGGTGCAATAGTGAGATATCATACACATCATGTGTACTCATTTTAATTATAATTCACTTTTTTTTTAAATTTACATACTCTTCGATTAGATAGATAGATAGATATGAGATAGATAGATAGATAGATAGATAGATACTGTAGATACACATACATAGTGATGTACTGTACTCTGGTTTTGGTACCCCACCTACAAGTGATTTGGAGCCACCCACATGAGGCCACTTCTAAAAAAAATTCCAGGGCCACTTTTAGTTCCCAATCCGCCCCTGAACTCCTTTACTAACACTAATTTATATTCCTTCTAGCCAGCACTGTAAGGAGGGCGGTGCGGCTAGTGCCGTCGCACAGGGCAAGAGAGCCCTGTGGGCAGCGTCGTCACAGACCCATAGCTCCGGCATCTGGCTAGCAGGGCGACTGGAATGGCACACAGACCACACCCCTATATCGGTAGCCACACCCCCACCATGCTGAGCACACCTCCTACGGCAGCACACAGTAGGCCCTTCAAAAAATTCAGCTCCAGGCCCATATAGACCTTAATCTGGTACTGGGGGGAAGTTAGGGTTAGGCACCCCTAAGGAGGGTTAGGGTTAGGGGGGTTAGGTTAGTGGATACTTACCTATCCACGATCGGGATTTCCAGCGCTGTCGCGCTTCCGCTGCGTCACACTCTGCTCCTGTTGGCCTGCCGGTGACGGGAATCGAACCGCCGGCCATGCGGCTGGCGGTATTTCATACCAATTCCATAATGCACATGTGGAATTTTCTGGGAGCACTAGTTCTCCTGATGAATTGATACATCAGACTATAATATAATTGCCCAGAGTGTGAGTGATGTTAATGTATGCAGCAGTTGGTGCTGGTTGCAGATAGGCCACATGTGGTATGCTTAAGCAGTTCTTCAGATGTATTATATATCAGGTAGAACAACAAGTAGCAGGTGACACAGGTATAACACCAGTAGATGTAATACAGTTTGTGGCCTCCTGGAGTTAGGGGTATTGCTGGGTGTTTTAGTGCATTGGACATGATCATGGTTCTGCCACCAGTGGATTGTAGCACTGGTGGTTATAGTGTACAATGGTGGTGGTATAGTGTACTTGCGGGTATACAGCAGGGCACTGTAGGGCACCTGGTCCGCCCTGTACTCATGGATGCTGGGGAGTAGAGATGTGAGGAAGTGCTGCACAATAGCGCATGTCAGAGGTTTGCCCTGGCCTGTCCTAGTGACCGCCAGCACTCTCCTGCCTCAATAGTGCTGGAAAAGAAATGTTCTGTGATCATGCGCAAAAAATCAGATTATAACATGCAACATGGAAGGTTCACATGAAAACTCCCTAAATATCAAAGTCCAAAAAATATAATGCAAGACATGCACAAAAATCTGTAATCATGAAATCATAAAGGGATAATCACCCTTAAAAGTCCAGAGTCTTGGTGGATATGCAAATCCTTTTTCTGTGGTTCTTAAAAAAGTAAAATCTATACCAAGGGGTAAATTTACTAAGATTCGAGATTGGTCGAGTTTTGGTTTTTTAAACTCGATTTGCATCTCCGAATCTTGGGTGATTTTACCATTTTTCAGCTTGCAAATTTACTAAGAAGTGAGTTTAGTTGAAAGTGAGTAAGTATGGTGATACAGATCGAGATATCTCCCCAAGTTGCAAGTTTAGATGAGATTACTCATCCTAGATTGCAGTGTTTTCGCTCTGCAAATCTCTCCAGAGCCAGCAGCCTGCACATATCAGTGATATATGTGAAGGCTGCTTGTGTTATTAATAAAAGTTACCTTGATGGTGGTAAAATTGATTTTTATTAAAGAAGGTATATGTTTTATATTAAATAACAACTTCTTTTGGTTTAACGGAAAGTGCTACATCCAAAAACAGGGAACAGCAATGGGTACCTGTGTTGCCCCCTCATACGCAAATTTATTTATGGGGTGGTGGGAGGAAAAAGTGGTGTGGGAGAATAATGAGTATAAGGATAACATTTTAATTTGGTTGCGTTTTATAGATGACATTTTAAGTCAACTTTTTAGATCTGTGGATATATGTAGATGTAAATCAGTTATCCACGAAAAATTATTTTAAACCTACGGATAGTAATTCATATATTAATGTAAATAGTCATCATCACCCCAAATGGTTGTCTAATATTCCAAAGGGAAAATCCAGAGGATGCGCAGGAATTGCACGGATGATGGGATTTTTAGACAACAGGCGAATAAATTGAAAACGAGATTTGTGGAAAAAGACTATTAAGATGAAAAAATAATATAAATTGTTGTTAAAATGGAAAAATGCAAACAAGAGGATCTTTTAGAATATAAAAGCAAAGAAGAGGACAAAAGGCCAGTACTTCCATTTATCTCCACTTTTAATTCTCAATATAAACAAGTTGAGAATATATTTCGCAAACATTGGTTTTTGTTAAGCAAGACCCGATTTTTAAAGATGTTCCTCCACAGAAACCTTGTTTTATATATCAGAAAGCAACTAATCTTAAAAATAAGCTAGTCAGAAGTGCGATCCCAGAAAAGAAATCAGGTCGAATTAAAACGACAGGTTTCTTTAGATGTGGATTATGTAATGTGTGCAAGACACATACTAAACAACCAGCAAAAAACAATATTGTGATGTTTAAAGCACAGACGACTGCATACGAATAAAAGATTTTATTACTTGCAATAGCCATATTTGCATATATCTGATACAATGTGATTGTGGTTTAGAATATATTGGACGAACATAAAGACCCCTAAAAACACGTTGGGCGAAACACATTCATAATAGAAAAAAAGGGTTTGATAAACACTCTGTCTTCCAAGCATTTTGTAGAACATCATAATTGTAGTACCAAACATATTAAACAGATGGTTGGACTTAAAAAAGTGGAGTGACATTGGCGAACAAAAGGGACTAATGTTTTTCTAGCAATAGCAGAGATGAAACTTATTTATGATATGCAGACCTTGGAGCCCAAGGGATTAAACAACAAATTTGAACTGAAATGGTTTTTATAGAAGTTTTTATATTCTGTAAGGTATTTTATGATAATTTTTACTATTTATACTTTTATAAACATTATTATGTTTGCTAGATTTCTCTCAAGATGGATTGTTCCCCATATATTTCCATTTTTTTTATATGTATAAAAAAATTTATATTTTTGTATATGTATATGTATATGTGTATTTCTTCATTGTTGTGGTATTTTTACTCCCTTTTAATTTTATCCTGGTTATGATGTATTGATTATATGTTACCTGAAGAGGTCATTATTTATTCTGAGTATGCGTTATTTTGCACAAAGTGGTGGAACGCAACTTTACATTCCAGTGTCCTTTAACTGGAAGCGACATATTCCCATTGCACCACTCTGTGCGTCATTTTGCACGATTTGGTGGAACACAACTTTGCATTCCAGTGTCATTTAACCGGAGGCTACATATTTCTGATTTGAAAAGCTTATTTCGTTCCACAGTAAGAGCAAATGAGAACCGGAAGGAACGTCTTGTTCATATCGGCCATGGAAGTTAGGTGTACCCATGAGTTGGAACGCAAAATGCAAATCCTACCGGAACCGGAAGGGACACTTTGTTTACATTGGTTACAAAAGAGGTAGGAGCGATATCACCTTTGAGATGCACTATATCAGATATTAAAGTTACTGGACTAGGAAAGGGGATTTATTTTCAATCCCAGCCTACCCAGTTGGAGGATTAAACCTGTCCAGAATGGGTATTATTTTACGTTGCCCTCTGAAACCGGAAGTTACGTCAAGTCGCTTTTTTCAGTGATAAACAACATTTCGGATTTATTGGAATTATGCAGAAACACTGATTTAAAGGTAATAAATCTTGATCTCTCTGGATATGTATATGCATTGTTATTACTATAAGCATTAGAAAGTATTGTAAAAAACTATTGTATTTTACAGTGGAACTACAGGTGCCAGCATGCCTGCCCTTTGGCACTTGAGGAACTACAAGTGCCAGCAGGCGGCCAGCACCCGTACCCCATCTGTAAAATAAACAGTTAAAAAACCACAGGACACACACACCGTTTCTAGTAAAACATTAATACATACACCTAACCCACTCACACATACGTACCTGTACCAGCAGGTTGGTCCTCTTCTCCCATGTAGATTTCACATATGTACCTGGAAAAAAGATCCCATACTCACCTCCATCCTGGTGCCGCTCTCCATAGCATCTACGGTCTTGGCATAAAAAATAAAACGACTTACGCAATCCATGCCAGACATGTATAAGTATATGCTGTAATATATATAAATATAGGGGGACCACTACGCATTTTTCCCCCCTATATCTAAAACCAGGACTGGCCCTGCAGCCAGGTGCTGGTTCCTAAATTACGGTGGAACCCTACTCGTTTTAGTCCCCGTAATTTTTGGAACGAGGACTGGCTGACCAGTCCAGGGCTGGCTATGTGTTTTTGGGGGGGACCCTACGTCATTGATTGTTTTACATTAACACTTTACATTAAGTACACATGCAGAAACATACACAAATCACACTGATCTGTGTGTGTTTCTGGCTAACCAGTAGTGCAGACACTTTTTTACAGATTAAAAGGCTTTTTATTGTTTAAAGATGCACTCACAATTTAAACAGTAAAACAAGCATAAAACACATCAACATGTGTATGGAGACATCAAATTCTCATCAGGCTAGTTCTTATTAGGGGTGTTCCCAGAGTTCCGGATACTCCTCAATCCCTCAACCAGTCCAGGTAAGTGTGTCCCACATAAAGCCGGTGGTTAATGCAACCACTCCGCTTAACTAATTTTAAACCTTAATCGGTCCTTCATCAGAAGCGCACCACTAGTGACAACTGGAAGCCAGTGGCACAATACATCATCTGTAAAGTGGCAGAGTAGCACAGCTTGGCAATGCTGTTCCTGGCTTCTCCACTCACCATCCAAACCACCTCTTCAGACACCCTGACCATCCTCATTTGACAGAAATGTAAAAAAATCTAAATAGTAAATAAAAAATTAGACTGCTGCTCCTATTCTTCTGAGCGAAGGGGACAACACAGGCTTTCCACATGATAAAGGATGACTACAGTATAAAGATAAAATAAGCAGTAAGCCTTTAAGATATGACAGTGGATACATATAAACAATATAATACGTCTTTTACACCATGAACGTTCATCAACCCGGGATTTTTGTCGGTGTAAATGGATCAACCCAGGTCCATTGACCCGGGGATCCGACCCGGCTGGATTGCAGGGTTGAGCACGGGTCATTCCCGTGTCACCCTGCAGTGTAAACGGTGTGCCCCAGGTCACAATGACCCGGGTTGCGCCGCATGCCGCCCGATTGGCCAGCTTCAGTGGTGCTTGGAGATAACATCATCTCCAAGCGTCCACTGCCGGGCAGACCAAAACGGAGCAGTGCACCCCACCCGCTCTCTGTGCCACCGGACCACTTCGGAGTAAGGTAAGGAGGTTGTGGAGGGGGAGGGAGGGTAAGAAACGCTGCTCACCTGTGCCGGAGAGCTGGGTCACTGCTGACCCGGCTCCGGTGTGAACGGTGCTGACCTGGGCTTAGCCCGGGTGGCGCCGCAGTGTAAAAGTGGGTCTGTTCCGGGTTGGAAATGTGTTCCAAATCCTGTGTCAGACCCGGGACTTTGGTGTAAATGGGATATAAGTTACATGGCTCTCTGCAGATAGATTATATAATATGCCTGGTCTATGACTGCAGTTTTAACTATACAGCATGCATGTGAATTAATTGCAAATGAAGCCATACCACATGTGTTTTTGATATCTGTCTTGGTCTGGAAATACTATTTATAATTATAACCTTCTGCTCTAGCACAATATATCCAGTTGTGACTCACACTTTGTATATGATAGCTGAATTATAACAATATTACTGTGTGTTCAGCATCTGTAAAGCATTGAATGCATTATTCTTGTCCTGGCTAAACACCAAGGGGTTTATTTATTAAAGAATGAAAAAAGTGTAATTTTCACTTTCGCTTTTGTTCCACATTTACCTCCACGAAACCACTTAAAAAGCATTTAAAGTGTCTTCAAAAAAATCAAATCAAAATTGAAAGGGATAAACCCAGAGGAGTCCTGAGTAAACAGACTTTACTTCCCCTAATGATGTACAGTCAATGCTTGATGGAGTAAATCAAGGAAACAGTAAAAATAAGGACATATTGTTGCCTCTAAAAAATAAAAAAAACTTTTGTCAAAGTAAAACAAAAAACCCTCTTATGTTTACAACAACCTCCCCCAAATTCATTTAGATATAATATAATTCCCATTCCACTCTAAACATCTATCTAAGGACTGCAGTTATACCTCCTCTCCACCCCCTGACCCCCAATTATTCAAAGACAGTAGTGTGGTAACTAATGGCCGATGCATGGTCTAAGCAATATATATTTCTCTGGGGAAAAGAAGTATTTTGTATGAAAGCACCAATGACAGGTTGCTTGTGGACATCAAGGTGCATTCCTACTATCTAGTATCTGCGAGACCTCTCCACATGGTAGAAATGCACATAGGTGTTCGGACAGGTATTTCTGCTGGGATGCAATGCCTAATGTGTAAACATCACATGGAAAGTGTAAACCTCCTACCACTTTATTACCTCATCTTTTATTGAATAAAACATTTATTTTTGCATAATAAATAAAGCTTACGTAAATACCACAGGAATTAGCTTAATGATTTCTTTACTTATGGGAGTGCTGAGACATCAGGATTATTTTTCTTACGTGTAGTACTCGTGTGTTTGAAGCTTTCTGTTACAGTGGGGCAAAAAGCATATAGAAATAGTTTCTCTGCCTAAATGCAACTGGGAAGCCCAAACTGTGCCATTTAAAGACTTAAGGGCAGATGTGCTAAGCTCTGGAAAGTGATAACCTACCAACCAATCAGCTCCTAACTGTCATTTTTCAAACACAGCCTGTAAGATGACAGGAGCTGAGTGGCTGGTAGTTTATTACTTTCCAATGTATAACTTTCCAGAGCTTAGGACGTCTCCCCCATACTGTGGTACGAGGCCTGACGATCAACAGCACAGTGCTGGTACAAAAGTCATCTTCTTGTGGAGTGGAAATGGCGGTGAGCCCTACCACACAGCAAGGAGCATCCCTAAGAATGTGCCTTTTCCACCCTTTATCTTATTTCAGTCATGTGTCTCTACAAAAGGAAATCCCATTTTGCCCTGCTGTGTTGCGTTTGCTTCTTTCCAAGAAACACTCTCAGTTCACCCAATCCCATCCAACAACTAGTGCAAACATATGCTCCCCTCCAGACACTACCAACCTAGGCCCTCATTCAGAGCCGTACGCTCTGAGCAGAGCGCACGCTCTGAATGAGGGCCGGGCTCCATTTTCATGGAGCGTCCTCCTGGACGCTCGTATAGCTGTGGGTCACCACCCACAGGCTATACGAGCGTGCTTTGTGATGGCCGCGATGGTCGAGACCATCGCGACCATCGAAATTGCGAGCCGGAGCCTGCGGTTGAGGTTTTCAACCGCAAGCTCCGGAGTGATTTTGGCTCTATCAGAGCCAAAATCACTCCCACTGACATCACTAGTGATGTCAGTGGGCCGGCTTCTGACGGGAGGCGTTCCCGTGGGAACGCCCCCGTCAGGGAGGCACGCCCCCGGCACGCCCACCAAAGGGGGCGTGCTGTCAATCAACATTGACAGCACGCCCCCTTTGATCGGACACAACGAGCGAAGGACTTTCCTTCGCTCGTCGCGTCTGGCGCATGCGCACGACGGAGCTCCCTCCGTCGTGCGCATGCTCAGTGCATAACATCGACCCACTTGCGAGCGGACAGCCGCTCGCGAGTGGGTCTGAATCAGGCCCCTAGTCAGTAAACCTATTTGTCACTGTAGTGTATACATATAAGGATATAAAAATCAAGGGCCCTCATTCAGAGCCGCTCGTTAGTGGCAGTACGCTCGTTCCGAGCGATGTTTGCACATCTGCGCATGCGTACGGTTTTTAGTACGCATGCGCGAACCAGTCAGTGCGGCCGAAAATCGTTGGTACGCAATATAGCGAGTGCCTGCTATTTTGAATGACAGAATGAGGCGTATGTGGGTGGTAACAGGGGAAGGTGCTTGAAAATGGGGAGTGGAGATCCGAACGCAGGCGTGCTTAAAGGTCAAAACGGGCGTTTTATGGGTGTGTATATTTAAAACAGCAGCGTCATTGTTCACGTCACTGGGTTATTTTATAGCCAGAACTGCTCGCAAATTTGTGGTAGCAAACACCAACCACAAGAATAGCGAGCAGTTCATACGCTGGTCGATGTACTCGATTAATCTAATAAATAGCGGACATGACGTAGGATGCGAGCGGCCAGGGGGCGTTTTTAACAAATAAACGAGCGTATGTTTTGCTCGCTCGTTCAGGCTTAGAGGTGTGAACAGACTGCAATGTGCGTACGGATCATTTGAATAGCCACCCCTTGTTTTTAAACGAACGACCGCAAATAGCGAACGGCTCTGAATGAGGGCCAAGGTTTTCTGCAGTTAGAGAAAGACCCATGTAAATATGCCCTCGGCACCCCCTGTTTTATTTTAGTCTCATCCTGAAAAATTAAATCTCATTTTTGAATGCATGCCCAAAATGAGGCACACACAATAGATTGCTTAGGGGTCTATTTACTAAAGGTGCACATCCACTAAACGATTTTAGCCCTGTCCAACCTCTAAACGATTTTCCCTTGAATTTTCCCTTGAAATTTGATCTTCCACTCTGAACGATTTGCAAACTATGTGCAAACGATGTGCAAACGATTTGTAAACGATTTTCAAAAGATCTAAGGATAAACGATGTCGTTTCAAACTGTGATTGACAGCTCTCAGCTATAGTGGGCAGATATTTTAGAGGGGTGGGCGTGGCTATACTGAGGGAATAAATAGCTGGCGGCCATTTTACTCATTGCATTTATGCTCTGTGGCTAGTTTGGTTTGGTTTATACCTGCTGAACGCTGTTGCATTGCTCATTTGCTGTGGTTTGTTTTTGGCTTGTCTTTAAACAAACTGTACTTATTTCTCTTCCTCATGGATCCTTCTTATCGCTATCGTGTGATGACAGCATATGCTGGAGTCGTGCTTTTAGCTGATAGGGAGAGGTCTGAGAGACGGAGAAGGGTGCACTCATGCTGGACCAGGGAGTGGTTGCTGCAGAGGGATACTCTGTCGCACATGCCACTGCTGATGGGACTACGTGAGAACAACCCTGATGACTTCCGAAACTATCTGAGGATGGATGACGTCACCTTCCAGGAGTTATTGAGTTTGGTGACGCCCTATATCGAGAGGCAGGATACGAGGATGCGAAGGGCCATACCCCCTGAGGAGAGGCTGATCGCTACCCTGCGGTTCCTGGCGACTGGCAGATCCCTTGCTGACTTAAAGTTTGGCGCCCTCATCTCTGCGCAAACTTTAGGTCGCATCATTCCGGAAACCTGTCGAGCCATATTTATGGTTTTGAAGGCTGAGTATTTTAAGGTAATCACATTTTATACTGTTCATTTATTAAGTGATCCAGGAACCCATTACCCCCCTCTCCCTTCAGAAATGTGTATGTGCAGGACTCCTAGTATACACTTGCAGGTCCCCGCAGTCTGCCCTAATCTCTCACACATCATGTGCTGCCCCTCTACTATATGCTGCAGGACCCTAGTATTCCCCCCCCCCAAATGTGTATGTGCAGGACTCCTAGTATACACTTGCAGGTCCCCGCAGTCTGCCCTAATCTGTCACACATCATGTGCTGCAGGACTCCACTATTCCCCCCCCCTGAAATGTGTAAGTGCAGGACCCCACTATCCCCCCCACCTGAGATGTGTATGTGCAGGACTCAAGAGTAATTTTATTTGCTAAAAAACACTTCACATACCCTATTTTAAAAATCTGTTTTAAATTGGAATATAATGGGGTTGATGTATGAAGCCCAAAACCAGTATCAGCGCATGTTATGTGCGCTGATACCGCTTCTCCCCGATGTATGATCGGGGGGTCTGGACGGTAATTGATAGGGGCGCTATGTGCCTCTGTCATTATTGGTGCTGCTATCTACAAGATAGCAGCGCCGAGCATAAGGGCCATACCGCATGACCATTCGTCTGGCTGTAGCTGGCGTTATGGTCAGCTACAGCCTGGCGCTAGCCTATGCCCACAACAGGGACAGCCCTGTCCCTTCTGGGGCTGCTGCCGGCTCTAGGGCTGCACATACTGGGCGGGCCAAGGGGGTGACTGCCCAAACGGAGGCGTTCCCATGTGAACGCCTACCGTTTTGTGCCGCCCCACTGACATCACGACTTATGTCAGTGGGAGAGATTTTGGCTCTGTTAGAGCCGAAATCTCTCTGGTGCTTGCGACCAAGAGACCCTACCACAAGGGTCTCATCGCAAGCCCGATGGTCGCGATGGTCTTGACCATCGTGACCATCATCATGGCCGCTCGCTATAGTGGTCCTGATTCAGAGCTAGCAATCTGTCACAGCGAGCGGCTCTGAATCATGGCCAATGTCCAATTAAAAAATACAATAGTTTAATGGCATACCTGGTCCTGCCCTTCCACATTCTCCACGAGGGTCTCTTCTTCCTCGGGAACCAGCGAAGGCCGCGCCCGTGTCTTTGGCTCTTGGTCAAGGACGAATTTGAGCAAGTCATAGTACCATAATTTTGGCTTTACGACTTCATCTGCACCTGCTCCCGAATGTTTTGAATCTTCATACTTCTTGTGCTCCTGTTCTCAACCCCTGGATTTTGTTCTTCACCCAGTCTATGCCAACATCACTGTCGCACTCCCGACTGTATGCTAACAACTTCTTCAGTGCCTGAAGCTTGACGTCACGATTGGAGTAGTCCCGATCTGCGTGCTTCCAAAGGCACTCATTGGCCTGGTACATCTCAATGAACCCGGTCACAAACGCTCTGGATTGAGTTCCAGTCATGTCTGCAAGTGAGAAAAATAAAATAAAAAATAAATAAATAAAAAAAATGCATTATCCTATGCAGCCTCCACAATATGCCCTTTATGCAGCACCCCCATGCCCTTTATGCAGCCTCTCCCCTATGCCCTGTATGCAGCCTCTCCCCTATGCCCTGTATGCAGCCTCTCCCCCCTATGCCCTGTATGCAGCCTCTCCCCCTATGCCTTTTATGCAGCACCCCCTATGCCCTTTATGCAGCCTCTCCCCCTATGCCCTTTATGCAGCCTCTCCCCCCTATGCCCTGTATGCAGCCTCTCCCCCTATGCCCTTTATGCAGCACCCCCTATGCCCTTTATGCAGCCTCTCCCCTATGCCCTGTATGCAGCCTCTCCCCCCTATGCCCTGTATGCAGCCTCTCCCCCTATGCCCTTTATGCAGCACCCCCTATGCCCTTTATGCAGCCTCTCCCCCTATGCCCTTTATGCAGCCTCTCCCCCTATGCCCTGTATGCAGCCTCTCCCCCTATGCCCTTTATGCAGCACCCCCTATGCCCTTTATGCAGCCTCTCCCCTATGCCCTGTATGCAGCCTCTCCCCCCTATGCCCTGTATGCAGCCTCTCCCCCTATGCCCTTTATGCAGCACCCCCTATGCCCTTTATGCAGCCTCTCCCCCTATGCCCTGTATGCAGCCTCTCCCCCCTATGCCCTGTATGCAGCCTCTCCCCCCTATGCCCTGTATGCAGCCTCTCCCCCTATGCCCTTTATGCAGCACCCCCTATGCCCTTTATGCAGCCTCTCCCCCTATGCCCTTTATGCAGCCTCTCCCCCTATGCCCTGTATGCAGCCTCTCCCCCCTATGCCCTGTATGCAGCCTCTCCCCCCTATGCCCTGTATGCAGCCTCTCCCCCTATGCCCTTTATGCAGCACCCCCTATGCCCTTTATGCAGCCTCCCCCTATGCCCTGTATTCAGCCTCTCCCCCCTATGCCCTGTATGCAGCCTCTCCCCCCTATGCCCTGTATGCAGCCTCTCCCCCCATGCCCTTTATGCAGCCTCTCCCCCCTATGCCCTGTATGCAGCCTCTCCCCCCTATGCCCTGTATGCAGCCTCTCCCCCTATGCACTTTATGCAGCACCCCCTATGCCCTTTATGCAGCCTCCCCCTATGCCCTGTATGCAGCCTCTCCCCCCTATGCCCTGTATGCAGCCTCTCCCCCCTATGCCCTGTATGCAGCCTCTCCCCCTATGCCCTTTATGCAGCACCCCCTATGCCCTTTATGCAGCCTCCCCCTATGCCCTGGATGCAGCCTCTCCCCCTATGCCCTGTATGCAGCCTCTCCCGCCTATGCCCTGTATGCAGCCTCTCCCCCATGCCCTTTATGCAGCCTCCCCCTATGCCCTTTATGCAGCACCCCCATGCCCTTTCTCCAGCACCCCCCCCCACAGTATGCCCTTTACACTGCACACCCCCAAGTACCTCTATGCAGCACCCTCCAAGTGCCACACCCCGTTTGTGTGCCCCCTCTTTTACCCCTTCCCAGTGCCAGTCCCCAGGGAGTGCTACATTGGTGGACAGTGGTGTACAAATAAATACTTACCGATCTTCTATTTGGGATCCGCGTGGTCCTCCAAATGCTGCCTCTTGTCAGACGCTCCGTCAGGGCAGAATAATAAACAAAATGGTGGTGTGGGAGTGTCAGGGAGTGGTTCATCGTTTGATCGTTCACCCTGAACGATGTGCAAACGATGTGTAAACGATGTGCAAACGATCTACAAGCGATATAGAAGCGATCAAGTGAAATTGACCTGCATGTTCACTCGATGGAGGAGACGATCACACGACCAGCGGGAGCGCGCATCGTGCATCGTGAGAAACTATTTCTGCACGATGTGTAAACGATTTGTAAACGATTTTTAAACGATTGAACGATAACGATATCGTTATCGTTCAATCGCCTGCTAAAATCGTTTAGTGGATGCCCCCCATTAGCCGTGTTAGGAGACAGAGTGAAAAGTGATAAGGTGCCAGCCAATCAGCTCCCAACTGTCATTTTTCAAACACAGCCTGTGAGATGGCAGTTAGGAGCGGATTGGCTGGCACCTTATCACTTTTCACTCTGTCTCCTAACACTGCTTAGTAACTAGACCCCTTAGTAACAAATGCCCCTGATCTACCCAACTCTTCCAATTGGATACTGCAATAAGACACTCACATGCTGGCCTGCAAACAAAAGAGTATTTGCAATAAAGATTTATATCTCAGTTTACTTTGCTGGTGAAAATTTTACCTATGCGTTGTAGAGGCAGAGAGCTGCCGTCAGCCTGTGCCGCCATTAAGCAGAAGAATATAAAGCCTCACATTAATCAGGTACAAATTTTAAAATGCACACGCTTCTTTTATTTTCTTTTTCAATAAAAATATGCATTGAAATATAACATGCACCATAAAATAAATGTTGGTATTATTTGAGGTACAAAAACTCTGGTGCAACTATGCTAAAACTGTGCACACTACTGTACCAAAAGATTCTTTTTTTATTTTTACTCATGTATTTTCAGCAATACCCAATAAAAACAGATTGTATGTGAAAAACTAAATTCTTTTGTAATCAATAGCAATAAGAGATTGTGTAATTATTCTGTCTAATAGTGCAAGTTAAAATTTTCCTTGAAATGTTGTATAGTTTTCCCCGAAAAATATACTGTAACTGTCTAGAAAATGACTGGGAGGGCTTACACACATTGTGCACATAATTACTAGATTCCTCCTGATTGCTATAATAAGCCTATGATTAGGAGCTTTCGGCACAACTTACCAAACATTTATGTTGTTTCAATGGCACCAAAGTGATAAGTATTGTGATTATGTTCTGTCTCTTTGCAGCAGAATTTACTAAACCTAACCCAACAGAACAAGACACACATGAGACATTGTTAATATTAGTTTTCATAATGTGATTGTTGGGGGTGGCAATAACTATCACATTCTGGCCAACCATATCAATAAACCTTAAGGAAATGTAAAATATCTGTTATACAGTCAGTGACATCCTGGGGTAATCTCTAATGTCCCAGGCCTGGACACATTGGGCCCATATTCGAGGGCAGGCCCAATGTGTCCAGGCCTGGGACATTAGAGAAAGATAAGCAGCTTCCTCATGAGTGGCTTTTTTTATTTTCATCATCAGCGGTCACCCCAGATCCAGAAATAGATGAAAAATTCACCCATGATGCCCCCACCATGACGTCATAACACAGTGACGGAAAAGTGTAGCTTCAGCATAATTTTATGAAACACCACGGACCAATAAATACATTTTAAAAATATACAAAAAAACTGTTGTTTTCTTACCTTTGAATGCTTAAGGAATTTTCTGCGTCTAGCTGTGCACTCTTCTGTCCTTTTAATTCTGTGGGAGCTGGATTGGGGGCACTGCACTGATGCTGTAGGTTCTTTTGGCTCCTTATCTTGACATATTGGAGGCAGAGCTGGGGACAGGTGTAGGAGGTGGGGAGCCGGGCACAGGAGTAGGAGGTGGGAGCCAGGGACAGGAGTAGGAGGTGGGGAGCCGGGCACAGGTGTAGGAGGTGGGAAGCCGGGCACAGGTGTAGGAGGTGGGGAGCCGGGCACAGGTGTAGGAGGTGAGGAGCCGGGTACAGGTGTAGGATGTGGGGAGCTGGTGACAGGTGTAGGAGGTGGGGTGCCGGGCATAGGACTAGGAGGTGGGAAGCCGGGGACAGGAGTAGGAGGTGGGGAGCCGGGAACTGGAGTAGGAGGTGGGGAGCTGGGGACAGGTGTAGGAGGTGGGGAGCTGGGCACGGGAGTAGGAGGTGGGGAGCCATGGACAGGTGTAGGAGGTGGGAAGCCGGGCACAGGTGTAGGAGGTGGGGAGCCGGGAACAGGAGTAGGAGGTGGGGAGCTGGGGACAGGTGTAGGAGGTGGGGAGCTGGGCACGGGAGTAGGAGGTGGGGAGCTGGTGACAGGTGTAGGAGGTGGGGTGCCGGGCATAGGACTAGGAGGTGGGAAGCCGGGGACAGGAGTAGGAGGTGGGGAGCCGGGAACAGGAGTAGGAGGTGGGGAGCTGGGGACAGGTGTAGGAGGTGGGGAGCTGGGCACGGGAGTAGGAGGTGGGGAGCCATGGACAGGTGTAGGAGGTGGGAAGCCGGGCACAGGTGTAGGAGGTGGGGAGCCGGGAACAGGTGTAGGAGGTGGGAACCCGGGTACAGGAGTATGAGGTGGGGAGCCGGGCACAGGAGTATGAGGTGGGGAGCCGGGGACAGGTGTAGGAGGTGGGAAGCCAGGCACAGGAGTATGAGGTGGGAAGCCAGGCACAGGAGTATGAGGTGGGGAGCCGGGCACAGGAGTAGGAGGTGGGGAGCCGGGCACAGTAGTAGGAGGTGGGGAGCCAGGGACAGGAGTAGGAGGTGGGGAGCTGGGAACAGGAGTAGGAGGTGGGGAGCCGGGGACAGGTGTAGGAGGTGGGGAGCTGGGCACGGGAGTAGGAGGTGGGGACCCATGGACAAGTGTAGGAGGTGGAAAGCCGGGCACAGGTGTAGGAGGTGGGAACCCGGGTACAGGAGTAGGAGGTGGGGAGCCAGGGACAGGAGTATGAGGTGGGGAGCCGGGGACAGGAATAGGAGGTGGGGAGCCGGTGACAGGTGTAGGAGGTAGAGAGCCACTGACAGGAGGATTTTGGGAGGGGATTTATGGGTAGGCAGGGACAGGACAAGGGGCTGGGTGCCCCCAGGTATTAGAGGGGAATGGGAGCCACATACAGGAAATGATTGAGGTGAGCTGGGGATAAGTGAAGTAGACAGGGACATGAGAAGGGGCTAAGTTCCAGGTATCAGATGTGGAGGGGAGCTAGGAACAGGAAGGTTAGGCAGGGACAGGAGAAGGGGCTGGGTGCCACCGGGTATTAGAGGGGGTGGGGGGCCACATACAGGAGGAGGTGGAGGGGAGCTGTGGGAAGAGGAACAGGGAGGGACAGCAGAAGGGGCTGGGTTCCAGGTATCAGATGTGGAGGGGAGCTAGGAACAGGAAGGTTAGGCAGGGACAGGAGAAGGGGCTGGGTGACACTGGGTATTAGAGGGGTTGGGGAGCCACATACAGGAGCAGGTGGAGATGAGCTAGTGACAATAGGAACAGGCAGGAACAGCAGAAAGGGCTGGGTGACACCAGGTATTAGAGGGGCTGGGGGGGCCACATACAGAAGCAGGTGGAGTGGAGCTGGTAACAATAGGAACAGGCAGGGACAGTAGAAGGGGTATGGGTGACACCGGGTATTAGGGGTGGAGGGGAGTCGGGGACTGCTGGGACTAGGTGCGCTGCTGTACTGTTGTCCTCATTTGCAGCAGGCAGGCACTTGGCTGGCTATTCCAAACATGCTGGCTTTGGCAGCGCTGTCCACAGGCAGAGGAAACGAGAGACTGGGGGCGGGGCCTTGTGTCTCCACAGTGCTTCTGGACGCACATAGTGAGGGGGCGGGGCCACGGGTCTGGACTGTCCTGCTGGTAATAGACAGCACACGGAACCCAGCAGATAACAGCGGCCGCCCCGAGGTATTAAAACAGCGGCCCAGCCCTTCTGTCTTTTGCTCCTCACTGTGAGCTTGGTCTCCAGCTCCGCCTCCAAATAGCAGGAGGGGCAGCAGCGAATTAAATTTCTTATCGAAGAGAGCAAAGGTGTGTCAAGGACAAGTGTGCTATAGCAGCCCCACAGTTCTAATGGTGTAGTGGTATCACCTATTCAACCCACAAAGTAATGACAATATAACAAATATCACCAAAATTGATCCGTAGGGCACTCTAACGAATGCTTCACTCCCAAATGATCCTCTTTAGGTAAGTCTCTCCCTCCAACGCGTTTCGATACTTGTCTCTCAGTATGCCTTGATAAAGATACACACTACAAGTATCGAAATGCGTTGGATGAGAGAGAGGATCGTGGCATCTACACCTGGACTCGAGAGCACACCTGGGACGCCCGGTGGACTTTCCTATATTTGCTTTTTTTTGTCTACTTTAACAACATTGGTAGACATGGACATTTGGTGAGAGGCCACCTTTTCTCCTTTTTTTATGTATTTTGTCATTTGTGTCTTATTTGTTATTAAATGCAGTGTTACACTTTAGAGATTTTTTCTTCTTAATTACATTGATTGCATATAGAACGGGCACATTGAGAGGAAAAGTGAAAAGAGGGAATTACATCTATACAGAAAAGATTATCCCGATTTATGACTGTTTGTTTACCTTTGTTGTAGACCATCGTATTTGGTCGGGGACCCATCTACATACATATAAGACTGTGTTATTTTGTGTTAACTGTATCACACTATGGAATATTTTCCTTTTTGCATTTGAGTGCTATTGAAAATTGAAAAAACCAAAGTGAGACATTTGGGAGAGAAGCATTCGTTAGAGCGCCCTACGGATCAATTTTGGTGATATTTGTTACATTTCTTACTGCTTCTGAAGGGATAGACAGGGTAGCGCTATTGACTGCAGCGCACAGCATCTTAGCTGACTCGGGAGCCAGGGATTGGCCGCAGCAGAGTGCGTCCCCATGGAACCACCCATTCTACAAACGTGAGTCCCCGGGGCGGGATGTATTAATGCTTACCGCCAGTGGTCTAGGCTCTGAAGTTGCAGCGGTGACTTCATCGGGTTTCTTTCAATAGAGTAAACGTGAGCGTCTTTGAACTCCCACGATGCTACATACACAGCTGATGGGACATGCAGTTGCGCGTATGTAACATGGGAGGCAACGGGAGTGCGGAAGTCACCGCTGCAACTTCAGAGCCTAGACTATGGTGGTAAGCATTAAAACATCTTGCCCCCGGTCTTCAATGCCAGGTAAAATACGCGCTATAGCGCGTATTTGCGAACACTGCTACAAAAAGAGGAGGAATACACTAACTGCCATTGTGAGTCGGAAATAGAATGGCCCAAATCTTTCTCCCATCTAACCTGAGCAGCAGACTTGTCAGAAGGACATAAGTCAAGGAGGACTCTGGGCCTCATTCAGAGGCGGTCGGAGGATGCAATCGGTCGCTCAGAAACTGGGCGGCCACTTGCATCCTGACCGGCCGCCTCTGTTGCGGTCGTTAGGCTGTGGGTTAACACCCACAGCTCTAATGACCGCTCCGGTGATGGTCGCGATGGTCAGAGACCATCGCGACCATTGGGGCTTACGACGAGACCCTAGGGTAGGGTCTCCCTTGTCGTAAGCCCTGGAGAGCTTCTGTCTCTGTCTGAGCCAGAAGCTCTCCACTGACATCACTAGTGATGTCAGTGGGGCCGTCCCCAAACGGTAGGCGTTCCCATGGGAACGCCTCCGTTTGGGCTGCCACCCCCCCGGCCCGCCTTCCAAACGGGGCGAGCTGTCAATCAACATCGACAGCTCGCCCCCTTTGGATCGAGACCCGCTACGACCGGCGCTGTCGGTCGTAGCGGGTCTCACGCATGCGCACGACGGCGCCGGCGCCATCGTGCGCATGCTCTGTGGGGGCCATCGACCCGGTCCGAGCGCATCGGCGCTAACGACCGGGTCTGAATGACCCCCTCTGTACCAAAATGAAATACCACCCTTTGACCGACCCTTCTGTAATTGAGATAAGAGTGTGTTAGAAGGTGGATGAATCATTCCCTTGGGGCCAACTAACCTCTGAAACCAATGATGAATCTGTATGTAATGAAACAACTCCATCGTAGGCAAGGAGAAGCGGGACTGTAACACTGAAAATGGATGAATCATGATACCTTCAAAAAGGTCTCCTCACGTGCATATTCCCTTATCATACCAAATAGTAAGAGTAAGATTAGGGATCAATTTAGCTAATGCCTTAACAGATAATTCAGAGGAAGGAAGGGAGAATTCAGGAATCTTAGATATCAGCTTATCCCAAACTTGTAACGAGGCGCGTATAGAGGGCAATAAAAATGTAACATTTGAACTTAGAGATTTTGGGGTCCAGAGTAAATCTTTTAAAGGGAATCCCAAACAATTATTTTGTTCTAAGGTTACCCAACAGGAAGTAGAGTGATGACGAAACCATTCCTGCAGGGGAACTAATAAACAAGCTTCTTGATATAAATTTAAGTCTGGCAGAGCCAAACCACCACGTTCCTTTGGGAGAATCATTCGAGTTCTAGCTAGTTTTGGTGGGTGACTCTTCCAAAGATAGCTAGATAAAAGGGTATGACATTTATCCAAATATTTACTGGGAAACATAAATGGGATTGTTCGAGAGATACATTCATTTTGGTAATAGAGACATTTTAAAAGCAGTCAGCCGACCTAACCAAGATATCTCATAGGAATTCCATGATTTCATATAAGTAGACAAAGCATCAATTAAAGCAGACATATTAACCTCAAAAACTAATTTAGAAGAGTGGGGAATATGAATTCCAAGATAGTGAATAGAGGAAGTACGCCAATTGTATTGAAAACTAGAGTGAAGGGAAGTAACTACAGAAGGTACGAGATTAATAGGTAAAGCATCAGTCTTGGTCATATTTAACCTATAGTAGGAAGAGGGGAAATATGCCTTCAGCACCGACTGCAGATGGGGGAGAGGCCTTTCGGGGTCGGTGACAAAAAGGAGAACGTCGTCCGCGAAAAGACACACACAGCTTATGTGATATACCGCCAATTTTATTTCCAGGAAAATCAATGTCTGCTCATAATTTAGCAGCAAGAGGTTCGATAGCCAAAACAAATATTAAAGGGGAAAGAGGGCACCCCTGCCATGTACCATTAAAGATAGGGAATGTGTCCAACAGAAAACCATTACTAAAAACCCGAGCTGATGGTGAGCTATATAAAACTGAAATAGACATTAAAATACGGTCTACAAATCCAAATTTGGAAAGAACAGCTTGCATGTATGATCAATTTAAACGATCAAATGCTTTTTCAGCATCTAAAGAAAGCAAGAGCATTCCAGATTGAATAGAGTTAACATAATTAATTAGATTAAATACTCTCCGGGTATTGTCAGAGGCCTGTCTGCCGGGCACACATCCCACCTGATCAGGATGGATTAGGGAAGGGAGGAGTGGAGAAAGACGGTTAGCAATTCATTTGGCATATAATTTTAAATCTCCATTCATGAGAGCAATAGGATGGTAATTTTGGCAAAGGGCTAGGTCTTTTCCGGGTTTTGGTAGAGTCACTACTGGGGCCTCTAGCATCTCTGTGGGAAATGAACCAACTTCTGATACAACAATAAATAGGAACATCAATATAGGAGTTAAACAATCAGAGAAGGTAATATAAAAAAATCATTAGTAAATCCATCAGGGCCAGGAGCTTTCCCACATGGGAGTGAGGAAACCGCAGTTGCCACCTGCATCTGTGACCAAGAAGTATTCAAAACTAGGACGTGGTCGCTTGTCAGAGAGGGAAGACCAATGTCAGAGAGAAAGGAAGCAATTATGGAGGGTGAAGGTTAAGGAATAGATGAGTCAGATGACAAATTATAGAATCGAGAATAATAATCAACAAAAACATTGGCAATTGCTGAAGGGTTTGCTATCTTGGCACCATTGGGAGAAATAATGTGTTTCAATTCTGTGTTTAGCTTGTTGAAGACAAAGTTTTAAGAGCTAAGAGTTTTCCTGCGCGGTTGCCCAACAAATAGAACTTTTGATGTAATCTATTTAACACAGCTTGGGTGCGAGCTAAAAAATTTTTTTTCTGGAGTTGACTTTTAGAAGCAGACAATTCTTTAGGTAGTTCTCTAGAGAGGCGTGATTTATTACGATCCAACAAGTCCTTAAGTTTAGCTTCTAGATCTACTTGTAGATGGGCATTTTGAAGTTTTTGTCAAGCTCCAGTCTGTATAGCAGAACCTCCTAACCAACCTTAAAAGCACACCAGAAAGTAAAGTCAGAGATGTCAGATGGGGCATTAGTTTCCACATAGGATTTTATGCTATCCGCTATATGTTGTTTAGCAACAGTGTCGGACAACAAATGAGGAGAAAGTCTCCAAGGGCGAGGAGGCAAAAATTGACTAAACAGATTCCATTTTCATAGTAATGGAGCATGGTCAGACCATGTAATAGGTAAAATGTCTAGAGAATGAGAGTGTTGTAAGGTCTATTTATCTGTTAACAGTAAATCAGTTCGGGAGTATGAATTGTGGACAGTAGAAAAATACGTGTAATTACGTGCAGAAGGATTTGATGTCCTTCACACATCATATAAATAAAATTCTGTTAAGAGATACCGAAACACCAGGTGAGGGCGAGAAGGAGAATTAGCAGAGGGTTGGTGCGATTTATCCAGCTTAGGATCTAAAACTAAATTGAAATCTCCTATTAATATCAAAGAACCCCTCTTACATTTTTTAATATGTAAACACAATTTTCTAAGACTGGAACCTGGTTAGTATTAGGTGCATACACCCATTTGTCATCTAATTGTCCTACTAAAATAAGATACCTTCCACTCTTATAGGATAGCAACACCATTTTATTTAAAGGGACCATTAAAGGGACCATTAGCTAAAATAACCTACAGGGTACCTATGATCTTTAAGGACGAGAGGATTTCTAGCATTAAAATGTGTTCCTTGTAAAACCACTATGTCCGCCTTAAGTTTATGGAATATAGATAATGTTAATCTCCGTTTGTTTGGAGAGTTTAAACCTTTAACATAATGAAAATATCCGAACCTTTACACAAGGTTAGAAAAGAGCGGATAAAGGTTTTGACAATTTATGAACCCCAAAAATTCTAATAATTGATACAACACATTATGTAAATATATAAGCATACCCCAAATACAAAAAAAAGCAGAAAAGGGAAAGGGAAAAAACAAAAATGACCCGGTATGCAGGGCCAGCATAGTTACTGCAGGGATAAGGAGATAAGCAGTAACAACAAGGCGGGGCACGGGCCAATAAGCCACCACCCATGTCCTATTATTTATGAAAAAGGAAAAAATAAGCAAGAGCATATAAGAAAAAAAGCTAATTACACAAACCAAATCAGTTTAGCACACATAAAACAATGGTATGAAAGGCTTGTAATTATACATAAACCTGTAAGAAAAATCAGAACAAGTATCAAATACATTTGCAACAACATGAATAAAGAAACACCTTGGCGACTCATGAATCTCGGGACAAAGTTCTCGTTGAATCCAGAAGCAGTCCTAGAGGACAATAAAGAAGCATTGTCTCTAAAGAATTCAAATGCAATCAGAAGGAGGCCAATATTGAAAATAGCAAAAGGTTAGAGTAACGATATATTTCAAGTAGTCCCATTCTGAAAAAAGCTTGGCACTAGCATCAAGGTCCAAGATCATGTACGAAGAGCCACAAGTAACTTGACCGGGAAGCCTCAACGGTATTGGATCTCATGTGAGCATAAGGCCAGTGTAATGGGGACCAGGGTTCTGCATTTAGCAATAGTTGTTGCTGAGAAAACTGGGAAAAGTTGTAAGCCACCTTAAATATTAGTGTCTGCTGGTGATCTGAATGCTCGGAGAATACGCTCTCTAACAGGAAAATAGTGAACATGTAAAAGAAACAGAGGGCCTGATTCAGACCCGGTCGCAAGCGCTGAGCCCTCGCAACCGGAGCGATGGTGTCCCACAGCGCATGCGCACGACGGAGCCGGCTCCGTCGTGCGCATGCGCATGACCCGGCTAGCGACGGGCAATCCGTCGCTCCGGGTCTCGCACCAAAGGGGGAGAGCTGTCGATGTTGAGTGACAGCTCGCCCCATTTGGTGGGTGGGCCGGGGGGGTGGCTTGACCATCGCGACCATCATCATGGCCATTCGCTATAGCTGTGGGTGGTTACCCACAGCTATGCGAGCGGCCAGGAGGCCGCTCCTAAAAAAACCAGCGCCCGCCCTGATTCAGAGCAAGCGCTCACTTTTTGCGAGCGCCTCTGAATCAGGCCCAGAATCCGGAATGTCACGAATTTAATATTATTCCGCCTGGAATGGTCCTCCATGTCTGCTACTTTATTCTTGAATGACTCCAGCTCAGGTTGTTGGTGATTGTGAGCCGTAATAAGATCACTGTGAGACGCCACCAACTCCTCCATTTTACATTCCAGTTGATCAGTATGGGAATCATTAGCTGAGATTTCTGCTGTAAGGTCAGATGTAAGGTCAGATTTGAAGGCAGTTAGAACTTGACACAAGATCTTAACAGTTAGCGGAGCAGTAGAATCTGGATCAACACCAGAACCCTTTAATACATTTTTAGATTCTCTCAAATCGGTACCAGCAGATGGGGACCGAGGAGGGGCATCTTTAGAGGAGCCAGAGAGACAGGACCCTTTTTGATTGGAAAAGGTCACAGGCAGAGGGATATGAACTTTAGCTCGTTTCTGAGGCATAGTCCAGTAAGTGTAGGCAATTTATGAATGAAGGAACAAGTTGGAAATTACACCGTCAACCCTGATCAATAAGAATGGCACACTTTTGCAGAGTAGAGGAGCACAGAATAATTAGGTTACATTTTGCTCACTGAGGACATGGGTGGAGAGAAAACATAGCGGGGGATCACATCAACACATGGGCTCCGCTGCACGGCTTATTCCACATAGCAATGTTCCAATAAGTGTAGCTACAGATAAACTACTGTGGTGAAATGCCAGGAATAATAGCACCCTAACTGCAGTGTATACAGGCAGGCTTAGTGTTCATAGAAAAATGACAGGGAATGTCCCAAGGGTGATCCCAAACAATATGAGCCAAGTATTGTGTTTAGTATACATGTAGGAGTTGTGGTATGGGAGGAACCCCTTCTCAAAATGGCAGCCACACCTTGTACAGGGACTCCACACCTATACAGATCACAGGATGTGCAAAGCATAGCAAGCGGTGGGCAGGGGGTAGACAGGTCCCTCAGCGCCAGAGAAAGCCAGTGGGGATCGTGCACTGCAACCGCGAGTGCACTGGAAGTAGCAGCGACCTCCATCTGATAGTAACTTTAGGCCACGGCTTCAGACGTCACAGAAGGACCAAATGACAGAGCTGCACCGCAGCCGCGGTCTTGTTGCCTTCGGGTGGGAAGGGGGACCACAGAAGCCCCAAGAGATTGGTTTGGAGCTAGGAAGGGCAGTGTGAGGCTTTACAATGTCCCTGAAAGCGGGAGCTCACGGAGCATACCTCCTCCTTAGGCAACAGTCAGGCCATGCCCCCTATTATATTAATTTGGAATCTGAGACATGATTTAAATATGCCCAAATAATTTTTATTTTGGTCAACTGGTGTTGTTGAGTAAAATTTGCTGCATCTTTTTAATGTTTTTGTTTTTAACTTACATTTGTGCCTCTTTTATTTATAACACAGAAGTGTTGTCCATTTGAAATAAAACAATGCCCTTAAAGCACACAAGGGGCCTGATTCAGAGCCGTTCGCTATTTGCAGTCGTTCGTTCAAAAACAAGGGGTGGCTATTCAAATGATCAGTTCGCAAATTGCAGTCTGTTCACACCTCTAAGTCTGAATGAGCGAGCAAAACATACGCTCGTTTATTTGTTAAAAACGCCCCCTGGCCGCACGCACCATACGTCATGTCCGCTATTTATTAGATTAATCGAGTACATCGACCAGCGTATGAACTGCTCGCTATTCTTGTGGTTGGTTTTTGCTACCACAATCTTGCGAGCAGTTCTGGCTATAAAATAACCCAGTGACGTGGTCAATGACGCTGCTGTATTAATTATGCACACCCATAAAACGCCCGTTTTGACCTTTAAGCACGCCTGCGTTCGGATCTCCACTCCCCATTTTCAAGCACATTCCCCTGTTACCACCCACATACGCCTCATTCTGTCACTCAAAATAGCAGGCATTCGCTATATTGCGAGCACATGAATTTCGGCCGCACTGACTGGTTCGCGCATGCGTATAACGATCCGTACGCATGCGCAGATGTGCGAACATCGCTCGGAACGAGCGTACTGCCGCTAGCGAGTGGCTCTGAATGAGGGCCAAAGTCACAATAATCTCTTCCTAAAAGCAGCTTCTTCACAAATGGACTGTACATTGTTTTACAGTTATGTACAACAGCTATGATGATAAGTAGGGACAAAAAAACTTATCGTAGTGAAATTAATCCAACTAGGGAGGATTTCTCCTTTATCCAAAGAAGAAAATGACCAGTTGAAATTCAAGTCTTTTATTTGAAGTAGGCAGGTCAAATACGTTCAGAGAATGAGCCACAGATCCGTATCCTATAACAGCTGTTGAAATTTAGGTACTTAAGAATGTTTCAATATTTAGTGTAAACTTAATGCAAAGGAGCGATGAAATGCATTCATTAGACAGAAATGCATGGATGTGAGTTGACTACCAGGCTATAAAGATGCATCTTCCTACAGCTTTGGTACATTAGCTGACAATCTAGCTCCATCAAATCTTCAATTGCGTTTTTATTACCAGATTCTGTAAATGAAGGAATCCTTAAATCTCCATAATTGTTCAGTAGATTGTCTGGCTGATCATGTTGTATCCCTGGCTTATTTTCCAATTTGTGGCCTATATTTTGCACATCATCCCGGACTCCACTATTACCGGGCCTGAAAACAGTTATCCAGTGGCCCTCAGCACAGCACCAGCTTGCTAATCCACTTCAGTCCCCCCACTATTGGCACTGCAGTTACCAGGGTAACTACTGACTCATAGGGTACCACTGTGCTCTATGTAGCTATCAATAGCTGCAGAGATCTACGCAACCTCATTATTATTATTACCAGTTATTTATATAGCGCACACCAGTGGAGCTTACAATCTATGGCCCTCATTCAGAGCCGTACGCTCTGAGCAGAGCGCACGCTCTGAATGAGGGCCGGGCTCCATTTTCATGGAGCGTCCTCCTGGACGCTCGTATAGCTGTGGGTCACCACCCACAGGCTATACGAGCGTGCATTGTGATGGTCGCGATGGTCGAGACCATCGCGACCATCGAATTTGCGAGCCGGAGCCTGCGGTTGAGGTTTTCAACCGCAAGCTCCGGAGTGATTTTGGCTCTATCAGAGCCAAAATCACTCCCACTGACATCACTAGTGATGTCAGTGGGCCGGCTTCTGACGGGAGGCGTTCCCTTAGGAACGCCCCCGTCAGGGAGACACGCCCCCGGCACACCCACCAAAGGGGGCGTGCTGTCAATCAACATTGACAGCACGCCCCCTTTGATCGGACACAACGAGCGAAGGACTTTCCTTCGCTCGTCGCGTCTGGCGCATGCGCACGACGGAGCTCCCTCCGTCGTGCGCATGCTCAGTGCACACCATCGACCCACTTGCGAGCGGACAGCCGCTCGCGAGTGGGTCTGAATCAGGCCCTATATTCCTTACCACATGCTCACATAAACACACATTTTTCTTGGGACCCAATTAACCTACCAGTATATTTTTGGAGTGTGGGAGGAACCGGAGCACCCGGAGGGAACCCACACAATCACAGAGAGAATATACAAACTCCACACAGTTAGGGCCGTAGTGGCAATCGAACCCACAACCTCAGTGCTGTGTGGCAGTAATGCTAACCATTACACTGTCTGTGCTTCGTTATCATTCCTCCAACGGCTACAGCTTAATCTAACCCGAGAAACCTCTTGTACAATGTATCCTGCCAGTAGCCACCTCCTGGTACAGCAAGCCTTAAACATATTGTGTCACATATCGGGGTCTTAGCCTCAGATACCGGGTACGGCAATGTCATGTCACTGCCATCTGTGCCCTCCCTGGTCGCACTGGTATTCCTGAGATTTGCACTGGCACTACTGCATGTGTGCCTGGTGTTTACCCTCCTGTTAGTTCCATATTCCAGCAGTTGCACTCACATGACCTGCTCAGCCAATAGGCACTAGGAGTGCCCTATTTAAACTAGGGGTGAGCGGGTTCGGATTTCTGAAATCCGAACCCCCCCGAGCCCCCCCGATCCGAGTCCGATCCGAGTCAGGCTCGACTTTTCCCGCCTGACTCGGATCTGAAATCGAGGCAAAACGTCATCATCCCGCCTTTCGAGTCTCGCGGGTTTTGGATCCTATATAAGGTACCCGCGTTGGCGCCATTTTCTCACTCGGCTGTGGACAGTGAAGAGGGAGGGTGGGAGTTAGGGCTGTGTAGTGTAGTGTAGTGTAGTGCTGCTGTTGTCCACTACTTCAAAGTCCATAGGGGCTGGCTGTGTTGTGCTGTGCTGCTGTTGTTAATAGGGGCTGTGTCCACTACTTCAAAGTCCATAGGGGCTGGCTGGACTGTGTTGTGCAGTCAGTTCTCCATAGGGGCTGTGTCCACTCCAAAGTCCTGTGCAGTGTCCCAGTCCTAAAGGAGTGCTGTAGTGTTGTCCAGGGGGTGCTCTGTCCATCAGGGGTGCTCCCCCCAAGTGCTAAAAAAATAATATATTTTCTGTGTTTGTGAATTGTGTGCGCAGTAGCCGCACGTGCATCAACAAAGTAGTGCCAAGCGTGCGCCTGTGTCATAAGTAAAGGGCCGGCTGGCTTGACCGTTAAAGGGTGCTGTAACCCCCGAAAGTACACTCCAGTCCAAACCAAAAAAAAATTATTTTCTGTGTTTGTGAATTGTGTGCGCAGTAGCCGCACGTGCATCAACAAAGTAGTGCCAAGCGTGCGCCTGTGTCATAAGTAAAGGGCCGGCTGGCTTGACCGTTAAGGGTGCTGTAACCCCCGAAAGTACACTCCAGTCCAAACCAAAAAAAAAATTATTTTCTGTGTTTGTGAATTGTGTGCGCAGTAGCCGCACGTGCATCAACAAAGTAGTGCCAAGCGTGCGCCTGTGTCATAAGTAAAGGGCCGGCTGGCTTGACCGTTAAGGGTGCTGTAACCCCCGAAAGTACACTCCAGTCCAAACCAAAAAAAAAATTATTTTCTGTGTTTGTGAATTGTGTGCGCAGTAGCCGCACGTGCATCAACAAAGTAGTGCCAAGCGTGCGCCTGTGTCATAAGTAAAGGGCCGGCTGGCTTGACCGTTAAGGGTGCTGTAACCCCCGAAAGTACACTCCAGTCCAAACCAAAAAAAAAATTATTTTCTGTGTTTGTGAATTGTGTGCGCAGTAGCCGCACGTGCATCAACAAAGTAGTGCCATGCGTGCGCCTGTGTCATAAGTAAAGGGCCGGCTGGCTTGACCGTTAAGGGTGCTGTAACCCCCGAAAGTACACTCCAGTCCAAACCAAAAAAAAAATTATTTTCTGTGTTTGTGAATTGTGTGCGCAGTAGCCGCACGTGCATCAACAAAGTAGTGCCAAGCGTGCGCCTGTGTCATAAGTAAAGGGCCGGCTGGCTTGACCGTTAAGGGTGCTGTAACCCCCGAAAGTACACTCCAGTCCAAACCTAAAAAAAAATTATTTTCTGTGTTTGTGAATTGTGTGCGCAGTAGCCGCACGTGCATCAACAAAGTAGTGCCAAGCGTGCGCCTGTGTCATAAGTAAAGGGCCGGCTGGCTTGACCGTTAAGGGTGCTGTAACCCCCGAAAGTACACTCCAGTCCAAACCTAAAAAAAAAATATTTTCTGTGTTTGTGAATTGTGTGCGCAGTAGCCGCACGTGCATCAACAAAGTAGTGCCAAGCGTGCGCCTGTGTCATAAGTAAAGGGCCGGCTGGCTTGACCGTTAAGGGTGCTGTAACCCCCGAAAGTACACTCCAGTCCAAACCAAAAAAAAAATTATTTTCTGTGTTTGTGAATTGTGTGCGCAGTAGCCGCACGTGCATCAACAAAGTAGTGCCAAGCGTGCGCCTGTGTCATAAGTAAAGGGCCGGCTGGCTTGACCGTTAAGGGTGCTGTAACCCCCGAAAGTACACTCCAGTCCAAACCAAAAAAAAAATTATTTTCTGTGTTTGTGAATTGTGTGCGCAGTAGCCGCACGTGCATCAACAAAGTAGTGCCAAGCGTGCGCCTGTGTCATAAGTAAAGGGCCGGCTGGCTTGACCGTTAAGGGTGCTGTAACCCCCGAAAGTACACTCCAGTCCAAACCTAAAAAAAAATTATTTTCTGTGTTTGTGAATTGTGTGCGCAGTAGCCGCACGTGCATCAACAAAGTAGTGCCAAGCGTGCGCCTGTGTCATAAGTAAAGGGCCGGCTGGCTTGACCGTTAAAGGGTGCTGTAACCCCCGAAAGTACACTCCAGTCCAAACCAAAAAAAAATTATTTTCTGTGTTTGTGAATTGTGTGCGCAGTAGCCGCACGTGCATCAACAAAGTAGTGCCAAGCGTGCGCCTGTGTCATAAGTAAAGGGCCGGCTGGCTTGACCGTTAAGGGTGCTGTAACCCCCGAAAGTACACTCCAGTCCAAACCTAAAAAAAAATTATTTTCTGTGTTTGTGAATTGTGTGCGCAGTAGCCGCACGTGCATCAACAAAGTAGTGCCAAGCGTGCGCCTGTGTCATAAGTAAAGGGCCGGCTGGCTTGACCGTTAAGGGTGCTGTAACCCCCAAAAGTACACTCCAGTCCAAACCAAAAAAAAAATTATTTTCTGTGTTTGTGAATTGTGTGCACTGTGGCTGCACGTGCATCAACAAAGGAGCAGCGCCAAGCGTGCGCCTGTGTCCCATAAGTAAAGAGCCGGCTGGCTCATTTCTTAAAGGGTGGTGTAACCCACAAAGTGCACTACTCTCCAGCAAAAATAAAATAATATTTTCTGTGTTTGTGTGCGCTTTAGCCGCACGTATATATATCAATATAACATAAATGGAGGACCAAACTTTCTCCGATAAAAATAAAATAGGGAAAGATCAAGAACCTCTTCCTCCTAGTGCTGTTGCTGCTGCTGGGAGTTGTTCATCATCCCAGAGAGGAAGTAGGAACATCACTACTTTTACTAAACAATTGACCCTCCAACAGTCCCTAGCGATGAGGATGAAGTACGACAGCAGTCATCCTGAAGCAAAACGTATAACTGAGGCCTTGACTGCTATGTTGGTGTTAGACGTGCGTCCGGTATCCGACATTTGTGCAGTGGGATTTAGACAATTGATGGAGGTAGTGTGTCCTCGGTTCCAAATCCCGTCTAGATTCCACCTGCATCCTCAAAGCAGCAGCGACAAGCGTGCGTCTGTCTGTTAAAGGGTGGTGACACCCTCAAAGTGTGCTACACAAACAATTAAAATATTGTTCTTTTTTTTTCTGTCTTTGTGAATTGTGTGGGCTGTAGCCGCACCTGCATCCTTAAAGCAGCAGCGACAAGCGTGCGTCTGTCTGTTAAAGGGTGGTGACACCCTCAAAGTGTGCTACACAAACAATTAAAATATTGTTCTTTTTTCTGTCTTTGTGAATTGTGTGGGCTGTAACCGCACCTGCATCCTTAAAGCAGCAGCGACAAGCGTGCGTCTGTCTGTTAAAGGGTGGTGACACCCTCAAAGTGTGCTACACAAACAATTAAAATATTGTTCTTTTTTCTGTCTTTGTGAATTGTGTGGGCTGTAGCCGCACCTGCATCCTTAAAGCAGCAGCGACAAGCGTGCGTCTGTCTGTTAAAGGGTGGTGACACCCTCAAAGTGTGCTACACAAACAATTAAAATATTGTTCTTTTTTTTTTGGTCTTTGTGAAATGTGTGGGCTGTAGCCGCACCTGCATCCTTAAAGCAGCAGCGACAAGCGTGCGTCTGTCTGTTAAAGGGTGGTGACACCCTCAAAGTGTTCTACACAAACAATTAAAATATTGTTCTTTTTTTTTCGGTCTTTGTGAAATGTGTGGGCTGTAGCCGCACCTGCATCCTTAAAGCAGCAGCGACAAGCGTGCGTCTGTCTGTTAAAGGGTGGTGTAACTCTCAAAGTGTTCCAAAAAATAAAAAACTATTTTTTTAATGTGTTTGTGACTTGTGTGCGATGTAGCCACACTTGCATCCTCAAAGCAGCAGCGACAAGCGTGCGTCTGTCTGTTAAAGGGTGGTGACACCCTCAAAGTGTGCTACACAAACAATTAAAATATTGTTCTTTTTTTTTTGGTCTTTGTGAAATGTGTGGGCTGTAGCCGCACCTGCATCCTTAAAGCAGCAGCGACAAGCGTGCGTCTGTCTGTTAAAGGGTGGTGACACCCTCAAAGTGTTCTACACAAACAATTAAAATATTGTTCTTTTTTTTTTGGTCTTTGTGAAATGTGTGGGCTGTAGCCGCACCTGCATCCTTAAAGCAGCAGCGACAAGCGTGCGTCTGTCTGTTAAAGGGTGGTGTAACTCTCAAAGTGTTCCAAAAAATAAAAAACTATTTTTTTAATGTGTTTGTGACTTGTGTGCGATGTAGCCACACTTGCATCCTCAAAGCAGCAGCGACAAGCGTGCGTCTGTCTGTTAAAGGGTGGTGACACCCTCAAAGTGTGCTACAGAAACAATTAAAATATTGTTCTTTTTTTTTCTGTCTATGTGAATTGTGTGGGCTGTAGCCGCACCTGCATCCTTAAAGCAGCAGCGACAAGCGTGCGTCTGTCTGTTAAAGGGTGATGACACCTCAAAGTGTTCTACACAAACAATTAAAATATTGTTCTTTTTTTTTTCGGTCTTTGTGAAATGTGTGGGCTGTAGCCGCACCTGCATCCTTAAAGCAGCAGCGACAAGCGTGCGTCTGTCTGTTAAAGGGTGGTGACACCTCAAAGTGTTCTACACAAACAATTAAAATATTCTTCTTCTTTTTTCTGTCTTTGTGAATTGTGTGGGCTGTAGCCGCACTTGCATCCTCAAAGCAGCAGCGACAAGCGTGCGTCTGTCTGTTAAAGGGTGGTGTAACCCTCAAAGTGTGCTCCACAAACAATAAAAATATTCTTTTTTTTTTTCTGTCTTTGTGAATTGTGTGGGCTGTAGCCGCACTTGAATCCTCAAAGCAGCAGCGACAAGCGTGCGTCTGTCTGTTAAAGGATTACATCGGTGACAGCATCCAAGTAGGCATGTCAGACAGTCCGTACCTGTACTGGCAGGAAAAAGAAGCAATTTGGAGGTCCCTGTCCAAACTGGCTCTATTTTACCTGAGTTGCCCCCCCTCCAGTGTGTACTCTGAAAGAGTGTTTAGTGCAGCCGGGAACCTTGTCAGCGAAAGGCGTAGGAGGTTGCTTCCACAAAATGTGGAGAAGATGATGTTCATAAAATGAATTATCAACTCTTCCAGGGAGACCAGCCTCCAGAACGTACAGAGGGACCTGTGGTTCCAGCAGGGACGAATTAATACTCTGTGAGGATGAGGATGTACACACTGAAGAGGGTGAGGAATCGGTGGATGAGGAGGATGAGGATGACATCTTGCCTCCGTAGAGCCAGTTTGTGCAGGGACACATTAATTGCCAGCTTGTTTTGTGGGGGCCCAAACGAACCAATCATTTCAGCCACAGTTGTGTGGCAGACCCTGGCGCTGAAATGATTGATTTGTTAAAGTGTGCATGTCCTGTTTATACAACATAAGGGTGGGTGGGAGGGCCCAAGGACAATTCCATCTTGCACTTCTTTTTTTTCTTTGCATTATGTACAGTTTGGGGCCTAGTTTTTCTAACTGCCATCCTGTCTGCCACTGCAGTGTCACTCCTAGATGGGTCACGTGTTTGTGCCGCCCACTCGTGTCGCTTAGCATAGTCATCCAGCTACCTCGGTGCAACCTTTTGGACATGAAAACACTATTGTGAGGTGTGAGGTGTTCAGAATAGACTGGAAATGAGTGGAAATTAAGGTTATTGAGGTTAATAATAGCATAGGAGCAGAGAAACCAACAAATTCTGTGATTTTAGCTGTTTTTATGCTTTTTTAAAAAAAAATACAGATCCAAAACACAAAACCCAGAACCCAAAACACGGAAGGGTGGTTTTGGCAAAACCAATCCAGATCCAAAACACGAAGAAAGATCCAGATCCAAAACCAAAACACAAAACACGAAAAGTGGCCGGTGCACACCCCTAATTTAAACCATTTAAACCTGTATCCAGCTCATTGTCAAAACAACACTTTTCTCCCTGTGAACAGTCTCCTGGATTCTGGCTGCAGTGGCATCCAGCTCTGTTCCACTTTCAAGCCTTCAGTTATCTATGCTTACAAAGTGGATCTGCATCTGACTCAACATTCAGTGATCTGCACTTACAAAGTGCATCTGATTCTGACTCAGGGCCTGATTCAGACCCGTTCGCTAGCAAGCGTATGCTCGTTGCTGGCGATGTTTGCTAATGTTCGCATGTGTACGCATCGCAGTGCGCGTGCGCGAACTAGTCCGAGCGATCGGGTAGCGCTCGCTCGCCCAGCAAAGACAGCTCAGTGGAATGAGTGACAGGGGAGGCTGTTTGTGGGTGGTATCAGGGGCAGGCTAGTAGTAACGGGGGAGTGGAGGTGCGAACGCAGGTGTGCCTGAGTGTTTCAACGCCGTTTCAGAGGCGTGTATAATTAATAGGCAGCGTCATAGTAGACGTCACCTGGCTGGTTTTTACACTGAACTGCTCGCAGTGCTTGCGGTATGGTAAAGGCAAGTACAAGCATTGCGAATGCTCCAAATGGTACGGTTGTATACACTTGCTGGAGATGACGTGCGCAAGTGGGCGTCTTAAGACTGGCTGGTGGGCGTTTGCATACACAAAGCAATCGCACGCCAAGACATAGTGGGTGTGCTTATGCTTTCTGCAAAATCCCTTAGCAAATCTCAAATTTACTAATATTCTATTTTGCATTCGAATTTCAAATTAAATTCTATTTTGGTTGATTTTAAGAAGGAATTTGATGTCGATTTTGCATGCTCATGTACAAATTGAACACCAAATCCCATCTCAAAAATGAACTTCAAATTCCCAAATGAATAGGCCTGCTTTATGCTTTCATTTTTAGCATGAGAAGGTCTGATTGACACAGATGCGTGCATACATCAGTGAGATGCATGCATGTACATTGCATCGGGAAAGTATTCACTACGCTCCACTTTTTCCACATTTTGTTATGTTACAGCCTTATTCCAAAATGGAATAAATTCATTTTTGTCCTCAAAATTCTACATACAATACCCCATAATAACAACGTGTAAAAAGTTTTTTTGAGATTTTTGCAAATTTAATAAAAATAAATAAATAAGAAATCACATGTACATAAGTATTAACAGCCTTTGCTCAATACTTGCACCTTTGGCAGCAATTGCAGCCTAAAGTCTTTTTGAATATGATGCCACAAGCTTGGCACACCTATCTTTGGCGAGTTTCGCCCTTTCCTCTTTGCAGCACCTCTCAAACTCCATCAGGTTGGATGGGAAGCGTCGGTGCACAGCCATTTTCAGATCTCTCCAGAGATGTTCAATTGGATTCAAGTCTGGGCTCTGGCTGGGCCACTCAAGGACATTCACAGAGTTGTCCTGAAGCCACTCCTTTGATATCTTGGCTGTGTGCTTAGGGCCGTTGTCCTGCTGAAAGATGAACCGTCGCCCCAGTCTGAGGTCAAGAGCGCTCTGGAGCAGGTTTTCATCCAGGATGTCTCTGTACATTGCTGCATTCATCTTTCCCCCTATCCTGACTAGTCTCCCAGTTCCTGTCGCTGAAAAACATCCCCACAGCATGATGCTGCCACCACCATGCTTCACAGTAGGGATGGTATGGGCTTGGTGATGAGCGGTGCCTGGTTTCCTCTAAACATAACGCCTGGCATTCACACCAAAGAGTTCAATCTTTGTCTCATCATGGTCTGAGAGTCCTTCAGGTGCATTTTGGCAAACTCCAGATGGGCTGCCATGTCCTTTTTACTAAGGAGTGGCTTCCGTCTGACACTCTACCATACAGGCCTGATTGGTGGATTGCTGTAGAGATGGCTGTCCTTCTGGAAGGTTCTCCTCTCTCCACAGAGGAATGCTATAGCTCTGACAGAGTGACTATCGGGTTCTTGGTCACCTCCCTGACTAGGGTCCTTCTACCCCGATCTCCCAGTTTAGACGGATGGCCAACTCTAGGAAGAGTCCTGGTGGTTCCGAACTTCTTCCATTTACGGATGATGGAGGCCACTGTGCTCATTGGGACCTTCAAAGCAGCAGATATTTTTCTGTACCCTTCCCCAGATTTGTGCCTCAAGACAATCCTGTCTCGGAGGTCTACAGACAATTCCTTGGACTTCATGCTTGGTTTGTACTCTGACATGCACTGTCAAGTGTAGGACCTAATATAGACAGGTGTATGCCTTTCAAAATCATGTCCAATCAACTGGATTTACCACAGGTGGACTCCAATTAAGCTGTAGGAACATCTCAAGGATGATCAGTGGAAACAGGATGCATCTGAGCTCAATTTCTTTTTTTATTAAATTAGCAAAAATCTCAAAAAAACTTTTTACACTTTGTCATTATGGGGTATTGTGTGTACAATTTTGAGGACAAAAATGTATTTATTCCATTTTGGAATAAGGCTGTAACATAACAAAATGTGGAAAAAGTGAAGCGTAGTGAATACTTTCTGGATGCACTGTATCTTAGTGTAAAAAGCTTGTTAAGTGTTAATTTTAAAAAAAAATTGACGTGGGGTCCCCCCTAAAGCACAACCAGCCCCGGTCTTTTCATAGCCAGTCCTGGTTGTGTAAATACATCGGAAAAAATGTGTAGAGTTCCTCTGTACTTAGCGCAACCAGCACCAGGCTCTGAGCTGGTCCTGGTTCTGGAAATACAAGGGAAAAATGCGTAGGGTTTCCCTGTCATTTTCATAACCAGCACCTGGCTATTTCTAGGGGGGTAGTACCACAGCCAGGGAAACCCTATCACAAGGTCCCCCAGCCAAAGCATTACTCCTGACCGCTATTCAGCCCAGGCCAGGGATCCCTGAGGGTGCCAGGTTGATTTTGCGGGCGCTCGCTCTGAATCAGGGCGGGCTGGTTTTTTTTTTACCCCGGCCTCCAGGCCACTCGCTAAGCTGTGGGTGATGACCCACAGCTTTAGCGGGCGGCCTGGCGATGGTCACGATTATTGTGGTAGGGTCTCATCCACCACAAGCCCCAGTGAACTTCCTGCTCTAATAGAGCAGGAAGTTCACTACTGACATCACGTGTGATGTCAGTAGGGCCGCCCACAAACGGCAGGCGTCCCTTGGGAACGCCTCCGTTTGTGCAGCCACCCCCCCGACTCGCCTACAAAACGGGGCGAGCTGCCGCTCAACATCAACAGCCACCCCATCTTGTAGCGAGCCCCGAAGCGAGTGATTTCTCACTCGCTCCAGGGCTCGCACGCCTCGCGTGCGCACTGCCCAGCCATCGACCCACTTGCGAGCGCTATGTGCTCGCGAGAGGGTCTGTATCAGGCCCATTGTCTTTAACAGTAGAACTGCAGGTCCCAGCAAACCTCCCCCATTTGCTGGTACTTGGAGAACCACAAGTACCAGCATGCGGGGCATTAAGGGCCTGCTGGTACCTCTAGTTCACCTGTAAAGAAATGTTAAAATAAAGACAAGACACACACACCGTGACAGTATATACATTTATTACACACATACACACTCACACAGTCACCTACAATACCAGGACCAGTCCTCTTCTCCATGTAGGCATCCACCGTCTTCTGAAAATAAGAAATGCAAAGTCCCGAACCACTCTGTCTGTAATGAATATTATTTCTGCCAATACAGAACTAATGCGGGTGATGGTAATAGTCAGGGTGTCACAAGTCACTTGTAGCGATGTGTCCTAAATACTATGTAATCCACACTGGTTGGCAATGTGATTATGTTGCTCAGTCCAGTATCTAACCCTAATGGAAGATTCAGACCATGGCATCTAGCTAGTCTGAGGTAATGGAAATGTTTGTGCACTTAAGCAGTTATTACCAATTCCTGTAGATCACGATGCCCGGGATGTTTTTAACAGGGACAGGGCTACTGGATTATTCTTAGGGAGCTCTGGAATTGACTTCCTATCCAGGAGACCAGACAGCCAGTGGTGTGTCTCTTGTCAGACGCTCCCTAGGGCCAGCGTCCCATGGAGAGTAGGCGGCCATGGGACGTGTCAGTGAAAGCCCAGCTTGACTTGATCGCAATTGATGCGACCGTGTAAGGCAAGTGGCTAAATACAGTATATTAGCTGAATTATAAAGGACTTCAGACTTTTTTTAAACCACAAAAACATTTTTTTTTCCTCTTTTATTACTTTGGGGTGCTGCTGATGGGCCCAGAGCACCCAGAAAGTACAGTAATATATGCTGTCTCTCAAAAACACACAGTCTTCCCTTTAAATATCTAAGTTGTATTACAGATGGGTCCACATACATCTAGCCTCCTGGCGCATTAAACAGCCCTTCTAGTCGCACCATGCCGAGGTGTGACTCAGTAGCGCTGAGCGTCTTTTTGTTCATCTTTTTATCTTCAAATGCTTCTTGTTCGCACAACGATGCAAATAGCACAAGCAGCTTTTGCTGATTAAAATGATATGCAGCATGCCTATGTTCTTTGTGCGTCTGCAGATGTATCTGCATGCTAAACACTATGTTACAGTGTTACAGCCGCTGACACTGTAACGTAGCATTTCGCATTACACCCGCACTCGCTCAGAGAATATAGGCATGCTGCATAACAATTTATTCAGCAGAAGCTGATTGTGCTATCTATTCGCATCATTTTGTGAATAAGATGCATTTTAAGCTAAAAGATGCACGAAAATGCACTCTGTGCTACCGAGTCACACTGAGCTCCCACGTTATGTGTGGCGCAACTTGTAGCGCACAGAGGATAGATGTATGTGGGCACATCTGTATAAAAGACTTGAGATTTCTTTAAAACCTGTTGTGAGCCGCTGTGACAGCTCATATCAGCTGCAGGTTCCAGCCAGAGCTGAGAGGGTTAACAGGCAAAGAAGGCCACAGTGAGGTTTGGTCCAGGCTGATTGCTCCCAGTTGGGAAGCCTTTGTGAACATGCAGCACTCAGCCGCTCATAGTGGTAAACACCAGAGGCTGGTCTCATTTGCTCACATGGGATTGGCTCTGACTTCTGTTATAGAGCAGCCAGCCCATTCCTGCCTTGCCGGAGATAGTTTCTTGTGGAAGTTGTGCCATCCGGTCCCTATAACTGCTGTTTGGTATTCCTGGTTCCTGTCCTGGCTCTGCCTTGCGCTACCTGTACCTGTTGTAAATATATCTGGAACTTTCATTGTGCTGCAAATCCACTCTGCAAGCAAATGGTGTTGTGTACTTTTGCTATCAAGCCTGCAATATATGTAAATATCTGCTGCTGCTATTATACTCTGCAAAACACAGGCTGGTTAATATATTGCTATTCCATTATACATTATATGTTATGCTGTAATTCCATACTGCCAGCTGCATATGTATCTGAGTTTATTGCTATACCATCTTGCAATATATCTGTTGTTTGTGATTGCCACTATAGTTGTGTTTATATGCAATTGTATTCTGTTATTGTCCGCAGTGCATGCTGCTCTGTGGTAATTACCCTGCGATATCATTATTTAGTATTGCTGATATTCACGCTACCTGTTATTAGTGTGCATTCTATCTTGCTTGTGTCCACGACTGCAGGCTGCTCCGTGGTTAATATTACCTTTATGCTACTACTACAGTTTTACATTGCGAACTCCCGCTGTTTGTATAAGCCCTTCCTGTCTAGAGGTTAAGATCTGGTGGCATCCAAAGTACTGAGTGCGTCGTACTCTATGGGAACAACGGGCGGTTGTTCTAGGTAGAAGTCATTCCTAGAGTGATTCTAGGGAACTTAGGCAAATACAGGGGAGATTCATTACAAAACTACAAAAAAAGTTTTTTTCCCACTTTTATTATTTTGCGGTGTAGTTGACAGGGACATCACACCCAGTAAGTACAGTAATATACACTGCCTCTCAAAAACATACAGTCTTCCTTTTAAATATCTAAATTGAATTCTAAAAACCTGCAGTTTTTTTAAGCCACTAAAAAAAAATTTTTTTTCCACTTTTATTATTTTTTGGTGCAGCTGATGGGGACACCATACCCAGTAAGTACAGTAATATATGCTGCCTCGTAAAAACACACAATCTAAACTAATTTATAAAAAAAAAGATTTTTTTTTAAACAGGAAAATATGCCTTCTTTGGGGTGCAGCTCACTCAGACACAGCACAATATATTTTTTCGTCAGCTAAGCTTGAAATCACACTGTCTCTGTCCTCAAACACAATATATACTGCTGTACTGAAGACAGATATCCTTGTGAAAAACAATTGTAAGTGCAGTTCTCTGACAAACATACACAAGAGCCTGTTTGTAGATTGCAGTTGGTATGAGTGTCTGAGAAACACACAGTGACAGTAGCCAGATTGCAGTTGCTAGCTAGTGTGTATCTGACCCTGACACACAGATTAAAGATGACAGGTCTTTTTTACACCCTTCCCACCAACTCCATCTACCTACTTCAACTCTCTCTAATGGCGATTAGTATAATAGTATTGCAGAACAACAACAGCCCATGCATTCTCCTGTATAAATGGCGTCTGATCACAAGGGAGTGACTCTTATACAGTATGCAATCCAAAACATGCAAGATCCAACATTTCTGGGGAAATTAAGTTTTGCTTCGTTTAGAGAAGCAAACTTGGCGGGAAGACACAAGCTGGAATTTGGTTCTACACAGAAACCCCAAATTTGGGTGTTTTTGGATTTTACAGAATCCAAACTGCTCATCTCTAGAATAAACAGAAATATTTTAAGAGTGTATTATATGCAGACGACATCACGCATGAACATCTACGGACACCGGAATGGAAAAGATACATTTTAATAAAATACAGTGATAAAGTATTTCTTATCAATGTGCTACGAGGTAATAAGTGGCAATGAAAAAAAATCAGTCTTACCTCTGCAAAGGGGGACTGCTTAATAAATAAGCTCCTATATCTTGAAAATTCAGTGATAATTTCTACCTACAATTGTATGAGCTACAAATAAAATAGTAATGGTACAGAAAATAGCCCTTATTAGTAGAGATATACGCGGACCCCCGTGTTTTGGTTTTAAATCATTGTCGTGCTTTGGTTTTGCAAACCCACCCTCAAGTGTTTTGCTTTTGGATCTGGATTTCTTTAAAAATTGATAAAAACAGCTAAAATCATGTAACTTAGACCTGTTTTTGTTCCTATAGTATTACTAACATTAATAACATTCATTTCCAGTCATTTACAGTCAATTTTGAACAGCTCACAATATTGTTTTCACCAATATTGGCCAAAAGCTGCAGTGAGCTGGCTGGCTAAACTAAGCGACAGAGCAGTGGCACAAACACATGACAGTTTAAAAGAATATAGCAAATCTATGAAAAACAAATGTAAATGGAGCTCACTTCAAGTTCACTTCTAACAAACATACACAAGAGTCTGATTGCTCTGGATTGCAGGTGCTAGCTAGTGTCTGACAAACAAACATACACAGTGACAAAGATGTCTGCATTCTTTTATATGCTTCCTAATCACACCATCTACCTACAACTCTCTATAATGGTGACTATTATGTAGTATTGCAGCATAAACTACAGCCCATACCCTCTCCATACACTCGCTTGTATGAAATGAGACCTCAAATCACGAGGGAGGAACTTACATGCGATCCAAAACATGCAAGACCCATTTTTGAGATCCGAGTTTCAAACTTGGCGACAAGACCTGAGTCAGTTCTACTTGGAACCTCAAAGTGATCCAGTTCGACTCAAACCAGAATGTTCGGGTGTGTTCAGTTTTCAGCAAAACCGAACCGCTCATCTCTACTTATTAGTTATTACAGATTTGCTCTTTTCATAGAATATTATAGACCCCTTTATTTCATGGAAACATTTTGCTTTACTCTTTTTAATATACTTTTTTAAGGATTATCAATCTATTATGAACAATGTAAATGCCAGATTTAATCTTATAGTCACTGTCCACCTGGACGATTATTTAAGCTGTGCATGTTATGCTGAATTATTTAAACATGTCAGACAGTGTATTAAGGTACTGGCTGTGGAGACTTTAATGATTGTGCCAGATTGTCAATGAAGTGATTTTAGAGACTTTATGTCCGCAATGAAAATAAATAATTTCAGGGCATTAAATTATTCTGTTGAATTGAATTTTCTGAGCACGATAGGAATTATTTTTTATGTAGATGGTTCCTAAAGAAGAAAAAGGTTCCTTGAACTTTGTAGGTACCATTTATATTACAGTGCACCAAATATTTTTAAGCACACGAGATGGTAAATGTATTAACTGCTCTAACAAATATCACTATTATGTAGTTTGAGTAGAATGTAACAGAGTAGTTTGTAATCACTTTAACCATTATATTCAGAAAATGAAGTGTAACTAATAATACTGGGTACTCACACAGCTTTGTACTTAATGCATCATGGACTAATACAGACAACATTCATAGAGAATGGTAAAAGTATCATAGTGAGACTAAGGGATCTATGCACTAAGCCTTGGAAAGAGATAGAGTGGATGGAGCTAAAGTACCAGCCAATCAACTGTCACTTTACAGACTGTGGGCCTTATTCAGACCCACTCGTGAGCGCATAGCGCTTGCGAGCGGGTCGATGATCGGCCAGTGCGCACGCGTGGCGTGCCCAATGCACGTGCGCAAGCCCCGGAGCGAGTGAGAACTTCACTCGCTCCGGGGCTCGCTACAAAGTAGGACGGCTGTCGATGTTGATCGACAGCTCGCCCCATTTTGTAGGTGGGGAGGGGGGTGGCTGGACAAACGGAGGCCTTCCCGAAGGAACGCCTGCCATTTGTGGGTGGCCCTACTGACATCATTCGTGATGTCAGTAGTGAACTTCCTACTCTATTAGAGCAGGAAGTTCACTTGGGCCTGCAGGAACTGAGACCCTACCACAAGGGTCTCGTCGCAAGCCCAATGGTTGCGATAATCGCGACCATCGCCAGGCCGCTTGCAAAAGCTGTGATTGGTCACCCACAGCTATGCGAGTGGCCTGGAGGCGGATTTTTTGTTGTTTTAAATCTGCCCTGATTCAGAGCGAGCACTCGCAAATAGCAAGCGCCTCTGAAGCAGGCCCTGTGTTTGAAAAATGACAGTTAGGAGCTGATTGGTTGGTACTTTCTATCCATCCACTTTATCTCTCTCCAAGGCTTAGTACATAGACCCCCAAAGGCCTGATTCAGAGCCACGCGTAAAATGCACGAATGCCAATGTTCACATAGTTGAGCGATTCATTGCAACTGCACAAAAAAATTCAAAAAACTCCTATGGCGCATGTATTACACAAAGTATACCCACAAAGGCGCTGTTGAGATAGTGACAGATTGTATCAGAAATGTTGTGGAAAAGTGATGGGCGCTCCTGGTAAGTGACTGGGAGGTGGCTAATAGTGCATCGTAAATATGTGCCGTTCAATGGGCATGTTATGGGAATGTCATGGGTGACACTCCCAATTAAAGTGTTTGCGTACACAGATGCACACATAGGAGGCCATACTCGGATGTAAAAACTGCACCTGCCATAGTATAGATAGATTCCTTGCTTAAAATAAGTTTGAAACCATCTGTGTTTCCTATCACATACCTTCCAACATTCTTCATTTTAGAATCGGGACCTCCGCGCACCTTAGGCACGCGCCTGAAAAGGGGGCCTGACCTTGTGGTGAAGGGGACATGGCCTGGTGGCATGCTCCCATTTTCATTACTCTGGGGGCGAGCCCAGCAATAAGAAATCAGCACTTTGTGGTTTATGTGCACTTTGTAATTCAGTTAAATTCCCCAGTAAGTAAAACACACGTTGCTCAGCATGCTATACCTGGGACTCGATCTCTCATCCTCATGTACTACAGTTAGACCCCTAAAACAGGGATCTTTTTGCTGCTGCATAGGAAGCCTTGTAGATCTAAGTATATGAAGCATTGTCAGTTCAAAAGTTTGGATTGAAGTAGATCTATATGGAATGGAAATTTCGCACCAACTCACAATGCGGTTATGATAACGACCACTTGCATGGCTTGGTAATTCTGGCCAATTACTGGTCAGAAATGGACGGACAGTGGCAGATATCTAGTCATGAGCAAAAATCAGAAGACACAGCAAAGCAAGTACTACTGCTTAGCTGCTGATACACATCTCTTGTCTTGACTATATTACTGGTATATAGGGGGAAATTAATCAAAGCTTCTAAACAATGAAGAAGTCTAGAAGTGGAGAAGTTGCCATAGCAACCAATCAGTTTCTAGCTAGCAATTACTGTACCATGTGCATTGTATAAGATGATAGGTAGAAGACGATTGGTTGTTATAGGCAACTTCTCCACTTATCTCTTTAGAAGGTTTGATATATCTCCAGGGCTGATGCTACCATTAGGCTGCTTTAAGCAGCTGCCTAAGGGTGCCAGCCATTGGAGGGCGCCACTGAGTTTACAAAAAAAATGAATGATGTATTTTTCTGTCGGGGCCAGGACTACTAATGACCAGGGCTGACGCAGGAACTCCCCCAGCCCCCACCTGTCAGTGCAGAAGAGTCAGCAGCATTAGTGGTTCCCCTTCCATCTCCTCCAGTCCTTTCTTTTCCTCTGGGTGCTAGCTTGAACTCACATAAGAAGCTCCGCCCCTCTAGACAAAAGTAGCTGCTGCTGCTGAATGGAGCCTGGTAAGGTATGTTATGACTTTGTGGTGAGGAGAAAGAGGTAATGTGTGTGTGTGTGTGTGTGTGTGTGTGTGTGTGTGTGTGTGTGTGTGTGTGTGTGTAGGGGGCTTCTGTGGGTACAGGGGGTGGGGTTTTGTGTGTGTTAATGAGTGCAAAGAGGCTTAGTGTGTGTGTGTGTGTGTGTGTATGGGAGATTTTATTCAATGCTGACAGGATTAAGGTGTGTGGGGGGGGTTACTGAGTGCTGTCAGCGTGTGTGGGGGGGTATTGAGTGCTGTCAAGGTGAGTGTGTGCTTGGAGAAGGGTTTAATAAGTGCTGGCAAGTTGACTGTGTGTGGGGGGTTAATGAGTGCTGTCATGGTGAGTGTGTGGTGGGTGTTTGGGGGTTAATTAGTGCTGTCAGGGTAAGTGTGTGTGGAGAGGGGTTTAATAAGTGCTGGTAGGGTGAGTGTGTGTGTGAAGTTAATGAGTCCTGGAAGAGTGAGCGTGTGTGGGGGTTAATGAGCACTGGCAATGTGTGTGTGTTTATGAGTGCTGGCAGGTTGAGTGTATATGTGTTTGTTAATGAGTGTTGATAGGGTTAGTGTGTGTGTGGGGTGTTAATTACATATTTTGAGACACAAACATGTGGCAGTATGGGTGAGAGAGTGTGTGTGTGTGGGGAGGGTTAATGAGTGCTGATGTATTTTAGGGCACAGATGTGTGGCATAATGTATTGGGCTAAAGTTGCATGGCATAAAAAGAATCTGTGGCACATTAGAAATTGGGGCAATGTTATGACGCACAGTATGATTTTGGGGATCTGCTGTGGCATATTAGTTAGAGCATTTCTATATAGAATATTGTGAATTTTGGACTCTGCTCTGTGGCATATTATAAATTGGAGTCACTAATGTGTGGCATACAGATGTGCCCACATACATCTAGCCTCCTTGCTTGTTACACAGCCCTTCTAGCCGTGCCATGCCATCGCGTGACTTGGTAGCACCGAGCGTCTTTTTTTGCGACTTTTTCCCTTCAAATGCATCTTATTAACGATGCAAATAGAATGTACAAATAGCTTCTGCTGATTAAAATGATATGCAGCATGCCTATATTGTGTGTGCGACTGCAGGAGTGGAATGGGTATGAAATACCGCCGGCCGCAGGGCAGCCCGACAGGAGCAGAGTGCGACGCAGTGGAAGCCCGACAGCGCTGGAAATCCTGATCGTGGATAGGTAAGTATCCACTAACCTAACCCCCCTAACCCTAACACTCCTTAGGGGTGCCTAACCCTAACTTCCCCCCCAAGTGCCTAACCCTAATCCCCCCTCTAAGTGCCTAACCCTAACCACCCCCTTCCCCGCTACCTAAACCTAAGTCCCCCGGGGGGGTGCCTAACCCTAAGTCCCCCCCGGGGGTGCCTAACCATAACCCTTCCTCCCCATAGCCTAACCCTAACCCTCCCGGGGGGGGGGCCTAACCCTAAGTCCCCCACGGGAGCCCTAAACCTAACCCTCCCCCCCGCGGCTGTCCGCTCGCGGCGCCCGGCATCACTACGATCGAGATGCCGGGCGCTGGTCTCCCGGCGTGGGGGAAATGCGGGCGTCTACATCTAGATACCAGGCATTTCACCCATGCCGGGATAAGACAGTCGGGAAGCCGGCTGCCGGTATATAGGCAGTCGGCTTCCCGATTGCTTCCCGCAGGAGTACCTGCATGCAAAACTGTAGGTTACAGTTTCACAGCCGCTGACAGTGTAATGTAGCATTTCACATGCAGACACACCCTCATTGGCACGCAGAATATAGGCATGCAGCATATCATTATAATCAGCAGAAGCTGCTTGTGCTTTACATTTACATAACTGTGCAAATAAGATGCATTTGAATTTTGAAGGGAAAAAGACGGACGAAAAGACGCTCAGCACTACCGAGTCACACAGTGCTCACGTGTTATGTGTAATGCGACCTGTTGCGCACGGGGGGTAGATGTGTGTGGACACATCTGTAGTATAAATTGGAGGGAGCAGGGGAAGTGGGTGAAATATTGCCTAGGGCACCCCAGTGGCAAACGCAGGATTTCCAGAGGGGGGTTTCCAAATGCTTAATTTTAGAGTGAGTATGGCCATTCCATGAAGAGGGAATAATTAGCACTTAACCAGCTTTAATAAGAGTCATACAAAGTGTATTGTGTGTAATAATTCCAGCATATACAGGACCAGCGATCACCAGTATGCCATTAGGTGCGCCAGTAGGCCATCCTGCCTGAGCTAAACGTATTTATTTTAGATGTGGGCACCATTCCAGATTATTGGGGCAAGTCCGGGAGCCTGGAGGAGCAGCAGAAGAACCTAGCACTGCCCTGGACATATATGTACATATTGGGCTCTAGAGCAGTGCATCTCTAACAGTGCATGTTTTCCAGATCTCCTAGTTGGTGCACAGGTTATTTATTACTGTCTGATACAGTGCTAATTATTTTATTTGTGATACTGAGAAGAACATGCAGCACTAGTAACAATATATTATATTACTATTTCTATTGTGGTCATGGTGTGGGCTGGGGAGGGGGGTTTCCAGGCAGACGGAAACCCCCTCTGCGTTTGCCTATGCACCCAAAATTCTTGCACTGGCCTTGTACATCTCCTCATAGTTCAATGTGTGAATCTGGCAGTGGGAAAATCCTAATGTATGTTGAGATTCATAGTTAGGTCAGGAATAAGTGCTTCCTTGCGCTTTTCCATTAAATGGGGCATAATAGCATAAGTGGAGAATATGGGTATATCTTTTAGCTCATCATAAATAAAAGATGCACCCTATACTATTTGGTCTACCTATCCAATGCAGTGATTGAAACTATAATAACATACAGTGCTAAACATATTTTTTTTACTTATACATTTTTACCAGATCTCCACATGAAGACCCTAGCTGTAAAAATACATATTTAATAGCAGATTGCATTCCATACTATTTATGTCATATGCTGGCCACTTAACACAATAATTTGCTTTAATTTTATCACTCCGCTGAATGCTTTGGAGGTTTTGGTCTGGACAATGTAAGGACATCTGCTTAGCAATTTCTATAGAAATAGATTCCTTCGTGTAGATTGATACTGCACCTCCTTATTACAGCTATTACCCACAAACCAATACTTATTCTATTGATTTTTTTTTCTTAATTATTTTTACATCTGTTTTGTTTTGTGACTCAAAGGGAGGAGGACAGTTTGCGGGTGGAGGAAGGGGGGGCAGTGGGGTATAAGGAGTTACAGTAAGATACATGTCCTCTTATTTCTGAATTCAAACATTGATTAGAAACAGATGGTGGTTGATTTAAAGGGGGATGGGAACGCCCACTGAAGTACTATTATTGGTGGGATTTAGTGATGTTCATTTTTAATGTGGAAAACCCCTGCCGCCTAATTAAGAAAATGCTTCCCATAACAATTTGGGTTAAAGTGTTGTTTTTTTAATTGCAGATTCTTGTTCACTTACTGTAACTACAAGCCCCCTCTCATATTCTAATTCCAGAATGAACATGCAGATGTTACTGCACTAATGCGTGTTCTGTATGTTATTGGGAAGATCAAGAGTTGCTGATGGAACAATTTTACTTTTACAATAGAACACATTTTTTATTTTTGCATAATGAACACAATTTGCAGGCTGAATGCATAAAAGAGAAAGTATAGGTAGACAAGAGCAAATTGATTTGACTGAATTAAGTTTTACGGGTCTAGTTATGAAGCAGTGATAGTCCCTTTTTTATCGCTGTTTCTCCTGCGATCCCTCTAATTCCGTTGGTTACTGCACCCCGATAGCCTCTTGTACAATTTATACAGCAGCAGGAAGTGCTGCTTTCCGGTGTTAGGTAACACAATCTTGACAGGGCGTGATCCCATGGACTGTATAAATCCACCAATGATGTCACAGTGAGCTACAAAAGTATAGAACAATATAACAGAGCAATAATTCATGTGATGTCTTCCAGCACAACTGGGCCTAAATTGCAGGGAAGTACTTGGATTTATTGCCTAACTTGGTGCTATCTGCAAGTGTGCAAAAGGTTGCATTGGCTGAAGGGAGGAGTTGAGAAGATTTAAGGTATTTCTTGTTAGGTGTGGATTGTGGGACGGTTTTTTTTAAATAAAATAAAGGTGCAGAGAGGGCACTTACAGGGATATTTCTTGATTCCCAGAACTGAACATAGACTTTTTCACCCAGTAAGAGCCTTGAATTGTCCAATATATCTGACTTTTTTTTTTTCCACTAATTTCTGGGAGAATGCAGTCGGGGAGATGCATCCTGTCACTGAGGGGCCCGGAGCTTTACATTATTAAGCCACACCCCCTGTCACAGCACAATGCCACAAATTGCGAGTTTATGAAGAGGGTACGAGGCTAAAATGGAGCAATTCTCATAGAATCACATCTATATCCCATGTGGCGGCTCCAGAGGTGGGGCTGCAGCACAGTCCAATATTCAAGTAGGGGAACCACTCCAACTGCCATTTCAAATGCTGCCAAACTTAGATGGCTGGGACTCACTGGCAGTTGGTGTGGCTCCCCTATTTGAATTTTGGACTGTACTGCAGCCCCACCCCTGGAGCCACCTCTGCCATGGACCCTCAATTGACTGCATTACACTCTCTTCCGGGGGACTACCTGAAAATGTGTGAGTCTCCTGGACATTCTGGGAGAGTAGGAGAGTTTGAGGTGGCATATTTATAATGTAATGCACTATGCTAAGCAGGTGCAGCAGCAGAAGAGGGAGAGCAGGCCGGAGCAGCAGAGAGGAGTGGGGTGGTACAGAGTGGGTGGTGGAGCATGATGGAGCAGCAACAGTGAAAGGGGAACGGGGGTTGGGGGCAACGGGCACACGCAGATTGTTGGCTCCCTTTACTAGTAAATTTTTATTTATTTTTTGTATCTGGAACAAACCAAGTTATGATGCATGGGGTTCAAATATAGTTATTGTTTTTGTATGCAGGGTAAATACTGACTATTTTTTGATGTAGTCCAAATATGCTGCACAGCTTTATTGTTACACTGCATTTGAGATTTCATTTTGGGCATGACCCTCTCATATCTAAAATTCTGTACATTGTAAATCTGCCCAACCTGCTGTGCTGCATGGTTTTACCCAGTAAAGTAAAGAAACTTGCTCTTTTTTACTTTGCTTCCATCTATGAATCAAACCCATATTTGTATGTGCAATGATCTAGTTAATGTGACTCATGCGTATATTTATATATATATATATATATATATATATATATATATATATATATATACATATATTTATAAGTATATATATTTTTTAAAGTTAGTGCAATTCGGGAGGCAATCGGGAAGCCGACTGCCTAAATACCGGCAGCCGGCTTCCCGACTGTCTTATCCCGACATGGGTGAAATGCTGGGCGTCTAGATGTAGACGCCCGCATTTCCCCGACGCTGGGAGACCAGCGCCCGGCATCACGATCGTAGTGATGCCGGGCGCCGCGAGCGGACAGCCGCGGGGGGGGGAGGGTTAGGTTTAGGGCTCCCGGGGGGGACTTAGGGTTAGGCACCCCCCCCGGGAGGGTTAGGGTTAGGCTAGGGGGAGGGAGGGTTAGGGTTAGGCACCCCCAGGGGGGACTTAGGGTTAGGCACCCCCCCGGGGGACTTAGGTTTAGGCAGCGGGGAAGGGGGTGGTTAGGGTTAGGCACTTAGAGGGGGGATTAGGCACTTGGGGGGGAAGTTAGGGTTAGGCACCCCTAAGGAGGGTTAGGGGGGATAGGTTAGGTTAGTGGATACTTACCTATCCACGATCGGGATTTCCAGCGCTGTCGGGCTTCCGCTGCGTCGCACTCTGCTTCTGTCAGGCTGCCGCTGACGGGAATCAAACCGCCGGCCATGCGGCCGACGGTATTTCATACCAATTCCGTGCAATTCTATTAGTTACCTTGTAAAAGCAGAGCCTGTGTTTTATATACAAACAATAGGCATTCAAATGTGTTACTGATTTAAATAGGAAAATTAGTTATGCCAAAACAAAGGCTTTTTTAGCGTTCATAATATCTCTGCATATATTTTGTTAGAACTAGCATATATTCAAAAGATCTTAAACATTATATAATGAAACTGGCTCTATACCAAATTCTGCAACGCTTTATACATTTAAAACTTGGACAGAAAAGAAATCTGTGAGTGCAGGATTTATAGACATATTCTATAAGGTTCACAATTCCCACTGAATAGGGAAGAAATCTTTGTCCAATAACAACACTTCCTTGGCTTCAGCTTAAACAATTTGACATACAGGATAAATATTAACACACATAGCCTGACTAAAGTGTATCCAAGCTACAGTATGAAAAAATAGTAGAATAAGTGTGAGTAATATGAAAAGCACAACCAACTTTCCAACTTTCTGTGTTTTTAGAGCAAAATAATTAAATGTAGAGTTCTGGTACCACCCAGACATTTTCACTTGGGATTCAGTGTTTCCTTTTACAGATTTCACGTAAGCGCTTTTAGGGATAGTTGACTCATAGTTTGTATACTCACATACTATACTAAACCATACTACTCAACACGTACTGTTAGGGAATCTGGATAAGTGCAATTGCATCAGTCACAGAGACGTGGTTATGCGCCATTGCGGAGGCGTGACCAGCGCTTTGGACGCATTGAATTGCCTTCCATCACACTTCCCTCCCTTAAAACGCCTTTTGCCTACCATGCACACCATAGCTGGTATAAGCACCACCTATTAACCACTTCTCTGCTGGCAGGATCAGATCATAGCTGGCACAATCGGGAAGGAGGGACAGAAGGCCTGATTTAGACCCGGTCGCAAGCGTGAGCGCTCGCAACCGGGTCGATGGTGGCCCAGAGCGCATGCACACGACGGAGCCGGCTCCGTCGTGCACCTGCGCGAGACCCGGATAGCGACGGGCAATCCGTCACTCCGGGTCTCGCACCAAAGGGGGCGTGCTGTCGATGTTGAGTGACAGCACGCCCCCTTTGGTGGGCGGGCTGGGGGGGTGGCTGCCCAGAGGGAGGCGTTCCCATGAGAATGCCTACCGTTTGGGGGCTTCCCCACTGACATCACAAGTGATGTCAGTGGGAGAGCCTTCGGCTCTGTTTGAGCCGAAAGCTCTCTGGGGCTTGCGGCCACGAGACCCTACCACAAGGGTCTCGTCGCAAGCCTGATGGTCGCGATGGTCTTGACCATCGCGACCATCATCCTGGCCACTCGCATTAGCTGTGGGTGGCAACCCACAGCAATGCGAGCGGCCAGGAGGCCGCTCCATAAAAAAAAATAAAAAGACGCCCTGATTCAGAGCGAGCGCTCTGTCAGAGCGTCCGGCTCTGAAACAGGGCCAGAGCCTCCAATTAAGGACAGTCCAGCCTAAAAGCGAGACAGTTGTTAAGTATTATTAAACATATATTCCAGTCTGTTTAACTAGACAGAGCATGCAATATAAATGCTGTGTTTCTGGCATACAGACGTGTTCTCAATTCTCATACACTATTACCGCAGTTGTGTCAAACTTCTTGGCGTGCCAGAACCCATACGTCTTGGATTGTGTCAAGACTCTTTTTCGCTCGAATATGCGTTTTAGTCACAATATGATGTGATAAAACTTTTTAAAAAGACTGTGCTGATTAATTTGATATGCTACACTATATCTGTGTGCGACTGAGTCTGAATCTCTATACAGAGTGCTAGAGGCCGCAGCTTTTTTCTTACCAAGTTCCGTTGTGCTTCATCTGTGACTTTATATATATTCAAAACTAATTCCTGTGCAGTTAAAGTCACTGCCCCGAGTCTCTGGCACAGATTGAATTGTGTTTTGCTGTGTCTGTGGTGCAAATAAGACACAAATGTAAAGAAAAAGTAGCTATGCTACAAGACTTAGCGCAATTCACTCAGACAAGGTGTCTCACGCTGCATGGCGTATTAAGGTGAACTGTATGAGAAGAACACATATGTAATTATGCTGTATGAATGCTAAAGTCAAATACAACAAGTATATAAACAATACTAGTAAGGAAAGCCTGTATGCACAGTATCATGTTTTGTTATTAAACATTAAAAAGAATTGATAAAAAAAAATACTACTACTGTAATGTAACATTCAAACATAACAAAGTGGAAGCAGCTCAAATCAATCTGGCAATACTCTTCAGGTGCATGAAAGGGAGGGGTCATCATAATAACCAAAAAAAAACAGAAAGTGGGGTTGTCCCCCAGCACACTAAATGCCATGTATTTGAAAGTGCATGCAACAAATATCTCTGAATTTGTATAACCATATACTGTAGTTTTCAAGTATTTTTGCAGGTACAATTTAGTGTGCTGGGGAGGGGGACATCTGGGGGACACAGGGCCCCTCCCTTTCTGTTTTTTTACTGTAACATTGAAGGCTATTTTTGGAGTACCATTTTATCTGTTGATGCAGCATTTTGAAAGGAATAAATTAAATGCATATTATGTCTATATTGTGTCTATAATATTAAATTCTATATTTTATAGGCTGGTGCTGGTTCTAAAAATACAATCCGTATTTTTATACCGACCCCATATTTTTATGACCAGGGCTGGATCCAAAAGCCCAGTGCTGGTTCATTAAATACGGAGGGCCCCTACATATATTATTGCCCATATTTATTAAACCAGGGTCGGTTCAAAGAGCCCAGGGCTGGTTATGCTTGGAAGGGGGATTCCCACATCATTTCTTTTTTTTAAAAATGAACACTTTAAGCATTGTATAGTTTATATTAAACTGCCATCCTGTCTGCCACTGCAGTGCCACTCTGTTTCCTAGATGTGATATATTCTCTTAAACTGCCATATGTTTGTGCCACTGTTTTGTCCCCCCGTATTTTTAGAATCAGCACCGGGCTCCACTAGCAGGGGGGGTAGTGCCACAGCCAGGGGTCCTCCAGCCAAAGCATTCACCTCCTGCCCCAACTAGTCAGCCAAGGCTGGGTATTCTTGGGGAGGTGAGACCTCCCAATAAAGAGGTCCCCCCTCTCCAGTGTACCCCAGATCGGGGATGAAGCCCGGGACTATCCTCCGCACCCCTGGGCGGTGGGTGCGGAGTTCATACGTTTAAATAATAGATTGAAAGTAATATTGTCCTTTACATGAGGACTACAGGTCCCAGAATGCCTCCACTGCATGCCGGTACTTGGAGAACCACTTAAAGGGTTTAAAAAACCTAAGAAGCATGCACAGATCATAGTGATCTGTGCATGCTTCTCCCAAACTTTTGCTCCTCCCAAGCCATGGCACCAGGGGAGGGACTTAAATGCAATCCAAAACACAAGTTCGGTATTTGAATCCAAATTCTGAACTGACATTTAAAAGTTTAATTCAGGCTACTTGCTTTATTTAGTATGTAACAGAGTGACTTCACCTCTCTGACAACAGGTAATTCAGTTAGCGATACACTGCGACCAGCAACATCACTTATTTTTCATCACACAACACAGAGGTACACAAGTAAAGCCGCATACACACTAGATGATTTTTATGAACGATATGGACGATAATGATATCGTTCAGTGATATATATCGTTCAGTGTGAAATTAATGCAATGAACGATCAACGATGCGCACTCCCACGGGTCATTAACAATGTCTTTTGTCATCCGTACATGCAGGCCAATCTGACGATATCGACAAGAATTGCCTGTTCAGAGATGTGGCAGGATGACTTCACTGAAAGATATCTTTAAAAGATATCATTCAGTGTGTACACCCAATATCGTTTGTCCTGCACTACAGAAAGTTCAAGGGAAATCTTTCACCAATATCGTTCATACAGCACATCGTCTAGTGTGTATGAGCCTTTACAGATGTTTAGCTACTGTAATAGCCAAAAATGTGAACAGCCAAACATTGCAGGATGTCTGGCAGCACATTGCCATTAATTGAATTGATCTCAATATTCCTGTTTTTGGGATAAAGTAGGAACGAAGGACAGAGGGGTAGACTTACAGGGGGCAAATCAATTAGCAGTGACATGCCTGTTGAACATCCCGCAATGTTCTGCCTTGCACATTTCTGCCTATTCCAGTAGCTCAACATTGCTTTGTTTTCTGTACATTTCAATGGGGTGTGAGGAAAACTACTGATGTTTCTGGTTGCCGGCTCACAAATTGAATCATCCCCATAGTGTACACTATATAAAATGTTTTTGTCCAGATGTAGAAATACATACATAAATACAGTATACAATCTCTTTGCTGTGTGCCTCTATAGGGTGAAGCTGTCACTTGCTGTACATAACTAGAGACGAGTGGGTTTGGATTCCAGAGATCTGAACCCACCCAAATTTAGCATAACCGAGTCGGATCCAAGCAGGCTCGGAGTTTGCCACCTGGTCGGATCTCAAAACCGAGGCAAAACGATAGAGTCTGAAATCTCGCGGTTCGTGAGTTTTCGTCTCTATGATCAATGTAGTATATAAGGGACCACACGACGGATGCCATTTCACTCCAGCTGTGGAAACTGAACATGGAGGGTGGGTAGTGTAGGGCTGGGAGAGGTGCTGGTGCTATCTGCTGGGTCCTGGGGTGGTGACAGCTGATCCATTCTGGTCTCTGGTCATGGTGCTGTCACTGTCACTGTGCTGTCTGCTGATCCATCTGGGCTGTCTGCTGTGTCCCGGGCTGGTGACTGCTGATCCATTCTGGTCTCTGGTCACGGTGCTGTCACTGTGCTGTCTGCTGATCCATCTGGGCTGTCTGCTGTGTCCTGGGCTTGTGCTGTGTTCATCTCTGGGCCCAAGTTCTGGACTCCCCAAAAAAAGTAAAAAATAAAATAAAAGTGTCTTCTATATTTTTCTGTGTGTGCTCGTGCGTGTTAGGCTTAACCACAGTAGTGCACAAGATCCAGCCAAATCCAGTCGTGCTAAAAACCAAAAAAATCAATCAATTAAAGTGTCTTTTATATTTTTCTGTGTGTGTGTGCGTGTTAGGCTTAACCACAGTAGTGCACAAGATCCAGCCCAACTCCAGTCGTGCTAAAAACCAAAAAAATCAATCAATAAAAGTGTCTTTTATACTTTTCTGTGTGTGCGTGCGTGTTAGGCTTAACCGCAGTAGTGCACAAGATCCAGCCAGCAATGTCAGAAGATTTGCAAAGCATTATTTAAGTCAATTGTTTATTTATTTTTGGAAAGCACACTTCCTGGTCCCCTTGTGAGCTGTGAGGTGGTCAAAATTGACTGGAAACGAGTGGAAATAAATGTTATTCAGGTTATTAATACTGTAGGAACAAAAAAAGGCCAATTTTATGTGATTTTAGCTGTTTTTTTTATTTTTTAAGAGAAAATCCAGATCCAAAACCAAAACACGAAAACAAAACACGGAGGTGAGGTTTTGGCAAAACCAATCCAGATCCAAAACCAGAGGAGATCCAGATCCAAAACCAAAACACGAGGGTCGGCACACATCTCTATACATAACACATTACTAGGTATCTCACTACATTGTAACACATTGGGGTAACCTGCACTGTATGCAGCCCTATCACTACTGAGGCCTGTAGACCATCCCAAACTTGCAAAGAAGTGTACCAAAGTCACTGTCTGTCCTTACTGTGAGGCCTAGACTCGAAGATTATACTCCTTCCACTTGAGATTGACAATGCTCCCATATTTGTTTGTCCAATGCAGTGGGTCTGACAGCAGTGCTAACAACATAGGAACTTTATACAGACTGCTCAACGCGGAACTGAAAAAATCAAGCCGAGCAGAAATCATTTAGATGCTGGTGGGGAGCAAATGGCAAGAGGCAGGGCCGTAGCTAGGGTAGTGCGGCCGGTGCCATCGCACAGGGCACCACAGGACAGGGGGCGCTGTTTGGGCCTGTCAAATTTCTGTTTATTATCATTCTCACTTATAGTTTCCTCTTATTTCATCCCCAGCATCTCCTGTCCTCTCCTATCTCTTCCCTGGCCCTTCCCCATGAAGTCATGGCCCTTTTTTGGGTGCATTATGTCCCTTTGAAATATTAGGGGGCGCCAATGCTCTTTCTGGCACAGGGCACCAAAGTGTCTAGTTACGGCTCTGGCAAGAGGCACCCTCACATCACAAATACAAGTCACTTTGAATATACCACACTCTCAATCTTCTGTTTGTGTAACCACAAATACTGGTAGATGCTCAGCTACTTAATTGCTTCAATCATGATGACATTGGACAGCAAACAGTATGGAGAATAATATTTATAGGAATTCCTTTTTATGCTGTTCTGGGCAAATATGAGCCCTAGGGGCCATATCATCAACACTAAAATAATGTTTTTAAGGACATTTTCCTTAATTAACGTTATTTTAGTATTCATGAAGAGACTTAACACACGAGATATCACTGATATCTCCTGGTTATGTCCCCCTGCGTTCATTTCCACACTCCCCATACATTAATGTGAGGATGTGGAAATTATGGTATTCATCAAATTCCGAAAATTATGTATTTTCGGAAATTTGATGGAGTTACTATTCGCCACTGTGAAGTGGCGAATAGCAGGTAACACTTACCTGTGTCAGCGTGTGCAGGTCCCCCGGCGCCTCCCTCCGGCATTCTGGTCCGTCTGCTCCAGTGGCTGTTCTGACACGTGTTCTCCCAGCAGAACACAATAAAGTTTAGAAAACAATAAAACTTTTTTTTCCTAAACTGTACTGTGTGCTGCTGGGCGACCACGTGTCAGAACAGCAGGACAGAGCCGGAGGTGCTGCAGCGGGCAGGTAAGTGTGGGGACGTGGGGGAGGTATGCGGAGGGGGGGGTGAGAGGGACACTAAATTACCATATCTGTAGGCAGTGCTGCACATGCGCTGGTTTTACAGATGTAACAGCGCATACGCAGCACGGATTCCAGCTGCGGTAAGTTAGTGTAGACAGGGAAAACTATCTATTTCCTGAGAAGCTGTCATCGCAAAAATGACAGCGTTTCAAATAGATAGTTATGGAGAGGAGGAATGATGAATTCCTACAGTAATTAGGTAGAACTCCATGCGAGTTCTAAACCTAATTACCTCCAGAGAATTTTTACGTATGATGAACAGTGACGGAGGGGAGAAGTTTCTCTGTAAAAGAACAGTTTACTAACATATAAAAAACTAGTTTAAACATTTTAGAGGGGGATTCAATGACAAATCTTTAGGTCTATAGCTCTAATAATTGTGTATGTCTTACAAGATTAGACTGTGCTTCTGTCTTTCCTTTGAACTGTAGCCTGTGTTTGTTGTCAGGAAAAAGCTCTCTTCTTCCAATGCAAGTCACTTCCTACCATACATCTGCTCCGAATGCTAATTTGTTATAGCTCAGCTACATACCTTATACTTATTGTCTTCCTATCCCTTGATACTTTCAAGAAGCTTTAGCCCCCTCCCAATTGCCTTCATCCTGATCCAGCTCACTTATCATGTAATCTGGACTTTTCTATATATAGACAGATAGAATGAGGAAAATGTGAATCACAGAATACAATTGAGAAAACATGATAAGAACTTTCTTCTCTTACTGCAGACTTGTACACACAGGGGCCTGTTTATCAATATTGGCCGAAAACATTTTCTATCGCCACTTATCTCAGTGACAGAAAATCTTTTTTTGTGCCAAGTTACCTAAAAAAGTGTTTGCCAGGCGTAGCCAGATTGCAAAGTGAGGGGGAGCAAAGGGTAAACAACAGGCGCCAACTTTATAGTAATGTATGCCGCTGAATGGCAAAAGACTATTGTGTGTATTCATTTAATTGTGGCCGGGCTATGTAGACTGATGTCCATCAGATATCCAGTCACAGATTCTAATAGGAGCAGGTTCCTAGATGGGTGCCAGCTAATGGCAAGATCCCCCTGGCTCTCAAAGATTAACATAGGCATGAGCCTCTTCCGCAGTAACAAAGAGAGCTGATATCGGCCGAGACCCAGATAAGCTGGAAGCCACTTTACTCAAGGCATAGAATATGCTCAATGTTTGATCATTAAGAAGCTAAGTAGGCCAAGATTGGGGGAGCATTCACTCCCCACTGCTCCACCTCTGAAATTAGGGGATGTGGCTTTTCAGCAAGGGGATGTGGCCTTGCAGGAAATGCCATACCCATGAGCCCTGCCCCGCTGTTTTTGTCTCACAGGGGGCATGCTCAGCACTCCTGGAGCTGCTAGTCATGCCCCTAGTCCCTCTCTCCGTGAATAGATGCGTCACGCATGCGCACAGCATCTATTCACTACTTGCTCTGTTAAGCAGAGTAGCTGTTGATAGGGGGCCTCCCAACCTCCTCCCCCACCGCAGGACACTGCAGTCTGCAGGTGGAACAGCAATAGAATGCTCCGAAAATCAGGGTATGTATGATTAATGCTCTGCTCCCGGTCAAGAGGAGACTTATTGTACTGCGTTGCTGGCCACACACATGTGTGACTCGCATACATTTTAACTGCAGTGCACACTTGGGCCTCTTGTTGCATATTAAATTTAGAAAAAAAACAGTAAAATAAAAATAAATTACTAGAAATTAGGAAAGATACAATATTTTAATTTGTTTCACAAAGTAAAAAAAAAGAATTTAATAATAAAGAATTTTTTCCATTACTGCCCCAGCTATCGCCATCCAGAACTGGCAATAGTGATCAAAGAACAGCAGTAATACTTGCAGGGATGGACTGGCCCACAGGAGTACAGGGGAAATCCCCGGTGGGCCCCACTCGCTGAGGGCCCCCCCACTCCTCTAGGAGTGGAGTAGGATCATGGATGAACTTGGGTGCTTGATTTGTTTCTATGAAACTACACCAAGATTATCCCTCCTGCCAAACAAAGTGAGTGGTGCTAACACACCCCTGTCCCCTTTTTTATAAAAGGGCCCTGTTTTTTGCATGTCCTCTCTAATAGTTGGCCAAGTCCATCTGTTTTGGCCGGCCATGCCCTCTCTGGTGGCTGGCCACACCCTTAAGCATGGGCCCCTACCATTGCATTCCCTGGTGAGCCCTTCATGCACCAGTCCGACACTGGATACTTGTACCATCACTGTACTTGTTAAAAATGTGATAGCAACACCCAACAATAGCCACTGCTGGCAGCAGCCTTTCATAAATGGTAAAACCCCTATCATATGCGACCATGTCATTCACCATAGCAACACTGATCCTATGGGAGTCCCTGGTCGCTCTGCAGTGAATAACTCTGTGCAATGTGGGGATAAAGCAAACATACATACATAGTATTACATGAATATATCAAATAAATAATTCTATGGCGCCTATTTACTAACGAGGTTTATCACCAAAACGAGTGATAGATTTCACTGTGTATGATAAATGGTGCTCCACCCAATCAGCTCCCAACTGTAATTTTGCTAACAGAAGACAGCTGGGAGTTGATTGGCTGGAGCACCATTATCATACACAGCAAAATGTATCACTCGTTTTGATGATAAAACTCGCTAGTAAATGAGGCCCTATGTGCGCTATTTAACATAATGGAGTGTGAGTCCCTCAATCTGTGTCATCGAGTACAGGTGGCAACTCCAATTCACAATTTAAGGCAAATAGGCAAATATATATAAGAACAATTAATAACCATCATATTTACAAAAAATGCATCATCTCATAATGTAATGATTGCGCAAACCAGCAGTATATAGAGAACAATAAAATAAGGGCCTGATTCAGAGATGGTTGCTACTATAGCCACGCTCTCAGCTGATCTCGCAGCTGCGGTTGAGGGAATATGTAAATGCTGATCTCAGCCTTCCCTTTATGCAGGACCGTGTAGTGAGGTGTACGAGTGCTGAGACGCCCACTTTCAGGCTGTGTGGTCTGTGCATTTGTGATGGAGTTTGTAATAACTCCCAACATAGTCGCACCATTGACATTTGCAGTAGCCTAGGGTCTATTATCAACTGGGGCTTTATAGGGTGGTATCATATGCAGGGCCGGTGCAAGGTTTCTTGGCATCCAAGGCAAACCTGCCTAGTGCCATCCGCCTCCCACCCCCACACGCACACCCTTTAAAACTGCCAGTGCCAGCTACAATTAGTTTAAAAGGTTATATACATAAATTTCAGCCCAGGTGGCATCCCTGCTCCACGCCTGAGAGGAAGTGGAAGAGCTAAGGGAATGATAGAGGATGCCAGGGGGCGGGCACCACAGGGGTTGAAAGCAAGTGCACGTTAGAAGCTGGGCAGACACTGCAGCTATGGGGAGAAAGGAGATCAGGGTGCAGCATTGCTGACATATCGGCCATTCAATTGAACAGCCGATATATCGTGTGTGCGTCGGCCAGAATGTAGAGACAATAAGTCTGAACAATGTCTCCTCAACCTTTCAGCGTGACCTCCACCTCCCAGTCAAGGTGAGCTGCCATTTTCCTCCAGCAGCTGCCGTACTATGCGCCGCATAGGCAGACAATGTGCTCTTGGCCTCCATGCTCAGGTCTGCAGCTAGGAGACACCGATCCTCTTCATGTCAGACCTCAGCCCGGAGCCACCATGTCCAGCCAGAGCATAACAAACTGCAAGATCACCACCCACGAGATCATGGGCCCCTAAGATTAGAAGCACCTGTCTGAAATAATTGTACAAAAGTTGAGACTTGCTGAACATGAAGTTGTGGAGCGCAGTCTGCGGCAATCAGAGAACAAGTTGGAAAGCGCCATGGCAAAAATTGCCCAGCTGGAAGAGCAGCTGTCTACGGCTCAAATAAAATTCCACACGGTAGTGGGAAAATCAGAAGAGGAAAAGAAGTTAAATAACATTCTGAAGTTGAATTCTGGACCTAAAATGGCATCCAATGTCTTTGCTGAACCCAGTGTGGCAGAAATACATAACCACAAGCAGCAATTGGTTCAAGTTGATCCTGAAAAGGCTGGCATGCAGAGTGATATGCTACCAGTGCCGAGTGTCTTGTGTGATGAGCAACGGACAAACAATGAATTGCAGGAACTAAGTAAGATGTTCCAGAATTATGTCTTTCAGCAGCCATGGGACCATAGAAATGTCCTCATTAACGATACCAGTGTACAAGAAGGGACAGAAGTATCGGAGTTGGGAAATTCCGTAAAGGTCAATCTTGAAAAAGTGGATGAGATTCCTTGCAGTGACTTTCAGCTTGCAGTGATAGCTGAGGGTATGAAGTCCTCAATAAGGGGCACAGGTCCAGATGGCAAAACTGTGTACAAAGTTGGTAATAAAGAACTGACGTGTACAGATAGTGATCACATGACCTGTGAAACAAAGGTACAGGATGTACAGAAGTCTGTGGAGATAGTGATGGCTTCAAAGGATGAGACTGTGGATCAATGGAGTAAATATTCAAGTATCCTACGTGGACACGGGAGTCCAGAATCTGAGGGTGACTGTGCCAGTACATTGTCGGTTGACATAAAGCCAAGGTCCAGAAGTTGTGATGCTGGTGACTCTCAGGATAATGTTAACTCCCCTTCTTTCAAGGGGCCATTGGTTAAATATGCCAGTAGCCAATACAGGGCTTTAAGGCTGAAGGTTAAAGATGTGTCTTTATTGGGTTTAAGTGGCAAGAGTAAAGATCAAGTACTGTATGTCGCTTTGGAAAAAGTTACTTAAAGTTCTTAATGCCTGTTGCAGTACCCAAGGGTGAGCCTCAAGTACTGCATAAAGAAAGCAAGTACCACTATTGGTACCATAAAGTTAGGAAAAAAGTAAGAAGAAAAATTACCTCCGGAACTTGGAGGATGCGACTCCCAGAAATGACCAGAGTCGGGATGATCTTGGAACTGGTGGATGGTTCTGAGAATAATGAAGAGGGACTTTGTCTTGAGAATGCCTCGTCCCATGTCACTGAACCCAGGGGTTTCAAGCTGGGGAGGGGTATATGTGGCAGTATCACCAGAGATTGCACTGGTGAGCAGCAGATTCTGTGTGGGGCAGGAGAGATCCACCCACACAGAGAAGAAAAGGACTCTTGGAAGCTGTGTAAGGGCTGCCTTGTGGATAGAGCTCAGGTGTGGGCTGATGTGAAGGCAGACCAGTCAGGCTGCTGTGGGAAACAGTCCATGTGGGATTGTGGCAGCAGAGAGCCCAGTGAAGCTGAGCGAGCCATTGGTGGGCAGGAGGCCTGTGTTTGGACCTTGCAGGAGGCAAGGGGGGACCACAAGCTCTCAGACTGAGTGACATTGAGGCAACTGGGCTACAAGCTGAGGAAGCCAGGGCCAACTGTATACCTGGAGGATACAGGGAAGGCACACAGACTGTGAGAGACTTTGTTAGCAGATTAGCTGCACCCACAGTAGAGAGGGTTGAAGAAGTGAGTTAGTTGCCCTGATTGGGCTAGGCATTTGTTATTTTTGTTTCCCGATTATGCTGACATTAAAGTACCATTTCCATTTAATTTACCTGGAAAAGCTGCATGGGTCCTCATTGGAGCACTAAACACTGCACCACTGACACCCATCTACTGAGCTAAATACCCCAATTCATCATAATATATATATACTGTATATATACTCATCTACCCCGCCATCTACTCCCCCCCCCCCCACCACGCTAGTCTGACAGGCCAAAACAAGTGTTAAAACTATACACACACACTATTGTGTATAGGAAACGGTAAAGTGAATGGCAGGGGGCTTGGGGCCCCAGAAGCTTTTGGGGCTATGAAAGTGTGAGATATATTTTAGATGCTTTTTTTAGCACTCCTGTCATCAGCTGAGACTACAATGTTAGATCGCTTAAAAAAAAAAAAAGTTCTATATCAGCAGTGTTATTTTTCTGCCGTGCCTCTGAGTTTTTTTATGGGGTCTCCATAAACTAGTCTATGGGCCTGATTCAGACCCGCTCGCGAGGGCTGAGCGCTCGCAAGCAGGTCAATGTTGCCCAAGTGCGCATGCGCACGACGGAGGCGGCTCCGTTGTGCGCATGCGCGAGACCCGAATAACGGCGGCCAAGCTATCGTTATGGGTCTCGCACCAAAGGGGGTGTGCTGTCGATGGTGATTGACAGCATGCCCCCTTTGGTGGGCGTGCCGGGGGCATGGCTGCCCAGACAGAGGCGTTCCCATGGGAACGCCTACCGTCTGGGGACGGCCCCACTGACATCACTAGTGATGTCAGTGGGAGTGCTTTTGGCTCTGATAGAGCCAAAAGCACTCCAGGGCTTGCGGCAGCGAGACCGCAGGGTCTCGTCGCAAGCCCGATGGTCGCGATGGTCTTGACCATCGCGACCATCATTTTGGCCGCACACTATAGCTGTGGGTGGTCACCCACAGCTATACGAGCGGCCAGGGGCCCGCTCCAAAAAGGAGCAGGGACGGCCCTGATTCAGAGTGAGCACTCTGTCAGAGTGTCCGGCTCTGAATCAGCGCCAATGTCCCTTGGATGCCTAATGTTTTTTTGCAACCCCTATGTATTGCCTTCGTTTGATTCTTTAATTACCTATATGCTGGTTTCTCTGAAATGAGGGACCTCTGAAGAAATTGAGACTCCCTAGGCAGGCAGAGAGTGGCTCTCTGTCTGTGGGACTTCTATGCAGGGTCTTGGTGGAGGTGGAACTAGTTCCACCTACCATTAGAGGTGACAGAACTAAGTTCCACCCCGTTCCTGCCCACTTTAACCCCATTATACATGTATTACTTAGCCCGCACTCCCTCATGCGTTATGCTGTTACTGCATTAGGTGCCTTCCACATTACCTCACACCAGCCGATGGATGAAAAAATAGCAAACACTTTGGATAAGGATAAGGAAAATAACACATACATCTTACCTTAAATAAGAATCCACCACGAGTAACTATGGTGATGGGTCTTTGGGCACACAATTATGACATCCGTTGGTAGCCGCATTGCAAACTGGCTCTCGGCGTCTGGTCACTCATGGTGGATTCTTATTTAAGTTAAGATGTATCTGTTATGTTCCTTATCCTGACGAAAGAACTGAAGGTTCTGAAACATTGATTTATAATACGAGTCTACTGTACTTTTTTAAAGTCGTCTTGAGTGCCGCCAAGTGTTTGAGATATATATATATATATATATATATACTCCAAAAAAGAAGATAGGCACTCAAGGCACATCATAAATGCAAAAAGCAAAGTGTATTGAAAACAACGTTTCGGGGCACCAGCCCCTTCGTCAGGACACACTGTAAAGACAATAAACAAACAGTGTACACTTACCCACATAAATACCCACCGGCACTCAGGTCAGCCATCCACCGCCACGCGCCGCCTGCGGCCCACGACGATCACAGCCACTTCCGGGTTCCGCCTACCATTGTCACCTAGCAACCGCTCAGCTTGCGGCTCAAGCATACATCCGGCTTGCGGTCCAACACGAAGTGACGCGTCCGTCATGAGGAGCAGTCAGCAGCAACACAGCTAACAAGTGCCTGCAAACAAATACAATAATGTAAACAACAAAATATGTAAACATACAATACAAGAATAAAGATTATAGGAAACAAAAAAACATTATTTAAACAAGAAAAAGGAAAAATTATGTTAGGACAAAAAGAATTACATTAGGCTGTTCCAGTTAATTTTTTCATTTAAACCTCTAGGCGTGACACAATCCAGCCTAAAGATCCAGCGAGCTTCCAATACCAGGAGTGCCTTTAACCGGTCCCCTCCACGTAAAGATTCAGGAATATGATCAATCAACATATATTTAAGAGTGGACAACGAATGTCCACTATCCTTGAAATGTTTAGCTACCAGTTGCTAAATTTCATGGCCAGTAATGGCCAATTTGATGGCAGATCTATGTAGGGCCATCCTCTCACGGAATTTACGTGAGGTCTGGCCCACATAGTACATGCCGCAAGGACACCATAACAAATACACCACAAATGAAGAGGTGCAAGTTAACACATGACGTATATTAAATATTTTATCTGAATGAGGATGGTTAAAAGATTTTGCTGGTACCAAAAATTTACAGGTGGTACAACTAAAACAGCTATAACACCCTGGGGGTTTAGTGAATACATTAGGAACTCTAGGAATGCCTCTACCAGTAATGTCTGTGATCATGAGCCTATCTCTGAGGTTACGTCCCCTGCGGAAAGCTGCCACTGGGCGCATCTTCTTAAAAGGTAATTCAGGGTCTGATGACACAATCGGCCATAAGGCTTTAGTGGCATGCCTAATCACAGGACTTGCCACAGTAAAATTACTAGACCATGGAATAATCTTCTCGTGATCTTTAGCCCAAGGTTCTAAAAGCTCTTTTCTAGATATTGCCAACACCCTATTTTTTTGCTCCTGCAGAACTTTATAGTCATATCCTCTAGCGAGAAATTTGCATATTAACTGATCTAGTTGTTCACAAATCTTAGACCTGTCACTGGTAATCCTCGCAATTCTCATCATTTGTGACAATGGTAGCCCATTTTTAAGGGCTGGAGGATGGTGACTATTGTGCATTAAAAAGGTGTTCCTGTCAACATCCTTAAAATGCACATCAGTCACAATAAGGTTACTGACCACTTGAACCTGAACATCAAGAAAATATATAGATTCACTACTACATACATAGGTAAATTTTATGGTCGAATCATACTCATTAACCTCTTTCATCAAAGACTCAAAACTGTGGAGACCGCCTGTCCACAAAAGGAACACGTCATCAATATACCTAGTATAGGCATAAATATGGCGTTTAACCTCTGGCCTGCTCAGAAACATCATATCCTCAAACTGAAACATAAAAACATTCGCGTAAGATGGTGCCACCGCTGACCCCATAGCGGAGCCGCGTAGCTGCAAATAATAATGGCCGTCAAACAGAAAATAATTTCTAGATAAAGTCAATTCAATTAGAGTCATAAACAGGTTAATGTCAAAAATCGATGGATCCAAATATCAACTCAAGAAAGACTTCATAGCCTCCAAACCCTCTTTGTGGGGTATGGTGGTATAGAGACTACAGACATCCATGCAGCAGAGTAGTGTTCCAGAAGGTACTTCATTCAGATCCAATAACAATTTCAGAAAACTAGTGGTGTCCTTTAAAAAAGAAGGCTGTAACAAAAGCAGTGGTTGTAACAAACAATCCAAAAATTGGGCGACCGATTGATACAGTGAGTCACGTGCCGATATTATCGGTCTTCCAGGTGGATTCACATTATCTTTGTACAATTTAGGAAGCGTGTACAAGACTGGCACTTTAGGAGATTCTTTAAAGTCTTTTGACCAACTGTTGTGAAATTTTCTTTTCATCCAATGCTTTATCAAGGATGCTCTTCAGTTCCTGTTGGTACTGTTTCGTTGGATCAGCACGAAGTGATTTATACACATTATTATCTCCCAATTGCATTTCAATTTCAGCACGATACTTATTAATATCTTGAATAACAATTGCACCGCCTTTATCGGCGGGCCTTATGATGATATCCTGATAAGTACCTAATTGCTGTAATGCTGTGGCCTCCATCCTGGTTAAATTCTTGTGAACACTACCAGGTGCTGCAGTAAATCGAGTAACTGCATCGTCAAGTAATCGATTGAAAGTTCAAGTGATGAATTATTAGACACAGGGTCAAACTTAGATGAAGAACTTTTCCTCAAAAATTGATCCACCACAGATGTACAAACAGGTACAGGTTGATGTTGAAAGTGTATGTGTGTATATATATATATACACACACACTATATGGACAATAGTATTCGGATGCCTGATCTTTACACCTACAGGGACTGTAATGACATTGTATTCAAATACATATGCTTTAATATGGAGTTCAGGGCCGCCATCGGGGGACTGCCGGGACTGTAGTCCCGAGCCCGAACAGAAAGGGGATCTGGGTGGCAGCGGAGAGCATAAATGCCACCGGTATTTTCAAGTTGGTCCTGGCCGCGAGCCAGTCATAGTCGCAGGGGAGAAGCTGCCGCATGTTGGTGAAGAAGTACTGTACTTCTCGGACGGAAGGAGCAGGAGCGGCTTCAGGGGATCTCACTTCACATACAGATATTCCTGTGGTGGAGACTCCCGCTCTCACCCTGTGATCTCACCTCCTCACCCTGCGCTCTCACCCCATCACCCTGCTCTCTCACTCCCTCACCCTGTACTCTGACCCTGCGCTCTTGCCTTGCACACACACTCACCCTGCTCTGACACCCTCAGCCTCCTCTCACACCCACAACTTCACCCCGCTCTCACACAGATCCACATCTCGCTCACACCCACAACCTCACCCCACTCTCACATCCTCACCCTTCTCTCACACCAACACCTCGCACTCACACCCGCAACCTCACCCTGCTCTCACACCCTCACCCTGCTCTCTTACCCTCACCTTTATTGACATGTCATAACACCCACCCACACAGCCCAAACTCTGACAAAAAATGTTTAAACTGGTTTATGCACCGATTGATGCCCCACTTCCACTGTAGCTCCATCCACATTATCCACAGCAATGCCAACCTCTGACATATTGGCCCCGCCACCCAAGGGAAGGAGCCCTGTCTGCTTTGTCAGTCCTTTGCTCCACAATTTCTGAGGGCAGCCTGTGTATAGGAAACGGTAAAGTGAATGGCCTAGGCCCCCAGAAGCTTTGGAGGCTATGACAGTGTGAAATACATTTTAGATGCTTTTTTTAGCACTCCTGCCATCAGCAGAGACTACAATGTTAGGGGGTCTATGTACTAAGCAGTGATAAGAGACAGAGTGAAAAGTCTGTGATAAGGTGCCAGCCAGTCAGCTCCCAACTGTCATTTTTCAAACACAGCCTGTGAGATGGCAGTTGGGAGCTGATTGGCTGGCACCTTATCAATTACATATCACTTTTCACTCTATCTCTTATCACTGCTTAGTACATAGACCCCTAGATCACTTAAAAAGTGTCTCTCTGTCTGTGGGATATCCAGACGCATTGAATCGTTATGTATGACTAACCGCCGGATCATATACCAACACCAGAAGGCCGAAGGAGGGAAATCCCAATGGGGGTGGTAAGTACCCTAACCCTCCCCCTACCCTAACCATCCCTTAGTGGTGCCTAACCCTAACCTCCCCCTGGTGCCTAACCCTAACCTCCCCCCGTTAGTGCCTAACCCTAACCCCCCCTCCCCACACCCTAAAGCTAACTCTCCCGTATGGAGTGGCTAACCCTAACCCCCCCTTTCCCTACCCTAACCCTCCCGGGGGGTGCCTAACCCTAAATCGCCCCGAGGGTCCCTAAACCAAACACTCCCCCCCTGCGGCTAAAAGCTAAGACACCTGCCATACCTTCGTTTGGTATGCCGGGTGTTGGGATTGGCTAATGATAGGCGTCAGGATTTCGACACCTATCTTTAAGCCCATGTCGGGCTTGCAGTGTCGGGATATCAGTGGGTGGGATATCGCCCTTCGGTATCCAGACTACAACCCCGACGGAGTTGGAATATGGTTATGGACTGAAGACAAGGAAGGACGGAAGGATTGATTAGTTTTTAATTTATTTATTTTAATGTTTTGCTTCTTTAAAAAAATTAAGAGGGAAGATCAATGTAGGATCAAGTTCTTCAGTTCCTAAAAGACATCTTTGATCTGGAGAAGGTTTTTTTAAATTTTTTAGACATCTAATAGAGATGAGGTGGCCTTGCTTGTGGAGGTGCTGCTTGAGCATACTGTAAACAGACGTTTACTAGTTTGTACTCAGGGAGGTTGTTAGGGATAATGGGACCAAGACTTGCTGTTTACATCAGAGGAAAGCAGCCTGTAGTTCTCCAGCTGAATTAAAACTCCCAGCATCTCTGATGTTTGCTGGGCCTACTGGAAGTTATTTGTCAACAACATGTGGCGTGCTTCAGGTTACCTCGGCCTGCTTTACGCACTGTATGTACCATGTAAATATATTTGTATGCGATCAATATATACAATTAATTTTTGTATTAAACGTATTTGAAGTGCACTTATTTGCACACATCCTGGCAGGAAGATGCTCTTTGCTGCTGCTGCTCTTTCAGAGTACACACTGGAGTGTGGGCAACTTAAGTAAAGCAAAGCCAGTTTTTGTAAGGGACTTCAAATTGCCTCTTTTTTCCTGCCAGTAGTGAAACGGACTGTCTGACATGCCTATTTGGATGCTATCCCTAAAATAATCATCCACCATTCTCTGAATGGTGACCATATCAGACAAAGTCATGGTAGACATGTCACTAATTGCAGACAGTTCTTTCAGACCCAACCAGATGTCATTAGGTTTTGCTGACTGATCTGCATCACCACCAGCAGTGGGTCTCTTACTAAAATTTTGTTTATTTCTGGCTGCCACAGAAACTGAAGGAGGAGATGCTGCCGTGTCATGTGCCGCTGGAGCTGACGATTTTTTCACCAACAGCTCTTTGCATCTTTCAAGATTTATGTCCGTCGCAAAGAAAGACAAGGTATTACTTAAACCTAGGATCAAGTATGGTCACCAAAATATAGTGATCTGCTTTCAAAAAATTGACGACCCTTGGATCCTGGCGAAGTGAATGAAGGATTTGATCTACAAGTCCGACATACTAAGAGGAATCACTCTGTTTCAACTCATCCTTCAGTTTCTCCAGCTGCTTTTGCAAATGTCTGATTAGGGGAATGACTTGTGGCAAGTTCAAAGGGTTTGAGAACCTCGCACACAGAAATTATTCTCCACTGCGCTTGACTAAGGTGCATTCCCGCTCCTTTCCCTATATCATAGGCCATTGTGTAGCCTTGGATGGCCTTCTGCTGCTCCTCTATCCACTGAAGCATATAGAGGGTAGAATTTCACATAGTTACTACCTCTTGCTTAAGCTGATGGCAGGGCAAATTCAACAGTACTTGCTGGTGCTCCAATCTTCGACACACAGTTGCTGAATGTCGAAAATGTCCCAAAATCTTTCGGGCCACCAAGAGCATCTCCTAAATGCCCCTGTCATATTTTTAAAAATGTTGCACCACCAAATTTATTGTGTGAGCAAAACATGGGACAACTTTGAGTTTGCCCACATGTAATGCTCGCACAATATTGGTGGCATTGTCAGAAATCACAAATCCTGAGGAGAGTCCAAGTGGGGTAAGCCATTTTGCAATGATTTCCCTGAGCTTTTTCTAAGAGGTTCTCAGCAGTATGCCTCTTAGTAAAACCAGTGATACACAGAGTAGCCTGCCTCTGAATGAGCTGGCAGTTGTTAGATGCTGCTGCTACTGGTTGCACTATTGGAAGCATTACACCCACCCAGTGGGCTGTCATAGTCATGTAATCTTTAGTTTGCCCTGTCCCACTTGTCCACATATTTGTGGGTAAGTGTACAGTGGGCACAACTGCATTTCGGAGGACAATAATACGTTTTTTTTTAATGTCCTTGTTCAGACTTGGAATTGCTATTCTAGAAAAGTGGAATCTAGAAGGGACATGGTAGCGGGCACACAGGACCACAATTAACTGTCTAAAACCAACTGCATTGATGGAGGATACTTGACACACATCTAGTACAGGCATAGCTGTTATAGAGTCAGTAATCCGCTGTGCAACTGGGTATCTGCTGTCATACTTGTTCACCATTGAAAAGGTTTGTTTGACAGTCATTTGTTTTGTTAAACTACTAAAAATTGTCTTTTTCCTTGTCCCCTTCTGAGATAAAGATCCACTCACAACAGCAGCAGCAACAGGCGTAGCACTCAAGGATCCTTCTGAGGAATCACGGATTGGAGAGGAGTCAGTCATTCTTATGAAATTGGATGCAGGACTCCGATCACGAATGAGGATGTTGATGATGATGCAAGTGTTGGTGGTGGAGATTGCAGGAGTTTGTAGCTACCAGAGAGAAGGGAGCAGCTAGGTGACACTGGACTGATTGTTAAATTTTTTTTAGCCAAAGTTTCTTAATTTGAAAAAGACTTTTCAATTTGATGAATGCGCTGCTAGTGACGTAACAGGGAGGAGGTTCTGAGATGGTTAAGGTCCTTACCTCTACTCACTCTTGCTTGGCAAATGTTACAGATGGCTTGACAACTGTTGTCCGGATTTGGGTAGAAATGATTCCACACATGAGAAGTGGATTTTCTTGTCTTTTGCCCCGGCATAATAGTGGGCTTTTTTCTACCATGGGCAACAACTGTTGTCTGAACAACATCCTCGGCATCAACATCCTCATCTTCCTTGTTAGCCCCAACTACAGAAATATACTCCTCATCATCCTGGTGCAATTCCACAGAAGCATCCTCGATTTCTACGTGAGCATGTTAACTTGTGCTGCTCATCCCCACATTTGCAGATGGCACACAAATAGTGGAAGGCGAATCCTCTTCAAGTACAGTATTAGAAAGGTCAGGCTCACACATGGCAACCGTGGACACACTTGGACCCTCCTCGGTGATCTGTGACTTTTCTGAGCACACAGTTGGTTCATGTGCCTTAGTGATTTCAATTTTTTTGACACTACTACAGGGAGAAGGGCTTACATCATCATAAGATACTGCACCACCAGTCATAACTAAAGGCGAAGGCCTTATCCTTTCCTTGCAACTTCATGTAGTAAAAGGCATATTGACAATTTTTTGTTTCTCTGCAGCTAACTTTTAATTTTTTTTTCATTTAACGCTGTAAAACATTGCTTGCTTGATTTTAGATGCCCTGACTTAAGCCCTGTATACCAGCGGTTTTCAACCTGTGTGCCGCGGCACACTAGCACTAGTGTGCCATGGCCGGTTGTGAAGTGTGCCGCGGGGCTGTCAGAGCCACAGGGCACATTTTACTGTACTTCAGCATCCCGGGCCGCTGAGCTCCTCTGGGAGACTCAGGCGCGACCGGGTAGTGACCTGCAAAGATGCAGTGGCGTGACATCACAGGCGTTGTCCACTGCCCTCCAGCCCACTCTGCCAGCCAACGCCCTGCGCCAATCAGCCAGCCCGCGCTCTGTCCAGGCAGGCTCTGCAGCCTGCCTGGAAGACCGCCCGCACGCGATCCTGCTGCAGTGTGAGTGACAAGGGGGGAAGAAATGTGGGTTTTGTGGGGACCAGACATTTTTTTCTTCTTCGTGGGTACCAGCCATAGTTTATTTTTTCGTGGGAACCAGTCATGTCATTTTATTTGCCTATTTAGTGGGGAACAATGTGTTTTGTTTTATTTTTTGTTTCTGTGGGGCCAGCCATAGGTTTCTTTTTCTGTGGGGAGCAATTCTGTGGGGCGCAATGTGGTAAGGTTGTTTTTTTTGTGGGGAGCAATGTGGTTTTTTTTTTCTGTTAGGCCAGCCAATGGGAATGTTTTATTCTTGTGGGGGCCAATGTAGTGCGTTTTTTATTCTTGTGAGGGCCAATGTAGTGTGTTTTGTTCCTGTGGGAACTAATGTAGTGTGTTTTTTCATAGTCCGCGCACACCACATCGCCGGATAGTGTGCCTTGGCAATTTGAAAATCTTGTGTAGTGTGCCGAGAGTTAAAAAAGGTTGAAAATCACTGCTGTATACAGTTGGGCATCAAATTTAGTAGATGGTCTAGTATCGTCATGACTGGTAGCACTGGCAGCAGCTCCACCACTAGTATGTGGTTCCTGATCTCCTCTCGATTGATCATTCTCCATATTAACAAACACGAATGAAGTGGGGTACAGCACACACGTCAATTTATACCAATTTTAAATATTACACTGCGGTATCACTGACCTACAGTGTAACAAAAATTTTTTATGAATAAGAAAAGAATAACACTGCGCTACCACTTACAGTGTGACAATATTTTTTACGAATTCACTGCGTTTCCACTAACAGTGTCAATATTTCTTACGAATACATTGCGTTTTACACATACAATGCCACAATATTTTTTACGAATAGACCGCGTTTTACACTTACAGTGTGACAATATTTTTTACGAATACACTGTTCCCAATAACTGTCAATATTTTTACGAATACACTGTGTTTTCCACTAACAGTTTCACTATATTTTTTACGAGTACACTGCGTTTTCCACTTACAGTGTCAATATTGTTTATGAATACACCGCATTTTCCACTTAGTGTCACAATATTTTTTCCGAATACACTGCGTTTCCACTAAGAGTGTTAATATTTAATACGAATACACTGTGTTTTCCACTTACAGTGTGACAATATTTTTACGAATACACTGCGTTTCCCACTTACAGTGTGACAATATTTTTTATGAATACACTGTGTTTTCAACTTACAGTGTCACAATATTTATTATACACTGTGCTACTACTTACAGTGTCACAAACAATACGTGTATGAATATTACACTGTAGTCTGACAGGCAGCATCACAGTAAAAACATTAATAATAATAATATAGTACACTGGGGTACAGTACAAAAAAACATATAATTTTTTTTAATTAAATATATTATTAGCTTTTATTTTTTTATACACTGGGCACCCTTGGATGGATAGAGCACCCCTGGTTTGACACAGCAGCCCCTGCCCCTGGATGGACACAGAAACCCCTGGATGGACAGCAGCCCCTGCCCTGGATGTACACAGCAGCCTCTGGATGGACACAGCAGCCCCTGGATGGACACAGCAGCCCCTGCCCTAGATGGACACAACATCCCCTGGATGGGCACAGCAGCCCCTCTTGGATGAAGCAAAGCTCTGACAGCCCGGGACTCAGCAAGCAAATGGCGCTGATCACCGTGGGGAGGGACTTTTATACAATCCAAAACCCGCGAGAATCAGACAGCGGGTTCACCGTGGGGAGGGACTTTTATACAATCCAAAACCTGTGAGAATCCCAACAGCGGGATGATGACGTTTTTCCTCGCTTTGAGATCCGAGTCAGGTGGGACAACCCGAGCCGGACTCGTATCTCGCCTCGGATCTGGAAGTTCGGGTGGATCTGGTTCTCGGAGAACCGGACCCGCTCATCTCTACTAATTTTTGTATTAAACATATTTGCACTTTATTGCACACATCCCGGCAGGAAGATGCTCTTTACTGCTACTCATATTTTCCCACCCCATCAACTTGGTGGTTCAGAATGTAAAAAAAAAATGAAAGGGGCATACAGGAGATGCTGTCTGTTGCCATTACAATTTCTGGACATTCATAAACTTTAAAAATTTAAAATCTCAGGCGGCAATGCCCCAAACAGCACATTTTGCAAAGAAAAGAGGTGAAAGATGGAATTGTCCTTGGGCCCTTCCACCTACCCTTCTGTTGTATATATGAAACAGGATATTCACAGTTTAATAAACCAATCACTTCAGCAACAGGGACTGCCACTTGTGGCTGAAATTATTGGTTGTTTGGGCCCCCACAAAACAAGCTGCCACTGCGCAGTGGACATTGGCGGCAATGATCCCATACACAAACTGGCTTTACAACATAGGTAAGATCAGATGTCATCATCGTCATCATCATCCCCATCAGTGTGTACATCCTCTTCTTCACACAATATTAATTTATCCCCGCTGGAATCCACCATTACAGGTGCCTCTGAATTTTTGTTACTTAATTGCTGGTAAAGGTCTTACTCGTGGAATTTGTAACTCATTTTGATGAACATCATCTTTTCCACATTTTGGGGAAGTAACCTCCTACACCCATCACTGACAAGGTTCCCGCCTGCGCTGAAAACTCTTTCAGAGTACACACTGGAGTGTGGGCAACTTAAGTAAAGCAAAGCCAGACTCCAAATTGCCTCTTTTTCCTGCCAGTAGTGAAATGGACTGTCTGATATGCCTATTTGGATGCTATCCCTAAAATTATCATCCACCATTCTCTGAATGGTGACTGTATCAGACAAAGTCACGGTAGACATGTCACTCATTATAGGCAGTTCTTTCAGACCCAACCAGATGTAATTAGGTTTTGCTGACCGATCTGCATCATCACCAGCAGTGGGTCTCTTAGGAAAATTTAGTTTTTTCCTGGCAGCCGCAGAAACTGAAGGAGGAGATGCTGCCGTGTCACATGCCAGTTGAGCTGAATTTTTTTTCACAGAACAGCTCTTTGTATCTTTTCAGATTTATGTTCATTGGAAAGAAAGACACAAGGTATGACTTAAAACTAGGATCAAGAGTGTACAAAAATATAGTGATCTGATTTCAAGAGATTGATGACCCTTGGATCCTAATGAAAATGAATGAAGGGCTTGATCTACAAGTCTGACATACTTAGCGGAATCACTCCGTTTCAGCTCCTCCTTCAGTTTCTTCAGCTGCTAGTTACTACCTCTTGCTTCAGCTGATGGCAGAGCTAATTCAACAGTACTTGCTGGTGCTGCAATCTTCGACACGCAGTTGCTGAATGTTGAAAATGTCCAGAAATCTTTCGGGCCACCGAGAGCATCTCCTGCATGCCCCTGTCATTTTTAAAAAAATGTTGCACCACCAAATTCATTGTGTGAGCAAAATATGGGATGTGTTCAAATTTGCCCACATGTAATGCTCACACAATATTGCTGGCATTGTCAGAGATCACAAATCCCGAGGAGAGTCCAAGTGGGGTAAGCCATTTTGCAATGATTTCCTTGAGTTTCTCTAAGAGGTTCTCAGTGGTATGCCTCTTACTGAAATCGGTGATACACAGAGTAGCCTGCCTCTGAATGAGCTGGCATTTGTTAGATGCAGCTGCTGCTGTTTGCACTGTTGGAGGCAATACACCTACCCAGTGGGCTGTCACAGTCATGTAATTTTTAGTTTGCCCTGTCCCACTTGTCCACATATCTGTGGTTAAGTGGACAGTGGGCACAACAGCATTTCGAAGGACATTAATAAGGTATTTTTTAATGTCCTTGTACAGATTGGGAATTGCTATTCTAGAGAAGTGGAATCTAGAAGGGACATGGTAGCAGGGACACACGACCTCCATTAACTGTGTAAACCCCCTGCATTAAAGGCGGATAATGGATGCACATCTAATACCAGCATAGCTGTTATGGCGTCAGTAATTTGCTGTGCAACTGGGTGTTTGCCGTCATACTTTTTTGCCAAATCAAAGGATTGTGTGACAGTCAATTGTTTGGTTGAACTTCTTGAACTACTAAAAGTAGTCTTCCTGGTCCCCTTCTGGGATGAAGATCCACTCATAGCAACAGCAGCAGCAGGCGTAACACTCAAGGATCCTTCTGAGGAACAACGTATAGGAGAGGTGTCAGTCCTTATGACATTGGATGCAGAACTACTGATGATCACAAATGAGGATGTTGATGATGATGATGCAGGTGTTGGTGGTGGATATTGCATGCGCTTGGACCCACATAGAAGGGAGAAGCTTGGTGACACTGGACTGATTGTTGTTTGTTTTTTTGTCTCCAAAGTTTCAATTTCAATACCCTTTCCAATTTCATGAATGCGATGCAAGTGACTTAACAGGGAAGAGGTTCCAAGATGGTTAAGGTCCTTACCTCTACTCACTGTTACATGGCAACAGTTACAAATGGCTTGGCAATGGTTGTCCGGATTTGGGTGGAAATGATTCCACACATGAGATGTGGATTTTTGGTCCTTTGCCCAGGCATGCCAACAATGGAATTTTTCTGACCATCTGCAACAACTGTTGCAGGATTGTGATTTACAGTTTTTGCACAAACATTCTCGGCATCAGCATCCTCATCATCAACATCCTCATCATCCTTGTTGTTGTTATCGCCAACTACATAAATATCCTCCTCATCTTCCTCGTGCAATTCCACAGAAGCATCCTCAATTTCTACGTCAGCATGTTGACTTGTGCTGCTCATCCCCTCATTTGCAGAGGGCACACAAATGGTGGAAGTAAACTCCTCTACAAGTACAGTATTAGAAAGGTCAGGCTCACACATGGCAACCGGGAACACACTTGGACTTTCCTCGGGGATCTGTGACTTTTCGGAGACAATTTTTATTTTTTTGGTACCTCTTCTACAAGCAGAAGGGCTTAAATCATCACCAGGCACAAATAAAGGCCAAGGTTTTATCCTTTCCTTGCCACTTCGTGCAGTGATTGGTATATTGCCAAATTTTTGTTTCTCTAAAGCTGACTAAGCTTTAGATTTTTTTTGCTTTAACAGGGTAAAAGTAGATTTTTTTAGCCTGACTTTTTGGCCTGACTTAAGCCCTGGTAAATCAGCCTTCATAGATGACGTTGGCGGTCATGCATCGTCATCATGACTGCTGCCAGCAGCTACAAGACTGCTATGTGGATCCTGCTCTCCAGTCATGTGATTGTCCTCCATACTCACTGCGGTCTTACAGCAGTGTCACCAAGCAATTATAGAGCAGCTAAGTTGGGGCTAACGCACACAACCACAAACAGAAAAAATTGTTTGGTTTCTTTTTTCACACCGGGGGTGAAGAGCACCCCTGAAAGCCAGCCAGCCCCTATGGACAGGACAACAGCCAGTCCCTATATATGGACAACAGACAGACGGCCCCTATGGATGGACAGGACAACCTCAGTCACAAGACTCACTACAACAGCCAGCCAGACCCTATATGGGCAACAGCCAGCCCTTAAGCAACACAATTATGTACAGCAGCAGAGCACAGTTCCCAGCTCCCTCCCTCTTCACTCTCTACAGCCGGAATGAAAAATGGTGGCGATTGCGGGACATTTATAGAATCCAAAATCCGACAGCGGGATGATGAAGTTTTGCCTTGTTTTCAGATCCGAGTCAGGCGGGAAACTCGAGCTGACTCGGATCCCCAAAGTTCGGGTGGGTTCGGTTCTCAGGGAACCGAACCTGTTCATCCCATATACAGTGTGTGTGTGATATATATATATATATATATATATATATTATATGATGCAACAAATGCTATTGCCAGATAGATTTAGCTATCTATTAATCTATCAATCTTTAGCTATAGATGTATATTATTATTATTATTGCCAGTTATTTATATAGCGCACACATATTCCTCAGCGCTTTACAGAGAACATTTGTCCATTCACATCAGTCCCTGCCCTAGTGGAGCTTACAATCTATGGAGCTCATTCAGACCCATTTGCTAGGCTGCGCTCGTTCGCTGCCATAAGGAACGAAAATCTACAAATGATGCGATCGCACACTAAGGTATGAGGATTCCTCCTATGTCTGAACGTGTGATCGCCGGGTGAAGTTAGACGCCCACCAGCCAGGAGTAAAGATGCCCACTTTCAGACGTTATCTCCAGGAAATGTTTGAAAACATTGGTACCAACGTATGACATCGAACCACCACGCATTGCTTAAGGTAGACTCTTGGCTACCGCATGTACTGCGATCACCGCTGCCTTTATTTCTCTCGTATGATGTGTATGTTGACGCTACGTGTTAATTATTCACACCCTTAAGTTGGTGTAAAAACGCCCAGTCACGCCTGTGCTAGTGCAAGCACACCCCGTTTACACAGACCTGCCCCAGTCACCACCCACAGATGCCCCTTTCTGTCACTCAAACTACACATACACACTAGGGATAATTTTTGTTGGGAGCCAATCAACATACCAGTATATTTTTGGAATGTTGCAGGAAACTGGAGAACCTGGAGGAAACCCATGCAAGCACAGGGAGAATATACAAACTCCACGCAGTTAGGGCCGTGGTGGCAATCAAACCCATGACCTCAGTGCTGTGAGGCAGTAGTCCATTACATTGTCTGTGCTGCCCTGTGTTTGAAAAATGAGTTAGGAGCTGATTGGTTGATACTTTATCTCTTTCCACTTTATCTCATAAAACTACACACATGCACATATACAGTATACAATCCCTAGAAGCCGGTGTTTTGTGCATGTGCGGCCCCGCTGCCACTTGTGCGCATGCACAGGTCCCGGCACCTGCCAGATCCACTTCCAGCCCAGGTCCGTCATCTCCTCCTCTGGGACTAGTGCAGCACGGGCAGCGGTAACCCACTCATCTAAGAGGGTAGTGGCCACACCTGTGTGTGTGTTTATGTGTGTGTGTGTGTGTGCATGTGTGTGTGTGTATGTGTATGTATGTGTGTGTGTGTGTATGTATATATATATATAACACAGAGTGAAAGGCAGCTGGCTAGGGTTACTTACCCACTATAACTATTTCACTAGCCTTTACTATTGATGCATGCAGGCAGACAGAACAGCCCTTCCCCATATTTTGCATTTTTCCATTGATATTCATCAAATTTCCATCTATAATCTGGAAATTAACAGCAAGCCATTTACTGACAGTATTTACTGCAATGCAGATAGGCATTTTGCAATTTCCAATAACTGCTCTAGTAAACCCTGACTTCACATTTCTGCTTCTGTGGCAGCTATTATGCTTTGCATTCAGTTATTATAAGAGCACCTTTATTACAGTTGATGAGTGCTGATTAATTAGCTATAATAACTGTATGTTTTTTGTATCAATAAACATCATGGATTGTGCAAAAAGTCCAAAGAATGTAAACAATGTCTCAGTGATACTATTTATTGCCAAGAGAGCTTTTTGCTGTTTATGATTAACATTTCAGAAAAAAAAGTGTACTGTAGCTTAATAAGAACATGTACAGTACCCTCACAATTACCATAATTATGACATTATAAGAATGTTTACAATGATTATCTCCTTAATTCACTTCCAGTAGCTCCTGTATCACTGTTATGGGACTACAGTCAATCTACTATCATACAGGACTTAGGGCCGGCTCTACCATTAGGCAGCTGCCTAGGGCGCCGGGATCTGGGGGGCGCCACAGAGTCTGCCTAGCACAATATTACGGATGCCTGTGAAAGAGGAATTCTTGTAATAAATGCAGGTGATGGCTGTGGAACTTATAAGACAATGCCTCCTCACTGAGGGGCTGGAAAGTAGGGATGTGCGCCGGACCATTTTTGCCGGATTTGGATTTGGTTCTAATTCGTCATCCGGCTTCGGATTTGGATTTGCCAAACTGCGGTGACTGGCTTTGGATTTGGATTTTTTTTACAAACATTGACAAAAAAAGCTAAAATCACATAAATTGGTCCTTTTTTTCTTCTTAGAGTATCATTAACCTCAATAACATTAATTTCCAGTCATTTATAGTCAATTTAGACCACCCCATAGCTTATAATATTGTTTTCAACAATATTGGCCAAAGGTTGCAGTGAGCTGACTGGTTACTAAGCGACAAAGCAGCGGCGCAGCGGCACAGACACCACAATTTAAAGCACATCTATGAAACATTACCACACAGCAATGGCAGAAATGAAAAGTAGTGCACCCACCCAGTGGGGTACGGCCAGCAGAATCACAGTACTTGTTACATAGTGGGCTACAGCCCAAGGAGTCACAGTGCACAATCTTATTCACATTACACCGCACAAAGGCCCTGATTCACATTACACCATAAAGTAGTGTCTCTTATTTATGTTACGACACACAGTAGTGCCCCTTTTACACAATGCCCACAGTAGTGACCCTTATACACAAAGCCCACAGTAGTAATGCCCCTTATACAATGCCCACAGTAGTAGTGCCACTTATACAATGCCCCCAGCAGTGGTGTTCCTTACACAATGGCCCCAGTAGTGGTGCCCCCTATGCAGTCCCCTTAGTAGTAGGGCCCCCTATGCAGTGCCCCCAGTAGTAGTATGCCCCCATTAGCATGCACCCAGTAGTAGTGCCCCCATTAGCAGGCCCCCAGTAGTAGTGCTCCCATTAGCATGCCCCCCAGTAGCAGTGCCCCCATTAACATGCCCCCAGTAGTAGTATGCCCCCCCTTAGCAGGCCTCCAGTAGTAGTGCCCCCATTAGCAGGCCCCCAGTAGTAGTGCTCCCATTAGCATGCCCCATGTAGTATGCCCCCCAGTAGCAGTGCCCCCAGTAGTAGTGCCCCCAGTAGTAGTATGCCCCCCCTAAGTAGGCCCCCAGTAGTAGTAGTGCCCCCATTAGCATGCCCCCCAGTAGTAATATGCCCCCCACTAGCAGGCCCCCAGTAGTAATATGCCCCCCCTTAGTAGGCCCCCAGTAGTAATATACCCCCCTTAGCAGGCCCCCAGTAGTAATATGCCCCCCCTTGGCAGGCCCCCAGTAGTAATATGCCCCCCCTCGCAGGCCCCCAATAGTAATATGCACCCCCCTAGCAGGCCCCCAGTAGTAATATGCCCCCCACTAGCAGGCCCCAGTAGTAGTAGTGCCCCCACATAGCAGGCCCCCAGTAGTAGCATAACCCCCATTAGCAGGCCCCCCACTTAGCAGGCCCCCAGTAGTAATATGCCCCCCACTAGCAGGCCCCCCACAGTAGTAGTATGCCTCCCAGTAATGCTCCCTTACACACACGCATAAAAAAAAAAAAGAAAACTTACCTGAATCCCCGCTCCCGCCGCCGTCCGCTCTGCTGTCACGCGCTGAGGAGGGAGCCGGAAGACGGAGCTCATGAGTGAGCTCCAACTGGCTCCCTCCGTACAGCAGCAAATGAGAGTCTGCCTGACTCTCATTGGCTGCTATTACAAACACACAGCTGCCGCTGGCGGCTGTGTGTTTGTATCTGTGTAGGGCAGACCGCTATCACAGCGGTCTGCCCTACACTAAAGAAGCCCCGACGTCGGATTCTCTCACGAGAATCCGACGTCAGGGAGCTGCGGCTCGGCCTCGAACGGGGATCCGAGTCAAGCGGGGAACACCCGAACAGGGTTTGGGTGGACTCAGATCCACAGAATCTGAACCGCTCATCTCTACTGGAAAGTAGGTCTTGATGGTGATGGGGGAGGGTGGGAGCAGTTCACTAGGCTGACATTTTGCCTAGGGTGCACCAACCCTGACAGGACTGTTGATTGCCAAGGTGAATGTGAATAGTGCCTTTGAAGACATAGGGCCAAATGTAATAGGGTGAGAGTTTAGAAAATGTGAGAGTTTAGCAGTAGACTCTCACATTGGTCGAGTTTTATCTTCAAAACGGGAAAACGTCTGGATGAGAGTGTAAATCGTGAGAGTTTTTGAGTCTAAAAAACATATAAGTTTGCATGTTCTTGTACTCTGTACATTGGCCAAGTTTAAAAAGTGTGAGAGTTTACGGCTAAACTCCCACATATTCTAAACTCTCACCTTATTACATTTGACCCATTATCTATTATTGTCTACTTAGGGGCATATTTCTTAATTATTATTATTAATAATTATAATTTCTTCTCAATGTTTATTGTGGCAATAAGAAATTAAAGATTGCCTGAATGTATTGAAAAACATACTCAGGGATATGGACCCCGTGATGTGTTAGAAGTAAAGAGATCGGGATGCGTGGCTGTCCAATCTGCTGTTTTGTGAGTACTTTTCATTATTATTGCATTTGCCATGTGTATTTGTTTATTGCTGGTTATTTGCTGTTTCCAATACTGTTTTGTCCAAGGATAGACAGAATGAAAAGAGAGGGGAAAAAAGATGGGGTGAGAGTCAGGATGAGGAGAGGCAGCTAAAGCAGGATGGGGCAGACTGGTCACATTAGGGTTAGAGGAGGCAGGAGGGGAAGCCAGGAGTAGTATCAAGCAGTGGCAGCTCCAGAGTTGGGGCTGCAGTGAAATCCAAAATTCAAATAGGAGAGCCACACCAACTGCCAGTGAGTCCCAGCCGGCAATGTATGGCAGTGTTTGGGATGGTAGTTGGTGTGGCTCCCATATATTAATTTTGGACTCTGGAGCCACCACTGGTATCAAGTACTCACATGATGAGAACTGTGTGCTGGTGTCCCCCATTGTACCCTGCTATGAACATCTGCAAACAGTCCACTGTCACAAAAATGCCAGTTTCAGACTGTAGCGGGTAAGTTCAGATGACCAATGGGAGACTGAGATGATGCAAACAAGTTAGCTTTTTATTCCAGGCTTGAAAAGGCAGAGCCAGTGTAATGACTTCTTACATAAGGAAAACACAGTTCAGGAACAATAGTACAGCTTATATGAGACAGCAGTTCAAACAAGCAGAGTATTCCCAGCAGAGTCATGGTTCTGCTTGTCCTGGATAGAGAGAGCTGCTAAAGGTGCAACCTCTCCCTCACATTTTCACTAACTAAACTTACCAGTGTTTTATACCTTAGCTGATCTTAATTGAGGTAAGGTTGTGGTTCCTCCCTGGTTACAGGTAGCTTAACCCTTTCAACAGAATGTGGGAGAGACCAACTCTGTCACACAGATCCAGGTGCATGCTTCTGTCAAAACAGTGGGACCATTAAAGCAGACTTGCCTACTCTTCCTAAACCTACAGGAGGCTCCTGATTTTTTGGGTAGTCCCCCGCACCCCTGCAAGAGTAGGTACTCCTCCTTCCTAGTGAAGTAGGTAGAATGGGGAGAATAATACCGGGAATCCGTAGTCTGTGAGAAGATTGTGGGGCCTATTGACGTAATTCTATGGTAATGACGTAATTTGGCCCCACATATACAGTAGGGTCTGATTCAGAGATCTTCGCTATGCTGATTTTTACGGAGATTGAGCAATTGTTAGCCGTTGCACATACGACAAAGCCGTACTGTGCACGAGCAGATATTGAATTGCAATTACGCTTGCATAGAGGATTCACTCACAAGTTAGTGACAGGTAGTAAACGTTTAGGCATGTTAACGGGGGCTGGTTACAATAACACAGGCATGTCTGATCATTTAAATGCCGTTTTATAAGCATGCATAATTAGCCATTGCGATCACCTCCTCAGCATGAGAGCTCTCAGCGTGTCAGGAGACATAAAGTGTTTAAGGCTGGTCACACTTCACCCAGAAGCTGCATGGCTGTGCCAATCTGCCTCAATGTTCCCGATGTTTATGCTGATGCACGTCATTGGATAGATATGAGAAGGCAGCAGTGGGCATGTGTATGCTGGGGTAAGCGCTGGAAGAAATTAGCATATTTTCACTATTGCAGTTCGTAAGAGATGGCAGGTGCGATTGCATTAGCGAAAATCTGAATCAGGCCCATAGTCTGGCCATAGCCCGCCTGCATCTCCTTTAAAATTACCTACCCAGCCACTCAGAAGTATCCATAGTAAGTTAGTAATCGAGCAGCTGGTTCTGCGTTTAATGCGTCCAGCGCTCCTGTGACCTCAAAACATTATGAACAGTTAATTCTTCTTAAGAGTCCATAGGGGGTCCACAGGGTTGACCTTGGGGTATAGGTTGGGAACCAAATCCAGGCACCACGCAGTTAAAGCTTTTAGCTCCCAGGATGCACTGGGTCCACTCTCCCTATAACCCCACCCCCAAGCTGTTATCGCAGGGGGGCTGATTAGCAGCCCCTAAGCTTTTATGTTTTAATATTTTTTTTATTTATTTACTTTTTGACTCTTCAGAGCAGCAGCGCCGGACTGTCCATAGGACGTCCAAGCTGCCGCTCCATCACCCCGCCGGCGCTGAGACGCCAGTACAGATCTGGGGATCTCGGCAGGACCCCAGAGTCTGTACTAGCCGGACTCTGCGGGTGCCCAGGACTGCTGCCAGATCGACGGGGAACAGGTAAGGTCGCGGGTCACCACTTGCGGTGATCCCCACATTTACAATGCAGTCCGATACCTCTGGTCTCTGGGGACAGACCGGAGGCGCTGGCAGTGGTGGCGGTCCCCCCCCCCATACCTCGCATGTCCACTAGACCACCAGGGACTTCAAGGCCAGTGCAGGGAGCCGGCGTCCCGGGGGTTAATAGCCGGCCAGGAGAGGCAGCCTTCCCTGTTGTAGCAGCTCCTCCCCTCAGCTCAGCACGCCTTTCAGTTCTACAGTCTGGTGTCGCTGAGCTGCTTCCTCCGTGGGCCACGCTGCCTCTGAGGTCTCCAGGCAGCCATTTTATTTCTATGGTGCAGCAAAGAACTCCTAGTACAGCAGCTGGTCCAGTCCCCATGCATACCTCACCGTTTGGGTATGTGTACACAGCGCTATAGTCTTCCCAGACACTGAATCTGGGCAGTTGAATGTAGCGACATTTAGCAGTATATTATATATGTCATGCTTATGTATGTATATATATTTCTGCATTGTATGTGACTTATGCTAGTGCTGACTGTCTGTGCTTTCTCTCTCACCTGGCAGTGTATATCTATTCCTTTTCTTTACAATCTGCCCTAATACTGGTGTACTTAGGGTGGTTCTGAGACCTCACATATATATAATTGTCAATATTTGTGAGGTTTGTCACATACTGTTGCGTGCTGCACGTTGCCATATTTTAGTGTGTTGCATACGTTGACAATGGGTCCCTGCAGCTAATCTTAGTGTTAGCTAGGACCAGTATAGCGCTGCTTAAGATTTCCGTGAAGATGGTTAGTCAGATATGTCTGACCAGGAGATGAGGCACAATACTGCACCCATTTTTGCTAACCTGCAAGTCATGGACTGCAGGTATTAGTGCGGAAGATTTTACTCAGAAAGGGTTATGTATGCGGCGCCATCTGGTGCCGGGCCCCTTACACAACCCCCTTGGGCGGTTTGTTTCCCAGGATCCTGGCCTCCATTGCGGATCGCTAGGCGGCCCCCATTGTTGTAACTCACTTGGGGTTACTTCAACATACTGCCTTCTCGTCTCAGGGTATCTCGCAGTTTCTTATGGGTTACTCCTGTGACACAGACTATCGCTCCCTACCGGGATTTTTCACAGTACATGAAATTCCCTCTGGTACCCCCAACAGTCTGTCATTCCCCTTGCAGGGACTATCACCCTGGGTGTATGTCGATTCTACGTAATAAACGCCCTGTGGTTATTTCCCAGTTTCCGCTGCCGTCTGACATAGGGTGAACTGGATGATGTATCGGGCTCTTTCCCTCTCACACGAGGGGGAGCCTAAATCAAATATTGTCATTATCCCTGCTTTGGTGCTGCCAGTTGGGTCCATCCTAGTTGTATAGAATGTCGAACCTGCACCTAAATCAAACACCCTCAGTTTAAGTATTAACGTGTCTTCGGCTGTGTTCCCCGTCTCTGACCAGCGGGTGGATCTCATGGCGGGAGTCTGGCTATCGCCAGATAAGAGGTATCACAAAAGCGTTTGGCCTCATGTTTCCCATTCCCTGAAGGTCATGACAAGTAATGGGAATCACCTTCTGGGGTGGATTTTCATGTTACTCGTCTGATTACGAGTGTTACTACGCCTCCCATTCTTGCCCAGATGGATTCTACGGATCTGTAGGTGGTAACTTTGCCTGAAATCAACATACTTGTTTCAATATAGGGGCTGTTGCCCATCCTACCATGGCTATCGCATGGTTGGCTAATGCTATTGCATACTGGGTTGATGCATTTGTAAAGCTTTTTCCCTCCAACATGTCTAAAGATCAAAGGTCTTTTGTCGCTCACATAAAATATGCAGTTTTCATATGTGGGAGTGACTTAGTTGGATGCTAGTCTCCTTACCTTCAGGGTTTCGGCTGCGACTGTATTCGCCACCATACCCTATGGCTGCACTCTTGGAAGGCAGAGGTACAGATACCATATATTCGGAACCTCTTGTTTGGTCCTGACCTTGACAAGATTGTAGCAACATTGGCAGTATCACTAACAGCAAGATTTCCGCCTTCAGCTATCCAAGGCCTCGGACTAAATCTGTTAAGTCTTTTGGTCTTCAGGGTCAGCCTAAAGGCCAGTTTTTTCCTAGGCTGTCGGCCTCTACAAGGGCATCCAGATGCCCTGCTTCTAAACCAGCAGATAAAGCTTCAGCCTGATGGGTCAGGTCTTCATCTGGGGTATTCCAGAGTGAGATACCGACTTTTTCAGTTCACCCAGTGCTGGTGTCAAGTCACCACGGATGCTTGGGTAGGAGTTGTAGTCTCTCACGGGTATGCCCTCTCATTGCTCAGAGGCCTCCTCACATGTTTTGTTACTCAGGCCCTTCTTCGGATCCGAACAGGGCCTTACAAATCCAGAAAGCTATACAGTCCTTGCGGTAAGCAGAGCTATTTATGCTAGCCCCACTATCTCAGCGAGAGACTGGTTATTTTACTTTCTTTTTGGTGCATTGGCGAATGGTCTTCATTGGCCTATCCTCTGTCTCAAATCCCTGAACCAGTTCCTAAAGGTGCCTGGGCTCAGGAGGAAACCCCTACGCTCCATCATTTGAGATTTGGAACTCGGGGACTTTATGGTATCGCTGAATATTCAGGACACGTACCTATGGGTACCTATAGAGCCCTCTCATCAGCGTAAACTCAGGTTTGCTGTGCCATAGCAACACTTAAAATTTTCGGGCTCTGCCCTTTGGACTGTCCACAGCCCCACCGGGGTTTACCAGATTTATGGATTTTATGACAGCCCACCTGTTCAGTGTATCCGACTGCTCCAGATCTAGATGGCCTCCTGCTCTTAGCAGGATCACCAAGGTACTTTGAAGCCATTTCAAGTTAACCATTGCTTTCCTTCACAAGCACAAATGGTTAATCAACTGGAAAAAAGTCCTCCCTGAATCCCTCACAGGGTATGATTCATCTGGGAGCCCTGCTGGATTCTCAGAATCGGAGAATCCTTCTGACGTCAGACGAGATCTCCACTCCACACTGCCGGTGTTAGGGTCCAGAACTAGAGGTACTGAAGCAACCTTCGGTGACACATTGTCCGTAAAGGGGGCTTTCCACTTTGTGTACCTGTTTCCTCTGGTCTCCCTTCTTTCTTGAGGTCAATCGAGACAGAGGTATTTTCCTTCTGGTGGCTCCAGATTGCCCGCAGATGTCACTAGTACTTAGATTTTTGGAATCTCCCCATCGACACTCCGTTCCTGCTGCTTCAATATCCGGACCTGTCTATGGGTCTTTGCCTTTCCCTGGACCTGGATCATTTGTCTTTAACTGCGTCCCTACTATGGTCCTAAGGCTTCTCTGGCTCTGCCTTTGTCGGGATGTTTAGAGCGTGTAGGCCAGCTTTTGCTGGGCTCTACCACAGAATGTGGCATACATAATTCTTATGGTATCGTACCTTAGTTAAGATCCTCAGGTCTTTATGATTTCCAGAAGTTCTAGCATTCCTTCCTGCTGACTTTGGTCTCGCCCTCCGCCTGGCCTTCCTGAAAGTGCAGGTCTCTGCACTGTCAGTATGGTTCAGATGTGGAATTGCTCCACTCTCGGGTATCCATACCCTCCTTCAAGGTGTTTTCTAATTCTACCTCTCTTTATCCCCCCTAGGGGCTCCTTTGGGATTTGGCAGTGGTTCTTTGTGTTGTTCTGTGGCTTCCATTTGAACCACTAGTTTTAATAACCCTTACGTGGTTTATGGCTTAGACTCTTTCTTATGGTGTTTACATCTGCCAGGAGAGTGGCGGAATTGGGAGCATTCTCATCTGGCTCCCTCTTCTGGATATTTCATCAAGACAGGGTTGTGAATCGCACTTGCCCTGTGTTTCTTCCTAAAGTGTTTTTTAAGTTCCATATTATTCAGGAACTTATTGTACCTACATTTCAGTCTCCAGTTCACTCGGCTGGGGTGACCTCATTGACTGTGGTCCGGCCTCTCCGGGTTTTCGTGGTCGGTTGAAGTTTCTTCAGGAAATCAGAGTCCTTATTTGTAGTCTATGGATTTCACAAGACAGGAGGGCCAGCCGATAAACAGACATTGGCTAGATGGCTTCATATGTCTATCTCAGGGGCCTACACATAGGAAAGCCTTTCTGTTTCTGTTGATGCTTCTTCTACTCGGCTGTGGGACCCTCATGGGTGGCTCGCTGTGGCACATCGGCTGTTTTGCCTTGCAAGGTGGCCACGTGGTCTTCTGTCCACACCTTTCTAAGGTTCTATGCATTGGATTCCTTTGCCTCTCAGGATGCTTTCTTTGGGCAATGGATTCTCCTTTCATCACAGGAGCGCCCCCACCCTTATAAGGACTGCTTTGGGACATCCCCAAGGTCAACCCTGTGAACCCCCTATGGACTCTTAAGAAGAAAATGAGAGATTTGGTAAGAACTTACCCTTGTTATCTCTCTTTCTTCGAAGTCCATAGGGTCCACAGGGCACCCGCCCTGACACACCTGGCTTCATATGGGCTGTGTTACTGGTCACTGATTTCCCGTCTCCTTCTCTGTGAGTATGGTTCTTCAGTGTTCCAGTCATCTCTCTCTTTCTTTCCTCCTCCGGCCTTTGGCTACTTACAAACTGAGGTGCCTCTGACTTGGGGGTGGGGTTATAGGGGGAGTGGACCCAGTGCATCCTGAGAGCTAAAAGCTTTAACTGCGTGGTGCCTGGATTTGGTTCCCAACCTATACCCCAAGGTCAACCCTGTGGACCCTATGAACTTCGAAGAAAGAGAGATAACAAGGGTAAGTTCTTACCATATCTCTCATTTTAATATTACTTTGAATTAACAGAAGCCTCCAGATAAGGCACACTCTATAGTACTAGGAGTTTTTTCATACACAACAAATTTTAAAACTCGTTAAGTACGATAATGGTGCTCCAGCCAATCAGCTCCCAACTGTCATCTGTATGAAAAATTACAGTTGGGAGCTGATTGGCTGTTGCATTATTTATCATAGCCAACGAGTTTAAAAAAACTTGTTGATAAATGAGGCCCTGTAAGAGATGGCTAGCCACTTTGGTTTCAAGCTAAGGGCGTGGGTCCTAAAAAATTAACAGAGTTTTTTGTAATGATTATAGCTTAATTAAGGTGATTATGAAATAATATGGTAATATTTAATGGTAATGTAAACTTTAATCAAAATAGTTTCCAGCAAATCATTAGTGAAAGCCAACAATTGGCTATTATAGTTTGATGAAGGAGACAGACATATGTCAGTGCCCTCTTTCTGCCACCTTAGCTTAATTATTCCTCATAAATACCCTCAGGCTCTTATTACAAAAGTATAATCATTTGTTTTATTGCCCATCTATAAATTAAATTAGAGGAATATAATGGATGAAAGCAACACCGCCAGTCTCATAACTACATCCAATGTGTAGCCTCTATAACAGGCATGTCAAAGTCAAAATACCAAATGGGCTGAATATTCAAGGTCTAAGAGTGTGTGGGCCGCAAGATAAAAAGGCTTCTATGCAATTCTGAAAGGTTTATTATTAATAAAACCCAATGCAGTGCCCCCTGTAGTAGTGCCCCTTGTTAGGATCTGAGTTTGTTGTGGACCCGGGGTAGTAACAGGAGTAGACACCTGAACAGACTTAAACTGAAAAGTGGGTTTTTTAATGAGTGAACTTGAAGACATGTACACTGATAATATGAAGTCCAGAAACTAGATGGGGAGGTGATGACTTGAAACTGAAGTGAAGCAAGAGTGGGTAATGTCCAAGTAGTGACAGAAATAATACAAAGTATTTGTAATCCTAATGGTTACTGCGAGGCTGCAGACAGGATATCAGGTTACAAATTGATACTGGTGAGATGAAATCCAGAGAGGTTATGGAGTAGTTGAATAACTGATGAGTAGCACTGAGATGGCTCAGTGTAGAAACAGGATAGCTGCAGAGAGCTAGGTAACTGGATGCAGTGTAGGGACAGGGCTAACTGCAGATTCAGGTCTTTAGGCAGGGAGAGGGTTAATGGAAGGTGCAGGGTGGTTCCAGCAGGAGACTGGGAGCAGGCAGAACAATGCAGGGTTCTTGGAAGCTGGGATCCAGCAAGAGCACAGGTGAGCTCAGGACAGGTCCCAGGAGCACAGAAACTCTCACAGCATACGCTGTGAAACACGTTGCACTGGCAACTATGGGGAGCTCTGAACTCCCTTAAGTACTGAGGGCCTGATTCAGAGTAGGGAATAGAGAGAGATATCTCTCTCAACTGATCATCTTGGTGAAACCATGCTGCACTGCAGGTGGGGCAGATTTAAAATGTGCAGAGAGATTTAGATTTGGGAGGAAGATGTCCAAACTGACATCTAAAGTGCCGCGTAATAATAAAGCTGTGCAGTATTTGTGAGCTACATACAAAAGCAGCCAGTATTTACCCTACATGCAAAAGAAACAACAATGTATTTACACCCCTTGCATTGCAACATGGTTTGTCCAGGTACACAGTTAAGTGCTATCTCTCTCTCTATTCCCAACTCTGAATCACGCCCTCAGTGCAGGATCGTGAATGGTCGGAGAGAGCATGTGAAATGCCAGGATTGGAGCACCTAAGTCACATGACCAGGAGCAAGATGGCGGTGCCCATACCAGAACAGAAACACCACCAGGCTTACCCCAGCCAGAATGACACAGTGCCTTTGGAACACCTCGCACAGCCAACGCCCGCCGCCAGACACCAGCTCCTCCACCGGAAGGACCATGCCACAGCACCCTCACAGGTAATACCCGTCATCCCCTATGCCAGGAAATCCTGGTCGTGACAGTACCCCCCTCCTTACGAGTGGCCTCAGGACACTTACCAGGATTCTCCGGATGGGCAGAGTGAAACTTCCTTTTGAGCATAGGAGTGTGGACATAACCTCTGGAATCCAAGACTTGGGATACTTAAAATTCCACACCTCTCTCAATTTGGACACGAGGAGGAACTGGCCTGACTTTGAGGAACTTGCTGAGAAACAATGGCTTGAGCTGGAATATGTGGAAAGAATTAGGGATTCTTAGGTAGAAGGGAAGTTGGAGACGGTAGGAAACTGGATTAATTATTTCAGTAATGGGAAAGGGTCCAATGAATCATGGGGCAAACTTCATTGATGGAACTCTGAGATGCAAATTACAGGTGGATAGCCAAACTTGACTCCCGACTTGCATTTGAGGCACTTTCTTTCGCTTCCTATCCACCTGAATTTTGTAACATAGGGAGGTCTTCTCCAAATCTGTGCGTACTTGAGCCCACATTGTGGCGAACTTCCGTACAGTGTTATCCACAGCCGAGACATCAAAGACAGGCAGACTCTGAAATTCAGGGACTTGAGGGTGAAGACCGTACACAATAAAAAATGGAGTTTGATTCGTGGAGGAATGATAAGAAGCGTTGTGCACAAACTCAGCCCAGGTAAGAAATTCAGACCAATTTATCTTGAGAGGAGAACATGAACATTCTTAAAAAGGTCTTGAGATCCTGATTTACTCTCTCAGTAGATCCATTACTTTGCGGATGATAGGCCGTAGAGAAATTCAGCTTCACTTGTAAAACAGAACAGAGAGTTCTCCAAAACTTTGCTACAAATTAACACCACGATCCGAGACAATCTTGGCAGGAAGTCCATGGAGACGAAATATGTGATGAACAAAAAGATGAGCCAGATCCGATGCAGAAGGTAATTTCTTCAGAGGAACATAGTGAACCATTTTTGAAAACCAGTCTTTCACAACCCAGATGGTGGTATAGCCATTAGAATTTGGCAAATCTGTCACAAAATCCATGGAGAGATGTGTCCACGGGCGTAATGGTACAGGTAGAGGTAATAGTTCACCAGCTGGAGATTGACGAGTAGACTTGAACTTCATTATGTCACTTTTCATTGACGGCCACCAGTAAGACCTTTTTAGAAACTCCAGAGCTTTCCGAATGCCAGAGTGTCCTGCAAACCATGAAGAATGAGCCCATGTAAGTAGCTGCTTCCTTACCTCCAGGGCCACAAAGGTTTTCCCGACAGGATGTTGTAGTTGACTTTGACTCTAGCACCGGGGTACTACATAAAATCTCGGAATTGTTATCACAGGATAGGGACCTTGACAAGGCATCAGCCTTTTGGTTGAGAGCTCTTGAGTGAAAAGACAAAGTAAATTGAAAACACAGCAAAATATATTGCCCAGCGGGCCAGACAAGGACTCACGCATTGGATATTTTTTAAGAAAAGAAGATTCCTATGATCAGTGAATACGGTAAAGGGGAATTTAACCCCTTCCAAAAGGTATCGCCATTCTTTTAATGCCAACTTAACGGCTAACAGTTCTTGTTCACCTATGGCGTAGCTCCTCTCAGCTGGAGAGACTTTCTTAGAAAAGAACCCGCATGGATGGATTCGATTATCCTGAAATCGTTGAGAGAGGACAGCTCCCACTGCCTCTGAAGATGCATCTACTTCTAATAGGAAGGGTCTATCCAGGTCAGGTTGTTTTAAGACTGGAGCTGTTATGAACGCCTGCTTCAGAAGTTTGAAGGCGGTTTCTGCCTCAGGAGGCCACAGATATTTTTTAAGAAAAGAAGATTCCTATGATCAGTGAATACGGTAAAGGGGAATTTAACCCCTTCCAAAAGGTATCGCCATTCTTTTAATTCCAACGTAACGGCTAACAGTTCTTGTTCACCTATGGTGTAGTTCCTCTCGGCTGGAGAGACCTTCTTAGAAAACAACCCGCATGGATGGATTCGATTATCCTGAAATCATTGAGAGAGGACAGCTCCCACTGCCTCTAAAGATGCGTCTACTTCTAATAGGAAGGGTCTATCCAGGTCAGGTTGTTTTAAGACTGGAGCTGTTATGAACGCCTGCTTCAGAAGTTTTACGGCAGTTTCTGCCTCAGGAGGCCACAGAGCTGGGTTGGCATTTTTGCGAGTTAATGCTGTAATGGGAGCCATTAAAGATGAAAATCCCTTGATGAAACGTCTATAATAATTGGTGAATCCGAGCAGTCTCTGAACAGCTTTCAATGGCTGAGGTCGAGACCAGTCCAGATTCGCTTGAACTTTTTTAGGATCCATTTCCAGGCTGGAACCGGAGATGATATAACCAAAGAATGGTACACTTGAAATGCTGAAGACACATTTTTCCAATTTACAGTAGAGATGGTCATCCCTCAGACGAGACAGGACTTATTTTACATGCTTGTGGTGGTCCTCTAGGGATGAAGAAAAAATCAGAATGTCGTCTAGATAGACAACAATGGGGATGTATAACAGATCTCTGAAGATCTCAATGACAAAACCTTGAAAAACCGCAGGTGCATTGCACAACCCAAACGGCATGACGAGATATTCGAAATGTCCATCCCTTGTATTGAATGCGGTCTTCCACTCATCTCCGGCGCTGATACGAATACAATTATATGCCCCATGTAGGTCTAACTTGGAGATTATGATAGATCCCTTGACTCTATCAAATAATTCTGTAATCAATGGGAGTGGATATCTGTTCTTAACTGTGATATCATTAAGGCCTCTGTAGTCTATACACAGTCTTAGCCCACCATCCTTCTTAGCAACAAAAAAGAAACCTGCTCCAGCAGGAGAAGTGGAAGGTTGATTGAAACCTTTTTCTAGATTCTCCCGTATATACTCCGAAATGGCTTTGGTCTTTGGCAGGGACAAAGGATAAGTATGACCACGAGGAGGCATCTTGTCAGGTAGTAGATTGACTGGACAATCCCATTTTCTGTGAGGCGGCAAGACATTAGCTTGTTTTTCAGAAAAGACAGCAGCAAAGGATTGAGATTCTTTAGGTATTGCTGGAGATACTAATGATGCTATTTCCCTCACAGATCCTACTTTGGGAAGACAAGATTCCTGACAACTTGTACTCCATGAGAGGACCTGCATTGTGCACCAGTCAATCCTTGGGTTGTGCTGTCATAACCATGGAAATCCTAGAATAACTTCATGGGAAGCCTTGGGTATAACTAGGAACCTACGATGCGCAGAATGGAGTGCTCCAATATGAACCAAGACTGGCTGGGTTTCCTTAGAGACTGTTCCATTTAAGAAAGGTCGCCCATCTAGAGAGGTCAGGGAGATAGAGTGTTGAACAAATGTACAAGGAATTTGTAACTTGTCCATAAAACTAGAGGTCATGAAGTTTCCTGCTGCTCCAGAATCTAACAGAGCAGTGACGAAAACAGGTTTAAGCATAAAGTCTAAAGCTACGGTTAAGACTGAATCTTTAAATTTTGGGGACGGGCTTATTACTCCTAACTTGATGTCCCTGGGACCAGTTAGGAACGAGGTTTTTTACTATTCTCTGTCATTCCTCTTTGGAGAGATGGGTATGATTCACCTGCATGGGCTCTTCATCTGTAGGAGAAGGTAGGCGGGTAGGAGAGGACAGTGGGAGTGGCTTATAATGGTCAGTTCTATGCTTCTCAGCCTGACGTTCCCTAAAGCGTAGGTCTATTTTATTGCAGAGAGAAATCATATCATTAAGATTAGTAGGAAGCTCGCGGGTGATCAGATCATCCTTTAATCGGTCAGAAAGTCTGTGCCAAAAACTGAGGTAAGGGCTTCCTCATTCCACTTGAGCTCTGATACCAAAATCTGAAACTGTACAACATACTGGCTGACAGGACTGGTTCCCTGTTTTAGAGTCATAATACTGGATGAGGCTGAAACTGTTCTTCCTGGCTCATCAAAAATCCTCCTGAATAATGGCCCTCATTCAGAGCCGTACGCTCTGAGCAGAGCGCACGCTCTGCATGAGGGCCGGGCTCCTTTTTCATGGAGCGTCCTCCTGGACGCTCGTATAGCTGTGGGTCACCACCCACAGGCTATACGAGCGTGCATTTTGATGGTCGCGATGGTCGTGACCATCGCGACCATCGAAATTGCGAGCCGGAGCCTGCGGTTGAGGTTTTCAACCGCAAGCTCCGGAGTGATTTTGGCTCTATCAGAGCCAAAATCACTCCCACTGACATCACTAGTGATGTCAGTGGGCCGGCTTCTGACGGGAGGCGTTCCCGTGGGAACGCCCCCGTCAGGGAGGCACGCCCCCGGCACACCCACCAAAGGGGGCGTGCTGTCAATCAACATTGACAGCACGCCCCCTTTGATCGGACACAACGAGCGAAGGAAAGTCCTTCGCTCGTCGTGTCTGGCGCATGCGCACGACGGAGCTCCCTCCGTCGTGCGCATGCTCAGTGCAGACCATCGACCCACTTGCGAGCGTACAGCCGCTCGCGAGTGGGTCTGAATCAGGCCCAATGTTAGGAATTCAGTATAATTGTCCAGAAGGGGGTCTGAATGCTCCCAGAGTGGAGAAGCCCAATCCAAAGCTGAGCCGGACAAAAAAGATACAAAATAGGCCACTTTAGTTTTGGCAGAAGGAAAGTTATCTGGCTGCAAGGTAAAATGCACATCACACTGATTAAGAAACCCGCGGCAAAGCTTGGGACTGCTGTCAAATTTGCTTGGCATAGGTAGGTGCAGCCGAGGGGGATGTCCTGTAACCTGTATTAGATGGAGGAGCAGGTGTAACCACTGTTACATTTGAAGTAGTCAAAGAAGTTTGCAGAATATCTTGACGTTTAGTCATTTCTTGTAAAAACTGGGCCATTTGGTGCTGCATAGCTTCAAGGTTTTCCAAACGGCCTGATTTGCACCAAATTAAATCAGTTCCGGGCTCCTGTCCTGTGGCCGAGTCCATTGGGTCAGTGCAAACTATTAGGATCTGAGGGCCTGATTTCGAGCCGGACGCTCTGACCACAGCGCTCGCTCTGAATCAGGGCCCTCCTACCTAAAAATGGAGCGGCCCTGTGACCCTGTGACCACCCACAGCTTATGCGAGCGGCCAAAAAGATGGTCGCGATGGTCAAGACCATCGCGACCATCAGGCTTGCGACGAGACCCTTGTGGTAGGGTCTCGTCTGCCGCAAGCCCTGGAGTGCTTTTGGCTCTATCAGAGCCAAAAGCATTCCCACTGACATCACTTGTGACGGCACTTGTGATGTCAGTGGGGCCGGCTCCAGACGGTAGGCGTTCCCATGGGAATGCCTCTGTCTGGCCAGCCACGCACTCCCACTGACATCACTATTGATGTCAGTGGGGCCGGCTCCAGATGAAAGGCGTTCCCATGGGAACAACTCCATCTGGGCAGCAACGCCCCCGGCACGCCCACCAAAGGGGGCGTGCTGTCAGTCACCATCGACAGCACGCCCCCTTTGGTACGAGACCCATAGCGACAGCTTGGCTGGAGCTCCCTCCGTCGTGCGCATACGCATTAGGGCACCATCGACCCGCTTGCGAGCGCTCAGCGCTCGCGAGCGGGTCTGAATTAGGCCCTGAGTTTGTTGTGGACTCGGGGTAGTAAAAGGAACAGACACCTGAACAGACTTAAACTGAAAAGTGGTTTTTTTAATGAGTGAACTTGAAGACATGTACACTGATAATATAAAGTCCAGAATCTAGATGGGGAGGTGATGACTTGAAACTGAAGTGAAGCAAGAGTGGGTAATGTCCAGGTAGTGACAGAAATAATAAAAAGTATTTGTAATCCAAATGGTTACTGCGAGGCTGCAGACAGGATATCAGGTTACAAATTGATACTGGTGAGATGAAATGCAGAGAGGTTATGGAGTAGTTGAATAACTGATGAGTAGCACTGAGATGGCTCAGTGTAGAAATAGGATAGCTGCAGAGAGCTAGGTAACTGGAGGCAGTGTAGGGACAGGGTTAACTGCACACTCAGGTCTTTAGGCAGGGAGAGGGTTAATGGAAGGTGCAGGGCAGTGGCGTAACTACAGCCCCCGCAGTCCCCGCAGTGGCTTGGGGTGCGGGGGCTTGTGGGGCGAGGTGGCTGCAGATTCCATGCGGACTAGCCGTCCGCATGGAATCTGCAGAAAACGGCCCCTCCAAAAATGACCGCCGCCTAGGAGGAGACAGATGCTAGAGGTCCTACTGGACCTCTAGCATCTGTAAGTCACGCAGGCAGGGCGGTAGTGCGGACCGCACATAAGTGCCGTCCGCACTACACTAGTATAACAAACACACAGCCGCCAGCTCACATCAGCTTAATGACATTGCACAGGTGCTTGTAAAGGGCAGGGTTTACACTGAATCACAGAAAAAAAAGATTCCCTCCAGCACACTGCAGCAATATCAACAAAAATACTTGAATCCTACATGATAATAGAAATTCAGAGGTATTAGTTACATACATTTTGCAAATATATGAATAAGCGCCAGGCCAGCGTCAAGGCTCCTCTATACTGAGGTCCCTAACATTAAGGGGTTCATGTCCGAGGCACAAGGTACCCCAAAAAATTCCAGCCATGGACCATCCCCACTATGCAGTGCCTGGGCTGCATAAATTAATGTGTTCCCTGCATTTGCCATTGGCTCATTTCAGTCAGTGAGTGCTGGGAATTACACAAGCCACTTTCTCTAGGTATTTATCTCAAGTGTTATCTGCCCTGAAGAAGTTGTGGTGAACATATATCTCATTCACACATTGGGCTCTATTTACTACAATCCGCATTGGTAATGGAGATTGTAGTGTGATATTACCGACTGAATTCGCATTGCGAATTCAGGCAATATCACAGGGATTTACTACAAATCGCTTGCAGGGACAGAGCTTGCGATAAAGCTCTGTTCCTGCGAATCCCCCTCGGAGCCTTATCACTGTATTTTCTCAAAAAATACCGTGATTAAGTGCCCCCGCATGCGCCGACCGGTCGCCGCTGCTACCCCCCCATGGCACTAAGCCCCGCCCCGGCGCTAAGCCCCGCCCCCACGATCGCAGACCCCCCCTCCCTTAATAGCACTTACCTGAATGCTCCGGACCTCCAGTGATGGTCTCCATTCCTCCGGTCAGGTGATCTCCCATACTGCACTGGGGCCCAATCACCTAATGACCGGGCCACAGTGCACTGTGGGAGACCAGCTGACCGGAGGGGAGACATCACCGGAGGCCCGATCACCGGTCCCTGGAGTCAGGTAAGTAATTTTTTTTTTACTATTTTTTTTTTCTTTTTTTTACTGTAATCAGCTTGCGGTCTGTTTAGACCACACAGCTGATTACTGTGACCGACTCCCGGCTCTGCTCTCCCCGTTAGAGCAGGGCAGGAGGCTGGTAACCGGGGGAGACCCTGGATAACGCCACCTCCAGGTGGCGTTATTATCACAGGGCTTTCCCCGATATTTTTTCACATTTTATTTTTAGTAACTCTGATCGGATCACATTTCCCATTACAGTTATGGGAAATGCGATCTGCTTACTAAAAATAAGTGATAATTAGGGGTTGGAGTAGAATTTTATGAATTCTACTCCAATTGCCCTGTAATAACTATAGGTGATACTAAAATAATGTGAAAAGGGTGTGAAAACACCCTTTTTCACTTTATTTTAGTAAAAATAATGTTAATAAATAGAGCCCATTGTGAGTCCGAGTGGCTGGAGCTTAAGGTAGCTTTCTATCGGCTTTTAGGATTGCCTAATGTGGGATCGAGTCACCGCACTTGAGGGGGTATGTCTATGTTAATAGACATGGCTACCACTCCCTCAATGTGCAGGTGGTCTGTGATGCTAACCTTAAGATTCTCAATGTGGTTGCAGGTTACCCTGGTTCCTGCCATGATGCCTATATCCTGCGCCAGTCAGCCCTGTGGGAGAGGTTTCAACAAGGTCACATGCCGGAGGGCTGGCTACTTGGTATATTTGTAAAGCTAATTTGTATAGATAAAGGATTTATTTGTAATATATGTATGTTTATACTATGTTGTACATAATGTACTCTTTTGAAACTTAAAAAACCTCCAAAATGTTATGCACTGGTAGTGCAATGGTTAATATAAGCTGCATTGTTTGCACAGATTGCAGCGTTTGAAATATATGTTTAAAAAACACAAAAAACTTGGTCCTTATTTTTTTTTTTTACCTTGAGGTATTGCTGTTTCAGTACATGTATGATGGCTTTACACGTCTCGGGGATGATGATCCCTAAAGCTTGTGGAGATATGAGAGATCCAAACTTTAGATCAGCCAGAGACCTGCCAGTAGCCAGGAAACGTAGAGTTACCACCAGTCTCTCCCCGCAGTGATGGTCTTCCGGAACTTGGTGTCTCGCTTCTCAATGTATGGAGTTACCAGAGCAAGCAACTCGTCAAAGGTGTCATCAACCATCCGCATAAAATGCCTGAAGTCATCAGGATTGTTCTCACGAATCTCAGTGAGCAATGGTATATGAGACATGGGGCTAAATGTAATAGGGTGTGAGTTTTTCACACATATGGATTCACACCGTCTCACGTCTTTAAAAGTTGTGAGCAGGAGGCCGTCTTTAAAAAAAACAGGGACGCCCTGATTCAGAGCGAGTGCTCTCAAAGAGCGTCCGGCTCTGAATCAGGCCCTCGGTCCTCAATGCACCCTAACAGTCCAGGTTTTAAGGATATCCATGCTTGACCACAGGTCACTTAATTAGTACCTCAGTCAATTTGATTTACCCACCTGTACTCAACCTTGGAGATTTCTAAAACCTAAACTATTGGGGTGCCTTGTGGACTGCGTTTGGGATCATCTGGTTTAAGCAATATATTGGTCCTAGCATGGAGTCTAATATAGATGTTTATTACCTCCTCATAACCAAAGCCTTACATGCAGGGGCAGATTGGGCCACCGGAACAGTGGGTAAGTTCCCGCTGATCCGGTCCCATAGTCCCCTCGATCGGACCGGCTCACGCTGTCACTGACTACGGCTGTAGGCCGAAGGGTTAGGTCTAGAATGTGTCTCCTTGCAGGATCGATTCGCTTGCCACGATTCGGGAATGGTAGTTCGCTTCGCTCACCATAGGTTTATATTCCCCCTCTATGCCCACGTGGACAGTAACACTGGTAGTGGTCTGGCCCTGCTGCAGCGGTCACATGGATCTAGCAACAACCTTGACCGAAGCCGCGCTTCCAGTACTTGCGTTCACTGTGGAACGCAAACTGGAACCGGTCATATGCTCCGTATAGCTAGACGAGAGCAGCAGCTGCGCAATGTGGCTCCGACTGGGGGAGATAAGCTAACCAGCGACCAGCCTACCCCCTGGGACAGTAGTACAGTGCAGTGCCCGGACGCAGCAGGGTAGCCAATAGGGTAAGTTCAATGTGTGAGCCTAAGTCGCGTCTGCCCGACTCTTCCCTCCCTCTCCAGCTCTGCCCGGCCGGTGTGTTTCCCTTGCACGCTGCGGCTGCAGCAGTATGTGAGGACCCTTCCTGCTCCCAGTATTAATATTATGCCCCACAGTGCCCCTCTACAGTATATCACACAATGCCCCCATTAATAATATTATGCCCTCATTATGCCACACTTCCCTTAGTTTTGAATATTATGACCCACAGTGCCCACTCCAGTATAAAATATTATGCATTAAAGTAGGGGTGAGCGGGTTCGGTTTTACTCGGTTCTTATCGCCACTTTACCGCAAATTTGGCTCGATTTTATTCGCTATCCAAAACACATGTTCGGCGATAGCCAATAAAAAGATCCCGGTAAAACCGAGTAAAACCGAACCCGCTCACCCCTACATTAAAGTCATTTTTCCTGTTGGGAGCCAATGTGTTTTATTTTCTTCTTATTGAGGCCAATGTGTTTGTCTGTTTTGTTCCTGTGGTGGCCAAAGTATTTTTTTTCTTGTGTGATGTTTTTAGTCTGCGCATGCATCTGAGTTGTACCGCGCAAGGTGTTCATATAGAGTTGCAGTACAAATTTACATGAATGCACCAAGAAGTGTATTAGAAATGTGTTGGCCGTTCCTAGGCAGTTGGCTGCTCAGACGTAGATGTAACTTAGTATGGGTGTGTTATTGCAGTGACATGGATGTGTTGCTGAAAGTGGTTGCGTAGAAAGATGCTGAATTTCTCACAGTGGAGGCCATACTCAGTCGGATGATCTGAACCTAGTTTAGGGCTGGTGAAAGTTTCAATGGTGCGACCAATGGTGGTGTCTAAACATGCAGAAAGCATGACTGCAGCATCTGCAGACACTGAAAGTGGGATCTCTGTCCTTACATATTCGGACGCACAGCTAGGGAAGGGCATTGTAGCGGGACTAGCATAAAGTCGCAGATGCAACTGCAGCAAAAGACGCAAACAAGGCCGCAACTGCCTCCAATTTAGAATCACAGACTCCGGCCCCATGAGGTGGGATCCCGTCCCCCTTAACAGACTCCTCTCCCATTAGGGCTACTTCCATAAACTTCCCGGCCTGGTTTTCTATCCCAATCCGCCCCTGCTTACATGCACTGTTCTTAGGAAAGTGATCCTGCTGGCATGTCTAATCTATGTGCTACAGCTCCTTTTGAGAGGTCTTGGCCTTAAGGTTTGCAACAACCGAAAAATTGTATGATTAAAGGCTTTATAGTTGGCTATGTGGATGGGAAAAAACCCCTTAAGCTTAGAAGCTTACCGTGTGCATGACTGCTATAATGGGCTGAGAGGGATCTTAAATCAGGAATATATTGCAGACCTACTGTATGCCCTGTTGTCTACAGTAGAAGTCTAATTACTGCTGAGAAGAATCCTGTTGATAAGCTGGACCTCCTCACAGGTCAGAGTGTGTTTGACATATAAACTGATAACAATATATTAATAGTTTAGACAGTACTGTATGTCAAAGTGCATAATTTTGCTCTTTGCTGTATGAGGAGCTGGTTGGAAATGCTGAATGTGGGGTGGGTAGAGGAAGGTATCTCACCCTGTGTCTGTGACCACATGCAAATTTAAAAAAAGGTAAATATATTTAAATTTAGTTTTAGAGAGTGGAGACTTCAGATTTAATATTAAAATTGCTAATGTACAATTCTAGCAAGAGACCCTTGTGCTGGCGCACAACACTTCATCGCTAGGCCATTTAGCATAATTTGAGGGAGTTTGGCAATACATGTTCATCCAGGCTGTAGGGTCCAGCTATGCTCTTCTAACATGTGCAGGGGCCAGTGCATTCACAGTGAGCTATCATTTGGGCTCTTGGTACATACTGAAAATTTAAACAGGACTTCATTGAGCATGCTCTAGTCCCCGCACATGCTCAGATGAGGAGAGTGGCCTCATGGGCAGATAGACCGGTATTGCTAGGCTCCCTCTATAGGCTGGGTCCTATAGCAGCTGCATCAGTTGGTCCGGAAATGGCTTCACACTGCCTCAGAGTTATGTATGTTTAACCTGATTTTATACCTTTCCCAGCAGTTCCTGCCACCAGGTTATGGTGAAATCTGAAATGTAGTCTTATCACAAGCCAATGGCAGAGCAGAGCATCGGTACTCCTGGCACTCCCTGACCGTGACCACTATGACCAGGATAAGTAAGGAATTAGGGGTTACATACTGAAGTGATAGGTCACTGTCTGTATACTGTGGTGAACAGGGTGCTGTCTGTGTTCTGAAGTGAATAGGGCACAGCCTGTAAGATGTACACTAAAATAAATAGTGAATTGTCTGTGTACAGAAGTACACTCTGTGCTGGTTTTCTTGATTAATTTATTAAAATGGCCCAACATGAACTTCCGAAAATTTAATTTTTTTTCTTTCTTTAAAAAGCAACGAAATACAGTTTATGCATGCATTGTCCTTCTTATTTGTCCTCCTACAACTAAAATCATATGGCGGCTATTATTATTATTGTTATTATTATTATTATTATTATCATCATTTATTTATATGGCACCACAAGTGTTCGCGCAGCGCCTTACAATATATGAAAACATTTAGGTGACAAAAGACTTACAGTACAATACAATACAATACAGGACAAGGACATGGATAATATACTTTGCCACATTAGCGACCATAACACCCACATAAGCAGCAGAGCTAAAGCAAACAAGTGTTAGGTGCCCTAGTGGGGAGTAAGAAGTAGGTGACAGTAAAGAAGGGAGAAGCACAAGAGGGTAGAGGGCCCTGCTCGCAAGAGCTTACATTCTAAAAGGGTAGGACAGACAAACAGGTGTGACACAGATAGGGTAGACGGGGAGGATATACTCACGGCCAGGTCACCAAGTTCCAGCTGATGAGAGTATCCAGGATATGATTCCGTTATAGGCACAATATCCAGATCATACTTTGTTACTATTGCAGTTAATTCTGAAAATAGAGATTTAAAGCTGTCAGCATCTCATGTGATGGCAAAAGTTGGAGAAGGAGGGGTGTATCACAATGAAAATAGAGCTCAGAGGAACGTTCCAAAGCCTCTATACTACATAATGTAACTGTCGATGTAATGGTATGGTAGTTAGTTACTGATGCAGAATTATCAATTATTAGTAGCAGTCTCAAGAAATAAACCACAGAAATATGGCAATTATCAAGATTCTCCTTATATATGTCACAGTGATATACATTTTAAAAATGTTTTATGGAATTTCTGCTTTAATTTTAAAAGCTTTGTAAATTCAGCCAGGGCCATTTGTAGACAATTGCCAGCAACACAATGGTGCTGAAATACAAATATTAGTACCAAATTCCAGGTGCGGATTGGGATGAAAATCCAGCCTGGGAAATTTCTGGAAGCAGCCCTAATGAGGCAGGTCTGTTGACAGGATGGGGTCTGTGGAGGAGGGCAGGATACTCCCTCATCAAAGGTCCTGGAGGGGCTGTGGCAAGCCACTGATGAAAACAGGGCTGGCAACAGAAATCTTGGGGGACGATACACTCTTTTTTAGGGCCCCCCATCCATCCACACTAGGTACAGGCCAGTTGGCTCAAAAGTCTTTTCTTACCTATATGGTGATTTCTCTGCAATAGGGAACCTCTGAAGAATTGGCGTCTCACTGGGAGAACAGTGTCTTCAGCTGGTATTCGAAGCCCAGCAGAGGGAAGCAAGGGAGCAGCCCAGAGGGAACTTTCCAGCTGTCCCAGTGGCCCAATCCGCCCCTGCCAGGCTCCAATATATGACATTTTATACAGGATTTCCAGCTTTCAACATTTCTGCCCTGAGAAGAAACCTTGAGGTATATTTACTAAGCGCTGATTTACTAAAGTTCAAACTGATGGGAAACCAACACAATTTAATTTTATTAGTAATTGTTAATTGGTGTTTAAAATTGTTTTCAATGACATAGAACCATTAATTATTTTATGATGTGTGTACTATTTACTTTTGCCATAAAATAATAAATGCTTCCCCTTCTTTAAATTACATTTTGTACACCAATTAACAATGACTTAATATTGTCTCTTTAATACAATAAATTATATTGCTCTCTTAATAAAATTAAACAATAATTTTTCTGCTAATATATTAATAAAATAATATTTTGCAAGAGAATTATCAATGTAACAGTATCTGACTCCTTTTCAATAACAATTGCTTTAATTATATGTATATTGTAATACCTTTGCTTCTGATTGGCCAGATAGAGGCATCAGTTTAACATTGGTTTTATGATGGTTTCATGTCGGTTTGGTCCAAATCCCATTATAAACCACCCAAAAAACTGAAGTAAAACAGATGCACATTGAAGATGGTTTACAAAATTCCTTCAACACCACTAAATAATAAATACAGTGGTTTGGTGCGTCAATTTCCCGGCAATGTGCAGGGGTTTCAAAACCAATTAAAAATGACGCTAAGTAAATTTACCCCTTGTGTCTAGGGGGTATTTTTTACTAAAGTGTGGGTTTTTATTAATATCTAGAATATGATTGGATGGTATGGGCAACAATCCACTTCTAAAAACCCTCACTTTAGTAAATATACCCCTAGTAGTATTCTTTCTCCTGTCTTTCTTGTTAATTTGAAAAATGGAAATAGTATGAATACATTTATTTCATTATTTTACATTACTTTTATCTACACACCACCTCATTTAAATGCGTATTTGTTTTGATAGAATTTGCATTATGGAATAAGGACATCATGTATACATGATACTCTGTTCCTGTAATTATTTACAACAGGATAGAATGGATGCCTTGATTGTATATGATCTTTTATTAAGAATATATCTGTATATGTTTATTTTGGTGTTTACATTATAGCAATTCCGGTATCAGCATATACTGTGCAAAAAGCAATTAGTGCTTATTAGTGGGAGAATATCTAAGCACTTTAGTTGGGTGTCACAGACTTGGTGTCAGCATGTGCTAACATTGATTTCCACTTAATCACAGGAGAATTTGTCGGTTCTTGGAAGTGGTATTAGATCCTTGTGTCTTGGTCAGTGTGAATGAGTCTTCACCAGCTCCCAGTTCCTGTCTGTTTAAAGGGACTTATAGAAACTTCACAAAAGTCAGTAAAATCAGTAAAATGATAAAAGCGGGTATTCAATATATTTCTAGATTATTGGTAAATTTGGAAAATGGAGATGGTCAGGGCGCATGAGAGGCTTCTGTACATTAAGTGTTCATCTTCCTTGTTCATCTTAAAGCATAGTGTCTAAGTACAGATTTGGCACAGTAACAATAGATGTATTAATTGAATGCTTCATATCCATATGTTATACATTTTTCACCTGTCATTTGCCAGGTGGCTAGCTAGTGTGAATGCCCCCTGTATCTCTCTCTCTTTCTGTCATCGCTGGTGATGGTCGCGATTATCGCGACCATCGGGCTTGCAGCGAGACCCTCTGGGAGGGTCTCGGCTCCCGCAAGCCCGAGTGAACTTCCTGCTCTAATAGAGCAGGAAGTCCACTACTGACATCACGAGTGATGTCAGTAGGGCCGCCCACAAATGCCAGGCATTCTTAAGGGAACGCCTGCGTTTGTGCAGCCACCCCCCCTCCCTGCGTACAAAACGGGATGAGCTGTCACTCACCATCGACAGCCGCCCCGTCTTGTAGTGAGCCCCGGAGCGACAGAGCTACCGTCGCTCGCTGGAGCTCGCGCATGCGTGCGCCGGAGGCGGCACAGGGGCCAAACATCGTTCCGCTTGCGAGTGCTATGCGCTTGTGAGCGGGTCTGAATCAGGCCCTCTGTCCCCATCTTCCCTTTTTTCTATTTCCTCTCTTCCTATCCCCCATCAATCTCTTTCATCTTAGTCACCGTTCTCCCACCTATCTCTCCCATCTCTGTTCCTCTCCTCCCCCAATCTATCCCATCTCTGCCCCCTTCTGCGGGCGGGTGATGTCGACTCCTCGCCCTGACAGGACTCAGGGAACATCCCTGTGCATCGTTCCAATGTAGGGCGGGGAAGAAGTGAGGCTGTGGATGTGTGCAGCAGGCAGCTGCACGTGACATCAGAGAGGGGACAGGGTTGTTAGACACTTGCTTTACAGTTTTATATAGTACATTATATGAATATGACTAGTTATTTCTACAAAATAAAGCCTACATATAAAATTACTGAGCAGTGAGACAAAGGTTGCCCCAATATAACAAGTTGGTAACAATATAATCTTTACCAACCTGCTCATTTCCCTTCCTAGAGACCATGGGGTACAGTATCTCCACACAGATATTTTTCTCAAGACTGCATGGTTCAGCCTTGTGAGTTGTGTGAAGCTGCAAAGGTAAGGTATGAGTGGAAGGCCAATCAGAAGCCGTAATAATGGAAGTTGTGAGTTCTGAATGGTCTTCTTGCTCTCAGAACCCCCACCACGGGTATATTATAGTGGAGTACCTAAATGTGCCAGGGCTATATTATAAAACTGGAGGAGCCCCAGGAAGAACAACTGCATAGAGCAGACCCCAAAATGGGGAAGAAGCAACATAAGTGGTTATGAAGTCTTTTAACAGCACCTGACACCTACACACAACTAAATAATAACCAGATATATGAACAGGCACCATATACACTTATGTAAGGCAGACATCTGCTTGTGTGCTTAGAGTAATGCAGTGAAGAAGATGCCTGATTCCCAGTGATGGTCCTCAGTGTAGAGGAGTGTGCTTCACCAGATGGCTCATCAATATGCAGGTGTCCTCTTCATGGCATTACTGAGAGTGTGCAGAGGGAGAGAGAGGAACAAGGGCTGAGGGGGAATGAGAAGGGCAAGAGAGTGATGGGGAACAAAAGAGGGACAGGCAGAGGGGCGTTTTAGAAAAGAAAGAGCAAGCTAATGGGGGGCACAAGAGGGTTGTTGGGATGTTGAAAATAGGGAGCAAGAAACAATATTTAGAGAGAAATTTTTCACTTTATCTCCTAACACAGCTTAGTAAATAGACCCCTGAGAATTCTGATAATCAAAATAATTTTGATTAACTCTACAATTAACATGGAGCAGTATAAGTGAGTTTCTAAGCACATGTTTGGGCAAAAATGTGTGTTCAGTCATCATGTCAAGGTGAACCCCATCAGATGGGCAGGCAGCAATGTAGGAACCTATGTATGATGATTAAAATCACCTAAGGGCAGATTGGGAGGAGAGAGGGGTGCTAATACTAAGCAAGTAGAAAGTGACAAGTATGAGGAGAAACATAGAGAGGAGGACAACAGGAAAAGAGAGAGAGACAGAAAGACAGAGACAAGCAGAAGAAAGAGAATGGGTATGAATATCCCGACGCCGGCAGCCCAAAGGGAGAAGATCCCGACAGGGCAGGTAAGTACCCTATCTCTACCCCACTCCCCCCTAACCATAACCCTCCCTTAGTGGAGCCTAACTCTAACCTCCCCCCAGTGCCTAACTCTATTCTCCCCCTTAGGGGTGCCTAACCCCCCCTTCCCGCACCCTAAACCTAATCCTCCCGGGGAGGTGCCTAGCCCTAACCTCCCCCCAGGGGTGCCAAACCTTAACCCTCCCCCCTAGGGCTGCCTAACTCTAACCTCCCCCAAAAAACCTAACCCTAACCCCGCTATGCTCCCTAAACCTAACCCTCTCCCCCCCCCCAGCAGCTAACGCTAAGGGCGCCCTGGACTTAGCTTGTTTGGGCAGGCGTCGTTCGGCATTACAGCATCAGGCTTAAGATAGTCCAGTGGCGTAACAAGGGGGGCCACGCCCCCTTTCCAGAGACCACACCCTTCCATGAGACCACACCCCCTGTTTTGCTGGCATGCGCCTGCGCCGCGCACATGGCATCCCTCCCGGTACCAGGTGTCACTGCGGGGAGGGAAGCCACTGAGATAGGCGTCGTATTTTGATGCCTATCTTAAGTCCCTAGTCAGGATTCAGATGTCGGTATTGAGACCTCTCATAACTACATCCCAAAGAATGAGTTGGCCATGAGAACAATGCACTTTCTAGCCATCCTTAGTGTTCCTGAGCTGGCAGTATGCCTCATACTCTACCTTATCTGAAGGTGTCTGATTGCCTAGTGGTTAAGAAGCAACCAATGGTTCTATTGACTACATGGATTAATGATCAATTTGACAAAAGTAACCAACATCTGAGGCTTGAAAAACAGCCATGTAGAGCTAGGCTGTAGTCCCACCTAACTAACCACAGAGTATTGTTGTAAGCATATGTTTTTCTTAACCACACATTACAGATATGAGGGGCTCATCCCCAATCATATTACTATCCCTGAGTTACTGTCACTGAACCCTCAGGACACTTGAACAGTTACTGTAACTAAAATAATGCCTACATACATTTTAGAGGGAAGTACAAGACAAAGGGGAGCACCGTTGGATAACCTAATTTATTGTATCAAGAATAGAATGTGTTTTACTAAAAGTACATTGCAATTAGACTGTTATTCAGGTTGTTCTATTGATGTTAGATATGTCAATTCTACAAGACAGGTACATAGAATATAGGTCAATAGGATATGATTGCAAATGTAAATTCAAGTTTAGAAAACTAGAAAACTGGGTTGGATGTAAAATCTCAATATTTGTATTCTGTAACAAATTATATTTATATTGCATTGCATTTTAACTCTTGCTTCCTTAAATTGGTTATTCACTTTTGCATTACCCCTCCACAATTTAACTTGCCCCGAATGTACCAAATTCCATGTTAACCAAAGCTGGAATGTCAAATTTGTTGGAAATTATGTGGGTGCAGGTTTTGATATTGCAGAGCCATGTAGGCACACACCAGTGGATATACAGTATATGTTGCACGATTTGCTGATTTAGACGCATAGGAACGACAAATCGTGCAAAATATGTGCAAATCGTGAGTGTCCACTGACGATAACGATAACGATGTGCGTACCCACGGGTCGTCCATTGTATCTTCAGATCTTACCTACTCTTACCTACAAGATCTGCCAATCTCGTACACGACGCACTGAAAATCGTTAAGGACACATGATAGCTCGTTTGTCAAAATGAACATTTTATGCACAATATTGTTTGTCCAGGACTGCCATGGAGCTGCTGGGGAGTTCAAGGGAAATCATTAACAATATTGCATCGTTTGTGAGTCGTTCAGTGTGTGGGCACCTTAAAACTATAAACAGCCCAGTTGTAACCAGTGATGATGGTATAGTAGGTACAGCCGTACTTACTGTTACATGTACATCTGTAATGGAGTAAATTGGGTTTCTATACAGCTCACAACTTGGTGAGTGTATGCTGAAAATGGGCAGTGGAGCAGGGATACTGCAACAGTTTTATAGCAAGTATTAACCAGGTCTTTTTAGGAGCTAAGTAGGAGACTTCAGTCTCACACCATGTCACTCTACACAGTAAAGACAAGATGACGCTGCACATGCTTAATAGTGATCACAGTGGCCATCTTGGGACAGGGCATGAAGCCTCCCTTGGGAACAGGAAGAATGGAGTCTGTGCAGTAGCACACTCCTCTTTCCACAAAGTAAAGCTTCTCTCACAGTATTGGATCAGAGTTTATCACTGGTACTCACAGGGCCGGTCCAAGGTTTCTTGGCACCCTAGGCATTTCTTCAACCTTGCCCCCCCATCCCCACCCTCATATAGCTACACAAGCCCTTATCCAGTGCCCCCAGTAGCGCCCCTTATACAGTGCCCCCAGTAGTGGTCCCCCTATGCAGTGCCCCTTATATATTGCCCCGGGTAGTGGTCCCCCTATGCAGTGCCCCTTATATAATGCCCCCAGTAGTAGTCCCCCTTATATAGTGCCCCCAATACTATCCCCCTGGTGCAGTGCCCCCTCAGTAGTGATCCCCCCGATGCAGTGCTCCCAGTAGTAGTCCTCCCCAGCAGTGCCCCCAGTAGTAGTCCCCCCCAGCAGTGCTCCCAGTAGTAGTCCCCCCCAGCAGTGCCCCCAGTAGTAGTCCTCCCCCAGCAATGCCCCCAGTAGTAGTCCCCCACCTATGCAGTGCCCCAGAAGTAATCCCCACCTATGCAGTGCCCTCAGTAGTGGTCCCACCAGTGCAGTGCCCCCAGTAGTGGTCCCACCAGAGCAGTGCCTCCAGTAGTAGTCCCCCCAGCAATGCCCCCAGTAGTAGTCCCCACAGCAGTGACCCCAGTGGTAGTCCCCAACAGCAGTGCCCCCAGTGGTAGTTCCCCCCCCAGCAGTAGTCCCCCCCAGCAGTGCCCCCAGTAGTAGTACCCACCCCAGCAGTACCCCCAGCAATGATCCCAGGGCCAGACAGACACACACGTTAAAAATCCCCAAAAAAACTCCACTTACCTTAATCCCCGCTCCGGCGTCCGTATGATGGGAGAGACGTCATGACATCTCTCCCATCACTTACTGCGGGAGCCGGAAAATGGAACTCATGAGTCAGCTCCATCCCGACTCCGGCGGTGGACGCAGCAGCCGATGAGAGTCTGTCTGACTCTCTTCGGCTGCTAAAACAAAAACACAGCTGCCAGTGGCGGCTGTGTGTTTGTTACTAGTAGTGTAGTGCGGGCTGCACTTATGTGCGGTACGCACTGCAGTGGCCGGCGCTCTTAGGCAGCTGCCTAAGTATGCCTAGTAGTAGTGCCCTGGGTACTCAGATGTTCACTCTCGGTCTTGTCCATTACAGGGCAGTGGTAGGCTGTGGCTCAGTGCCAAGAAAAATTATAGAGCATGTGGAGATGCCTGGAAATTGCATGGTAAGTTGTACAGGAGGGTGTTTAGCCCCTGCAGGACAGGTGGTGTAATGGTGTTAATATGCTATAAAGTGGTTGTCTATAGTAGAGGCTTCCGCCACATGTGCTGGCAGCTGGAAGTGGTTGCTAATTCTGTGCTAAAGGCAACTGAGGTTATATCTGCAATAGGTGGTTTACAAGGTGGGAGGTGGGCTACCACTTTGCAATATGTGGTTTGTAATGTGGGTATGCTATTTTACTGCAATATATGGTTTGCACAGTGGGTGGTGGGATATTTGAATATATTCCTGCAATATGGCTTGCAATGTGGGGGAAACTATTGTGCTATATACTATTTGCTGTGTGTGTGTAATTCTCTGCAATATATAGCTGGCATCCATTATTTATCCCACAGCAATGGTATGATGACCTATTTTCTTGGGCTGTCCTCAATATGTTCAATTAAATTGATTACACCAGGACATTCCCAGCTTGGGTCCATAGGCCCTACAAATTAGTTGGTAGATCAGCATACACAAAGGTCTAGGCACCCCTTGTCTATACATTATCAGCCGAGTGCTATACATTATCAGCAAAGTGCTATACATTATCAGCAAAGTGCTATACATTATCAGCAGAGTGCTATACATTATCAGCAAAGTGCTATACATTATCAGCAGAGTGCTATGGATGGTTTGTTATGCCATTACTGATTTGCAATGTTCCAGTGCAGTGAAGAGTTTATATGGGGAGAACAGTACATTGAGGGGGGTAGGATTTTAAGTTTATAGTACCTCTCATTGCTAGTGAATTGATAGGTGGTATTCATTATTACTCTATAAGATGTTGGTTCAGCCCCAAAACTGGCTATGTGTACTATATAATAGAATACTTTCCACTCTTTGGGAGTTTCAGGGAGACTCACAAATTTCAAGAAGATCTCCTGGACTCCCAGGAGAGTACAACACCTCTCCCGCTTTCTGCCCACTTCTCCAGGGAACTGGGCACAGAGTGGGCATGATGATGCAATTCAATGTGAATCGCATCATTGAGGCCCCACCCCCTGCTGATTAAGGGGTTTATTTACTAAGCAGTGTTAGGAGACAGAGTGAAAAGTGATAAGAAAGTGATAAGGTGCCAATCAGCTCCCAACTGTCATTTTTCAAACACAGCCTGTGAGATGATAGTTGGGAGCTGATTGGCTGGCACCTTATCACTTTCTTATCACTTTTCACTCTGTCTCCTAACACTGCTTAGTAAATAGACCCCTAAGTGTGCCCTATATAAGTAATTAGGCACTAGATATGTAGATTGATAAGCCAAAAAGCTTTGTACAGTATATTTAGTAGATTTTGCATGCAAAGAGGAGCTGAGAGTAACTATTATGTACTGTACTGAGAAATTTCAGCTCACTGTATTCTCTCAGTCTTGTGTCTCAAAATACCAGAGGCATCATTTAGGATTATGAGAATAATTAGGATAATACAAAGAGTGGAGGAGAATTCCTGAGGTGGGGGCCCCAACAGTATGCTGCACCATGGGGCCCTCATTATTCAACCACCGTTGATATATTTTTACATAGAATAACTGAAATAAATCTGGGAGGCATGATTTTCCTTATATGCAGGAGTAAAGATACACACATTATAAAACAGAATATAATAAATGAGATTCTGTAATACTGTTACTCATACAATCTGTGCTTGCATCATGCAGTGACAGTCTTACTACCTTACAGGTACTCAGTGACAGAAAACATGGTCTGTTCCAGCTGTCATTGTTATGCTTTATGAATGACGTGTTCTGCCTAACAACAGGCTACGATTGGATGAGGGAAGAGGACTTCAGGGACAGACTGTAGGAAGGGACAAGGAGATATGCAAAAGTAAGTGCAAAGCATAACATTGCTTAAATGTTTTCTTTCTTCCAGCTGCTTTTCTCTACACTACCAGAATTATAGATGTGCAGACCTTACATGTAGATGTTTATTGTTGTGCTCCAGTTTCATAGAAATGTATTATTTTATGCCTAACACACTGTCTGGCTGAACTAATATCTCAGCTCTTCTATGAGAAGAGAAAAATGCACTTGTAATAATTTCTCTATTAAAGGCACATTTATTTTTCATTATGGACATATGATTTTATTGCATCATGGTATAATGAATGACATGAATATTAAACAGCATCTATTTGCATGACTGCCCCCTCTCATTTGCTTAAGAGTGAAAGGTGTATTTAAAAATACCCCAATGTAAAAGAGGAGAGGCTGGCACTAGCAAATAAATTGGAAGCATTCCAAGGGGGTCCATTCCCTGCCACCCCTCTACAGTACCTGAAGCCAGAAGCAGGACTGTGCATGTCAAAGAAGGATGCTGCAGATATTTAGTGTGCAGACCGTGCAGTGTGTCCTGTTTATTACAGCACAGTAGACTTCATCTATTCAAAATCTTTAACTTTCTACATTTCAATAAAGATGTTTTTTTTTGTTTGTTTTTTAATTTGACCTCTAGGACCACTCAGTCCTAACATGCATTGTTATGGTGCATACACACGGTCAGATTTTTCTTCAGACCGGAACGATAACGATTTTAAAAATCGTTCAATTGTTCATATCTGAAGGAAAATCTGACATATCTGACATGCCTGAACGATGCTCGTTCCTGATGGTCAGATAACGATATCTGACATCTGATGTGTTTGCAGTCAGACTTGGACGATTCCATTCATTTTAATGCAGTCAAAAATTGTTAAAATCTTTGGTAAAATTGTTCAATCGTTCATCTGACAGATCTGACAAATCTGACCGTGTCTATGCTCCATACGTGCTCTAACATGCTAGTCTTCTCTGGTCTGCTTATGATAGCCAGAATGATTTAAAGGACATCTAGTGATGGACACCTGTCTTTTTAGGCATAGGCAAGTGTCCATTTTATAAAATATACATTTTCCAATTTATCTAAGTAAGTTAAATGTAATGTACTTTCTTCTTTTTTTTTAAATTGACCTATCACTCACATATTGGATATCTGTATTAACCTCATGATCAAAATACCTGAGTGTATTGAACCCTCTTTTATACTGTCTGCCGCCTGTATTTTCCATGTCCAAGATGAGAAATGGGCCCTTATCATGGGATTTATATATAGAAATAGCGATTAAGCAGTCATATCATGAAGATGGGATGTAGTCAGGAAGCCGATGATCTAAATACCGACCGCCAGCTTCCCGACTGTCTAATCCCGGCAAAGTACTAATGACAGGCGTCGAAATCCGGACGCCTGTCATTAGACCTACGCCAGGAGACCGACGCCTGGCATACTGAACGACGGTAAGCCGAGCGCGGACAGTTGCGCGGGAGGGGACGTTAGGTTTTAGGGCTCCCGGGGGGACTTAGGTTAGGCACCCCCCCCCGGGAGGGTTAGGTTTAGGCTAGGGAAAGGGGGGGTTAGGGTTAGGCATCCCCCGGGAGACTTAAGTTTAGGCTGCGGGGACAGGGGGAGGTTAGGGTTAGGCACCCCTAAGGGAGGGTTAGGTTTAGGGGGGAAAATAGTGTTAGTATACTTACCTTATTAGCGATCGGGATCTTCACCTCTGCCGGGCTTCCGCTGTCGGGATTTATATACCCCTTGAAGATATATGGAGGTTAAAACCAGATGCATCTCTATGTACTTGGTTGACTCGTTTCCACTCCCTTAATGTACTGAGCTTACCCATGAAGACCCATGATCAGGGGAGTAGCGAGGGTGGTTCCGGTGGAGCATGAGCTCCTTGCGCCAAAATGGACAGAGGGCGCCATCCAAGGTTCCGGAATTCATGGGGCACTGCACAGTATGACGGCCGCCTGTTAGTTTTTGATCTTGTTTGTTTGCTCTATATCCTAAATAAGTTATGGATCTGGGATCCGTTTCTACATTTCATGCTCCCTCAAGCTACCCAGATTGCCTCCCCTCCGGCCCTCCCTCCTCTGTTATCATCTTCTGTCACCTCCCCTTTCCTGTCAGATTGATTCCATTCACTTCTCACCTCTTTAATTCCCTCTCCTCTCTACCATGTGATCGGCTCTTTGCCGCTGTCCGCTCCTTTCTTATTGGCTTCTGTCACTACTCCTTTACTTTTCTTATTGGCTTCTGTCAGTGCCCCTCTCTGATTGGCTTTGCCCCTCACCTCTCATTTCTTATTGGTTTCTGTCACCTCCACTCTCTGATCGTCACTTTCCTCTCCCCTTTCCCTGTTTGATCTCCTCCCTCCTTCTCTCCTCATTCATTCATTGTCCTCCAATGGACTTAAAAGTGACACACCTGAGGTAAAGTCCTAAAAATCAATTATAAGGTATGAGATAAAAAAAAGTCACTGCTTTGCTATTTAAAGTTATGAGGTATTCTCAGGCATGACAACAAAGTGTTATTTGAAAGGTCTTTTAAAAATATTAGGATACCTGAAATAATAATAATAATGGGGGGGAATTCAATTCAACACGATGTTGAATAGCTGCGGGAGGGAGCTCCCGCAGCTATTCAATTCATTGCACTGTTGGGCGCGCTAAAGATTTCTTCTCGCACCCCCCTGGGGATGCGAGAAGAAATTTGACCAAAGTGCCGGGCGCGCAGCTATTTTTCTGCTTAGCACAGCGCTAACAGCCGCGCGCCCGGCACTTTGGTCAGAGAATGCCGGTTAACGCGCCTTAACACCCTTGTTAAGGCGTGATAGACGCGATAACCGGCATTCTCCGACCACACAGCGCACTGAATTGAATAGCTCCGGGAGCACGCTCCCGGCGCTTTTCAATTCGCGTTGAATTGAATCGCCCCCATAGATGGTAGACAGAACATGATTTGTAGTACTCACATGAATATAGGTACAATGTACATTTGCTAAGTAGGAGCATAGCTAAGATGGGAGCTTCCCATAGGTGTTCCCAATCCAGTGAAAGCTGCTTGGGGCAGTAATAAGCTGCGCACCCTGTGGAATTTTACACTAGCACATGTATTCTGTCAATTTAAGTTAAATGCTCAGAATATATAATACAATCTCCTCTATTGACTAATAATGACTGAAAGGAGATACAAGTCCTAGGTGCTACACATAAATAAAGCAGTGCCAAAGGAGTTACCCCTTAATGTCAGATTATATTCCCCAAATGGGACCTCAATTCCCAGCATGATACTACCACTGTTTGCTGTTTTTCTCCTCACTTCAGTATTCCCCTGCAGGCTGGCCATACCCCACTGGCACAGTTCAGTACAGGCGGGGGCGCTATGACATGCACTTTCTCCGGGTGCTATGGTTCCATGTTACTCCTCTGCCCATTATCCAGTTCTCCAAGTGTAAATCTCTGAGACTAAATACAGGTGCAAGTTGTGCACATACTGTACATACAGTAGTGCAAATGGATAGTATGGAGGAAATTCAATTAGGTGCGATTACCTCCCCCCACGCACGCAAATTAGCAGAGTTACTCTTCTGATGGTGTGTCAAAGCCGGCAATGGCACAGAACTCGCCCCCCTCGCAGCTTGGACTCGCGCAGTACTTGCACATTTTCGCTTGCAACCATATAGGGCTGCGGACAAAAATCTGCAAGTCCGGAGGTGCCATAATTGCGGCGTATAGCTGCACTTACTTGCGGAAGCGAAATTCCCCCTTTATGTGTTGTCTTGTTGCATTTGAATAATTGCAGAACTCCCCTGCAACTTGTAATATAATTATTGCACTTTAAGGGGTATTACTACCATACAATACCAGATTTTAATTTCAACCAGCCAGATTGGACAGATTTCTGACAGATAATTGTATTGTGTATGCCCAGCATAAGTAATAGATTTTCAAAACCTACTATTTGTGCCGATTTTGCCTGCCATATTTAAAAGGGCAATAATAGTAAATGAAAAATTAGGATTGTTTTGCATTAAATATTATCGCCCTTCTAAATCTGGCAGGCAAAATCTACAAAAAAATTGAGGGTTTTGGAAATCCATTGCTTAGTAAATATTCCCCTAAATCTATTAAATGATAAATACTAAAGGGGGTTTCGACCTTCTGATTACTTTAATTTATAGTATTGCACTTAATACTGCGCATGCACACTCACTCGTATTTGTGCTTTTCAGTCAAGTCTTTATAGCACCATTCCCTTTACTTTGTGTCCAGGGCTACAACACAGAGCTGCTCTCTGGTTACAATTCTACCCATTGCAGAGGACACAGCAGATCTACGTCATATACAAGGGCAACAGAAATAAATGGCTATGCCTAATGATACAAACACATGGCATAAGAGCACAGATGGAAGACAGAAAAATAATGTAATGCATTTAGTAAATTTTGCAGAAAAATATTTATAGGTTAATGAATGAATGACTTAAAGCAGACAACAACTTTGAGGATAGATTTATACATGGTTTGTGTGTGTTGGGATGTAAGTAATAACTACACTCCCCCAATCAATGCAGGACTTTTATCTGCCACTGTTCTGATGGGATATTATCCACAGAAGACTGGATAAAGAGTGTGAAGGTTATGCACGATTTTAGTGTGACAGAAAATAATATCATATTTTAAATGAAAATAAAGCTGCATTTATAAGGTGGAGTCACCAAACTTCAGTGTTTTGCACCTTTAAAACTTTCAGACTGGCTGCAAAATCATTAAGCTGTTGATGGAACCTTATCCTTTCCTAGTTGCTTTCCAAGTGGCTGCAGTTACTAGGCATGCTCAGCAGTAGCTTCATGCAGTGCTGGATTACAATTCTCTAGCTGCTGCTGCACACCAAGTAGACGGATCTGCAAGCATGGGAGACTCACAAGGTAAGTCCTCGTCTTTCCTCATTGCCTCATAATGCAAAAAGCAAATCATTGGTTTCATAGATGCGTTGGGGGGGGAAACCATTTAATCCCCCAAACTAATTAGAAGCCTGCAAATTGAAGAACAGCAGAAGCCAGGGTTAAAAGCCAGTCAGCAGCTGCCTGTGATGAACTGAATCTAAGTTTCTCTCTGGATTTTAGGCATGTTTCTTATATCACTGCAAGATTACTGACATGTTTGGTTGGTAGGATATTCCCATCACACGCTGTGGCACCAAAACCTGTCCTTTACATTATGCACAAGACTTGTGATTATATTCATTTCTGCATGTACATCTGTGTATCAGGAGATAACCTTCAGTTCTACAGAAACAAGTCACTGTTAGGGGGATTGAGATAAATGCCTGGTTACACTGACTATGAATTCTACACACTGGCCAATAGGAAATTATTCCCTTTTTCTGGTAGATATTTATTCATTTTCTAACAAAATTTATAATGATGGCTGTGCCATGGGTACTTGTTTGCTGTATTTTGTGCAGGGGCAGAGGTGGGGTTCTATCACAGGCATAACACAGATTTCAGTGGTAAAGTACTGACCAGCCAAGACAGATACAGACACATTGCTGCTCCTTGTGTTGGCACTCCTATGGCACAGCTGCCCTTCATTCCCAGGTGCAGCCCAGTAATGTACTGTATATTGAAGAATCATCTCTTTAAATGTTTGTTCCTGTCAATATCTATCATCTTTACTATTGACCAACCATGTACAGCGATGTCCCTGTTGCTGGGCGCACTGAAGTTTGCTCTTTTCTGTTCAGTATAATAGGCTACAGTAAGTATAAGTTCTTATGCATTAAAGATGAACATATAACGGTCGGTGTTATTGTATTATGATTCTGTCCTGTGATCAGGTCATCCTGGGTAACTAGTGGCATCGGCCTGCAGTGCATAGTGTTTTGCATACAATGGGTTTAGAGTCACATGACCAATTACCTGGATAATGTCTTTCAAAGTGTGTGCTCCTCAATCTAATCCACAGCAGGCTTATTATAATTTCTGTATAGATACTGCTTCTATACATAGGAGCCTATGTATTAATTGCAGAGCTGCAGTGATTATTAAAGATCCATATTGCGGGTGATATTTAAATTTTGAATGAAAATATCCCCGCTATGTACAAAGGGGAACTCGCAGGGACATGCGCACAGGATCTGTTTCTGCCCCCGGCCGTAGGCTGTGACAGAGATCGGAAGATCTTTCTCCTGTAATATGATGTAAATCAGTGGTGTCAAACTCTGGCCATCCAGCTGCAGTGGAACTACACATCCCAGCATGCCCTACCACAGTTGTAACATGCCCTAAGAGCAAAAGTGTGGCAGTGCATGCTGGGATGTATAGTTCCACTTCAGCTGATGGCTGAGTTTGACACCACTGGTGCCAAACTGCGAAAAGCGGAATTTGGTACATATTGACCGAGATCGTAGTCCCCATCGGGGGCGTATTTATAATGGTGCAGAGTGTGTGGGGCACACGGGCCCCTGGGTCCAGGGGGGACCCGTACTGCACACCCTGCACCTATAAAACTTACCTCTCCGGAGTCCCACGTCGGCTCCGGTGTTAGCGCCTGTAAAAACAACTGGAAAATGTCCGCTGCGGGCATTTTCCCGTCGTATGCGCAGTACAGGGAAAATGGCCCCCGCGGCCATTTTCCCAGTGACCTGTCCATGCGCTATAGACTCTGGGCACACTCTAGTTCCCAGAGTCTATAAGTGCGGCGCTGGCCGCGCACCGCTCAGTGCGCAGCTGGCCGCCGGACAGAGAGGAAGGGGCCCATGTCGGAGACTGCACACGTGCCCCCTCCTTTCTAGAAACGCCCCTGGTCCCCATTGATAATAATGGGGACTGCGATCTGCAGTGTTAATTAGCACTGTGCTAAAGATTTCTGTGAAATCTCCTACATTGTGCTATTAGTACATAGCGACATGTCAGAATATTATGCAGAAACTGCAGTTTCTACATCATTTTATGTAAAAAAAAAAAAAAAAAAAGCTTGATACATAGGCCCCATAGTTTTAGGAAATTTCCAACTAACGATTTCTCACCATGAAATGAAATCTCCATTGTTTCTGCTTGTAATTTTACACAACAGTATACATTAGGCTTTCCATTTTGGAGGGCTGTAAATGTTTTGTTGGTGCTACCCACTCTGCTACAGTCATTTCTGCATGTTTTAGTTATAGTGGTTTGGCAGAGTGCTGCTAACTGCAGACTGTCCTGCTGAGTACACTGAGTTCCTGGTCAAGTGGATTGAGAAATCTAAAATTCGTTACTGGGAAACCCAAGGATTGTGTATTGAGGCTTCTGTTCCAGGGCTTGTTGATATAATCCAGGGGTTCGCCTCCTACACATTCTTTTTAATTTATACCATGAAAAGATTTTCAGCTGGTTATATACAGGTCTTTATTATCTGGTTTTGTAAAGAAAGAAATATATTTACTTTTAGCCCCCTCTCTTAACTATTGTAAGAAGATTCTGCGGAATTTCACGCCAGCAGAACATAACACAGTGGTGTGCTGATGTGGGCACCTAGGACTAGACAAGTGCCCCTAACTTGAACAAAACCGAGGTGGTGACAGGCAGGTTCTTGCCCAAACATTGACAAGATACTGCAAGAATAGAGGGAAAACACTCAGTTGCATATGTGTTGGTGAATAAAAAAGTACAGACCTCACTATCTGTACTAAAAACACAATCTCTGTAATTATAGCCCTGGGCTTTCCGAATATTTGGAGATGTCACATCTGACTGTTGCAGCAAATTGTAGTAGTTTTTTATCTTGGCTAATCTGAGGGACCTCTCGCCACCTAACTGCACCAATTTAACTGTCTAAACTGCGGGTATTCAAGCAGCAATTGCTAATGGAGATTACATTTATACTTTTTTTTTTTTTTGTCTTTTCCACACCAAGCGATATTTTATTTTACCTGCAGGTGCTGGCCATCGATTTTACCAGGTTTTTTAAGCTAGGAACTAACAGGAAGTTGCAATTGTGAAAGTAGAGCCGCAATTTTCAAACCTATTCCTAATATGTAGATAGAGTGTACATGGCGATTATAGAGTTTGTCTTATGCTCTTGAATTGGCTTTTGTGATTTTATGTTATTAGTTAGCACAGAGGGGTCTATTTATTAAAGCATTTTTGCTGTCAGTCCCCTGAAATGGCTATTTTCTGATGATTTCCTCAATATCTAAGTATGGGGGATGCCACAGCGGGTATGAGAGGTATCTGTGGCAGTGCTGCTGTTTTTGATTGCAGAAGCAGTCCATGTAGCTTTCTATGGGGTCTGTTAGAATGCCCAATTTACCAACAAAAGCTTAGCTTTTCATAGCTTGGCCCTAATAGCTAACGCCATAAGCTATAGTAGGGGTATTCAACTTGCGGCCCTCCACCTGCTGTTGAACTACACATCCCAGCATGCCCTACCACAGTTTTAGCTTGCCCTAATAGCAAAACTGTGACGGCATACTTGGGGAAGCCAATGGATGTAATCCCGACCGCCGGCTTCCCAACTGTTGATCCCGGCAAGGCACTAATGACTTAGGTTTAGGCAGCGGGGAAGGGGGGGGGTTAGGTTTAGGCACTTATAGGGGGGGTTAGGGCTAGGCACTTGCGGGGGAGGTTAAGGTTAGGCACCCCTAAGGGAGGGTTAGGTGGTAGAATTAGGTTAGTTAATACTTATCTTAGGACGATCGGGATTTCCTCTGTCGGGCTGCCACTGTCGGGATTTGAACCTCCGGTCATACTGATTCCCATAGTGGGATGTGTAGTTCCACAGCAGCTGGACGTCCGCAAGTTGAATACTTCTGGACTATACACTTTTTTTAATTTTTTATTTTTGAGCCCTCTCTTTCAGCGCATACTTGCACATAAAGTGATAGTGTAAGCAATGGTATGCCTGGCATTGAAAGACCATAAAACAAGAGATCATTTCATTGGGTTGAAGCACTGTATACCAGTGCTCGAAGTGGGAATTTTGAGGTGGGGGTATGGCGAATGAATCTCTCTCCCCCCCCCCCCTCCCCTTGGGCCCCTGCTTCCATATCACCCCATTGTACATCTCACCCCCCCCCTCTCTCACACCCTGCCCTTCTCACTAATTCCCTCTCTGTCACCCCCTACAATGCTAACTGCCTGCCTCCCTCTGTGTGCCCCTCTCTCTATTCCCTCTCACATCCTCCCCTCTCTCTATTCCCTCTCACTACTTACCTCTGTCCTGCGCTCAGTGCGGTGCTGGAACGGAACTGCAAGGACTCAGGAGCACCGGGTCCCACGTTGCTGGTGCAGTTGTGCGTGCCAATGAGAAGCTGCAACTTGGCAGCTTCTCATTGGCTGGCGGCCGCGAGCCCTGTGATTGGCTGGCGGCCAGTGTGTGCTGACTGTAGCCGGGACCGGATGCTTTGTCCCGGCTACATGCCAGCATGTCCGCTGCCGCCGATCGAGATGTGTCCCCTGCGGGACACATCTCTACACATTTCCGCCGCTGTTCCAGCGCTGGGATGCCATACTGCATCCCAGCGCTGGTGCATTCTTTTCTGTGGCTAAAATGAAGTGGGGTCGGGAAGTGGCGGTATGTCATACCGCCGTATACCGCCCCACTTCGACCACTGCTGTATACACCCCATGACACATGGTCCTAACCATTGAAATAGGGCCACGTCCCCCACTCCGGCCGCTAGAAATGTTGGGAGGTATATGTTGTCTTTACATAACAGAGGCAGCTGAATTAATATAAGCATGCGGTATAAATTTATTAGAAACCAATGACATCTTAAATATTGGGATCCAGCGAAGATGCTGGGAACGGGACGCCGGCATCCAGAAGGGATCAAGATACCGACGACGGCATCCCGACCGGCGGCATCCCGAAGGTAAGTATGCGGGTTAGGGTTAGTCCGAGGATGGGGGGGTTAGGTTTAGGGACCTGCCTGTGTGGGTTAGGCTGCAGGTAGGAGAGGTTAGGGTTAGGCACCACCCGGGGAGGGCTAGGTTTTAGGGTGCGGGAAGGGGGGTTAGGTTTAGGCACCACCGAAGAGAGATGGTGACATTTGCTGATGATAGAACTTTGCACCGGCCCTTGGGAGGAGTTGAGGAGTGTGAGGGCAATTATTAACAAATACTGAGCACTAGCCACACAGGTACGCCTATTGTTGCGTAGCACTGTGAAAACTAGATTTTTAGTTAGAGAATGAGATAGCTAGAATTATATAAGTGGATGGAGAGGATGTATTTTGGGGGCATTCTTTGCTTTGTGGAATACATAATAAGTGAACATAATAGTACCAAAAAAGTTTTAAGTTTCAATAAGAAGGGCACTATTACATGGTAGGATTTATGTGACTTGAACATTTTTGCACTGTGCGGATCCAGGCATGTTTTACCCCTTCCTGCAAACTCAGGAGAACTTCAGGAGTAGGATCCCGACAGCAGGAGCAGGAGTGTAACATATAATGCAATCGTAGGTGACCATTTGTGGAGCATATTGTTTGCCCTTCTTGAGGGTAATGATCAGAAAAATGAAAGGGATGGCTGCAATAGGGAAAAATAGAACTTAATTTGCATACTAAACTTTTTTGTAAATGATGTGAGTTTAGTATCTATAAAACACACATAAAATAAACTGCACATTTTTAATCAATGCCGCTTCATTGTCCACCCTAAAATCGAAACGTGGAGCTGTTCCTTATAGCAACCAATCAGATTGTAACAATCATTTCTCTGTCACACTTTATAAATTGATAGCTACAATCTGATTGGTTGCTATATGCAACACCTCCTCTTTAGAAGTTTGATAAATCTCCCCTTTATTAAGGTCTAGTCTACTGCACATTATTTCTCTTGTAATGGAAGACTGAAGATTGCAACCTTCTATCACAAACAAAGCCTAAGAAGTGGATATTTGGCACAAGAGTACTGTCCCAAGTTGTGTCATCATTTGCTGCAAAAAGCGATATCGTCTAGTGTGCCCCTGGCAGGGTGTGCTCAATGTCGTTCATGACATTGAACACACCCGCTGAACGATATCATTAACGGTATCGTTCAGCGCCGGTCTCTCTTCCCCATTCCCCAACATGCAGCAACCTGACAAAATCGTCAGGTAGGCCTGCATGTTTACCCGATGAACGATAAAGACAAATGACCTGCGGGAACGCGCATCGTTCGTCGTTCATCGTTATCGTTCATCATTTAGGTAAAAAAATGGACGATAAAGTGAACGATAACGATATCGTTATCGTTCAGTCGTCCACTTTAATCGCCCAGTGTGTACGCACCTTTAGTTGCATTGTACCAGGAGACTGCACTGATTAATTCAATATCTGTATACCGAGTGCTACTCGATGCAGCGGCTGCAGCTTGTTTCCACGCCAAACTCCGTTGGGGGAGATGTACTAAGCATTGAAAAGTGATAAATTGGAAACTGATAAACTACCAGCCATTCAGCTCCTAACTGTCAGGCTGTGTTTGAAAAATGACAGTTAGGAGCTAATTGGTTGGTAGTTTATCACTCTCCACATCTGCTCAACGTGATTTTGCAGACTCAGGGCCTCATTTATCAACAACTCGTTGTGTATGATAAATAAATGTTTCAAACAGATGACAGTTGGGAGCTGATTGGCTGGAGTACCATTATCATATGCAATGAGTTTTAAAACTGGTTGCATATGATAAAACTCGTTGATAAATGAGTCGCACAATTTAAGGTAAACTAGGTCCCTGATAAAGACAATTAAGATACTTGTAGTATTGAAAATGTTGGCAGGGTCAAAAAAATCAGGCTTTAATGTCAGGTTTGTGTGATAAAGGATTAGACCACCGTTTCATTTGTTTTATTTAAAACTGTGAGCCCCTAGTCATTTTGCCCCAAGGTATTTCTGTTCCTCTTACAGCACTGGCCAAAGACCAGCTACAGTAGGAGAGATTGTGGCTTGTAACTGGTCTACCTCCTGACACAACTGCAGATGTCTTCTCACACCTAGCATCTATTCGCCAGACGGCGCAATATGACATGTTCCGAGAGGATTAGCATACAGTATTGTTTTGTTTCAATTATGCTCCTTATTCGCATCGCAGATGCAGCAAAACACCACTCACAGTGTGCTAGAGACGCTGGGATGAGACTGTAACCGCACAGGAATTCGTTTTAAGCACATACAAAATCGCAGATGAAGCACAATGGATCATGACCTGAGAAAAAGGCTCAGCCACTCAAATCTGAGCCCTTCTTACACAGAATCCCACTCAGTCGCGCACAGATATACAAATATTGCACATCAAATTAATCAGTGCAAGCTAGCAATGTAGTTTTGTCGCTCCTAGGTTTCTATTTATGTGAATAATGCTGGGTACACACTAGACGATTTTTTGAACGATTTGGCCAATTCCTTCAAATCGTTTAGTGCAGTGATTTTAAGCCTTTTTTTCCAACTTGCAGCACACTGAACAAGATTTTAAAATTGCTACGGCACACCATCAGTCCCTCACAGAGAAAAAAAAACACACATTAGTCCCCACGGGTAAAAAACACACACACATTGGCTCCTGTAGAACAAAACAATCACATTTTCTCCCACATAAAACTAAATAAAACACATTGGCCCCCTCCGGAAATAAAACACATTAGCCTCCACAGAAAACAAATATAAAACAAGTTGGCCACCACATAAACCCCCCCCCAAAAAAACAATCACATTGGCCCCCATAGAAAGCAAAATAATACACATTGGCCCCTACCTGTCGGTAGCAGAGAAAGGACCTCCCTATCCCTCAGCCGCGGAAGTTGGTGCAGCCTGTTACACTCACTACTCAGCAGTGAGCACTGTGCTGGCAAGACAGTAACGTGGCATGCGTGACCTATGATATCACACTGCCCTGTCTCCATTGGTCACTGCCTGGGCCGCAGCTGAACCACCTGGAAGAGCCCAGTCTTCCCGGGCCCAAAGTTAGGAGTTTCACTGTGGGCATCTCCAGCTGCGCTTCTCCGCCGGCATTTCCCTGGCGGCACACTTGGGAACTGCTCTGCCATGGTTGAGAAACGATGGTCTAGTGTATACCCACTGTGTCGCTGACTATGCTCACTCCCACGGGTCGTCAGCGACATTCTCGGTCAGACCTACATGCAGGTCTGACGGGAGATGTCATTAGCAAGGACCATGCTGCCGAATGCAGCATGGCCCCCTGCAGTCGCTCCGTTGCTGCTCATGCTGGGTCCCGTCGCCGGCGATGTCGGGCTGGGTACACATCGCCTAGTATGTACCTAGGTTAAGATGCACATTTTGAGAGAGAAAGACACTCTGCACGGCCGAGTTGGCCGGGACCTGGCACTCCAAGAGTGTCTTTTTGCCGAGACTTGGGCAACAGTCTATGAGGAGAGATCTGAACTCTGTAGCTACTTAAGATAAGCGAACAGAGGGCCTGATTCAGAGCCGGACGCTCTTTCACAGCGCTCGCTCTGAATCAGTGCCCTCCTTGTATTTTTTAGAGCGGCCTCCTGGCCGCTCGCATAGCTGTGGGTTACCACCCACAGCTATAGCGAGCGGCCAAAAAGATGGTCGCGATGGTCAAGACCATCGCGACCATCAGGCTTGCGACGAGACCCTTGTGGTAGGGTCTCGTCTGCCGCAAGCCCTGGAGTGCTTTTGGCTCTATCAGAGCCAAAAGCATTCCCACTGACATCACTTGTGACGGCACTTGTGATGTCAGTGGGGCCGGCTCCAGACGGTAGGCGTTCCCATGGGAATGCCTCTGTCTGGCCAGCCACGCCCCCGGCACGCCCACCAAAGGGGGCATGCTGTCACTAACCATCAACAGCACGCCCCCTTTGTAGCGAGACCCATATCCGGGTCTCGCGCATGCGCACGACGGAGCCGGGTCCGTCGTGCGCATGCGCACTGCCCCATCATCGACCCGCTTGCGAGCGGGTCTGAATCAGGCCCAGAATCTTGTTAAGTGGAGAAAAAGAAATATGGCTTCTTCCTATCTGTCAAGGGGTCACCGTCTGCAGTAGAAAAGCTTCCCAAATTCTCATTGACAAAAGCTTCCCCATGCAATCACTGGCAGGCTACAAGAAGCAGCTTGGTAATTGCCTTATTTCCTTGGTGTGCTTCTTCAAACTACTATTCATGAACGACAGTTCTACAGACTTTCCACAGTGTTTGTGGCTAACAGTGCTTTTCTTGTGATGTTCCTCAGCGGTACAGATTACTGACATAATTTCTCTACGAAAACAGGAAGTTCTTCTACCATCATCGCTGGTATATTTTAACACTTGTACCTGGAACGTTTGTCACCAGTGACCAGTGATGAACAGTGAAATACGATATAGTGAGCATGGAAGCTTTGTCTGCCATGTGACATCCTCCTTTTCCTTCTCCCCCCTTCTGCCATCAAGTGACATATTGAGAGTCTGAGAGCCTATGTCTGTGAGGCAGACTGACTGTGTCTAAGCCAGGCAGCCATAACTGTTTTAACTCCAGAGTGATTTTGAAAAGAAGATTATGATATTTAGGAGAAAAATGAGTATCAGAAAGGTAGTAAACTTAATATTTAAAGAGGAAGAAAAATCTATGTGTGAATGCTGCTCTAATTGAAAAAAGTAAATAACCATGTAAACAGATTACTATTAAATAGCATACTTTTAGCATAGGCTTTCCTCATCGTGCAAGTTTTGTTTCTTAAACACCAACAACGTTTTGAGTTTTAATGAACTTGGCCACATTTAATTTTAATTAATCTTATGGGATTTAGAGGCAGGGAAATCTCTGCAGGAAATAATTGTTCCCTTGTTATTTTCTTTATAGAAACTGTTGACCAAAATAAGGATTGCATCTCTAAGTTCATTGGTTCTATCCACCAGTGCCGATTTATTTGGATTTCCACCTCTTAAATGGAAAAGATTATCTCATTTGCTGAAAATCCCATTCACCATTGTGCTTTGTTTCACGATGCCTTGCATTTGTAGAACAGCGAAGGAAGCATAATCACTTCTTCCATCCTTATAGGAAATTACTGTATGTCTAAAGTTTGTTGTAGTAGGAGAAAACCTCTTTAAAGTGACAACGCCTACAGAGATCTAACAGCTTCATACAACATGGGCTTATGGAATCAATGGCAAAAAGGCGACAGGTTTAGTATGAGCCAACAGCAAAATGACAGACTTTTCAATTTGAAAAATAAGTCTACTGAATAATCTGGTCTACACCTGCCTACACTTATATGCCACATCCAGGAGCATTTGTTGTTGACCAGTTAGTCTACGCTTATCCTGGACACAGGGGGAGATGTATCAAACCTTTGAGAGATATACAGTAGAAAAGTTGTCCATAGCAACCAACCAGCGTCTGTCATTTTGTAGACTGTGCTAGATAAATGATAGTGGAAGCTGATTGATTACCATGGACAACTTCTTCACTTTATCTGTATCAAAGGTTTGATAGCTCTCCCCTAAAGTTTGTTGGGTTTGGGGTTTACTGTATGCATATCCATGGAATGATTTACATATTTTTCTCTTATAGGTCATTATTTATTTGTTGTGAGTAGCGCACACGGGGGGGTTTCTGAGTACCTGAACCTCCCCCTCCCACAACAGACCACAGAAACAGCCAGGGACGGATTGCGCTGGAGGGCATGGCTGCTCCAATTTGTAAATACAATGAGAGCAGTCGGGTGGCATCTTCTGCCTGTCACTGACACTCGCCACTGAATGCACTGTCTCACACTGCAGTCGCAGCATCTGGCGGCTGGCTGGCCGCTCTGCTAGGCTGCAGTCAGTGGGGTGCTGTTATGCAATGCTAATTGGTCAATGGCTCTGGCCATCCACTAAATCACAGTGGTGGGATGTATTCAAATTTGTCAGGCTCTCGGATCCACACAGATTTTCCTGATGGCTAATGCTGGTAGGAATACAATTATCTGTCAAATCTGGCTGGTTGGAATGAAAGTCTGGTAATGTATGGGAGCAAATGACAATTGATTATATGGTTTTAAACACTGGAAAACAGACAAAAACAATTGTTCAAATTGGTTACATTTATTTTATTTAACCAATTTGTCTGAATGTCCATTTTTGTCTGTTTTCCAGTGTTTGTGAACAAATGTTCGATTGTCATTTGCTCCCATATATTACCAGATTTTCCATTTCCATTAAGTTGATGATTATCCTGTTTCATTACACCCATCCTGATTACTACTTATTTGAGTCTAATTACAAATGCACCCACTCTAAGAGAACCCCTGATGGAGTCTTGCAAAAGAGACGAAACGCATAGGGTAAACAAGCTGTGGGATTCACTATGAAAAACACACACACTTGAAAACTGTACCCCTAAAATAAGGGTGGAATTTTTTCTACCTTGAGGGTAGAAAACCTTACAGCAAATTGTGTAAACTGTATTCTGAGAGATTGTATTTTAATAAAATATATGTATGTAAATTCATTTTTTATTTGATATTAATATGGTGGCCTAAGGCCTTCTTTTTGGGTGTTGGCATTGAAGGGGTAGTGTTTAGATCTTTACCTTACACTTCTTACATCTTTGGCATCAATATATTATTGTGATTAGAGAATCATTTCACCATTCTCTATAACCATGCTCCTTCAAGGCATTCATTTGTTGTATTGTAATAGGTAATAACATCTTTATTTCTACTTCAGGGTACATAGGGGTCCACAGGGTGACCTCGGGGTATAGGTGATGCAGAGTCATCCGGGCTATTGCTGTCGGGATTTGAACCGCCGAACCCATTCTGCATTGTGACTTTATGCTAGCGCTGTCTGTCTGAGTTTCACTTTCTTCTGTCAGCCATTTTACTTTCCCTGTGTCTTTTTTCTCACTGAGCCCTAATACAGGTGTTGTGAGGGTGCAGCCTCACAGTCTGTTATTCTGAGTGGTGGGTCACATACTGTATACTGGTAACTTCTCCTCCACCATGTCTGGTAGTGAGAGTGATATGCCAAATTTGGCTCCTGCCTGCCTGTTCCTTAAAAAGTGTACAGGGGTGGGAGACATGGGCCTTAAAGGATTATGTTTGAGGTGCTATGCTCCTCCAGGTCCCTCTACGGTCTCTGCCACTCCGCAGGAGCCCCCTTGGGCATGCTTTGCGCAGGCACTAACGGCCAGTGCAAGACGCTTAGCTGTCCCTCTTGTATTTTCCCCGCTGGGATTCTCACAGCAGCAGCTTATGCCCTCTCGGAGCATGCTTCAGCCGGCTGCATCCTATCCCCCCGTGGGTTAATTCGATTCCCAATGCGTTGCAGAATGTGGCTGAGGTGCAGCAGGGGGAGGCACCCCAAAGTAGACCGGCTAAAAGATGTTTGCTGTCGTCTCAATCTACTATGTATGATGACGACGATATGTCATCTGATGTTGGGGTGCTCCCGGATGAATCTGTGTCCGAGTCCTCTACACGTGAGTCCAAGTCAAGAATGTATATTCCGGGTCTGATACAAGCTGTCCGTGCAGCCTTGGTCATAGGCGCTGGTGTTTCGTCCTCCTCTAAGCCCAAACATGCATCTTTCAAGGACATAAAGGTGACTGTTGCTGCATTTCCTTTGTCTCACCAGCTGGTGTACCACCAGGAGGTGGCATGGAAAATGCCTGGAAAGCGTTCCAGCCGCAGAAACGTCTGTCCTATGCTTACCCTTTTGCGAGGATTATTTTACTAAATGGGAAACTTCACCGGTGGTGGATTCCCATGTAACGCGCTTGGTTAAAAGCGCGACCCTCCCTATACCTTCCATGTCGTCCCTGAAGGATACTACAGATAGGAAGGTGGAGCTTTGCCTGAAATCCATTTATTCCCTTTCAGGTGTCGCGCGCAGACCGGCCATGGCTATCTGCTGGGTGGCTCGGGCTAAGGAATGTTGGGCAAACACCCTGGAAAAGTCCTTGTCTTCGGATGCTACCAGGGAGCAGTTGAATGTTGGGGGAAACCTCAGAGATTCCGCTACCTATATTAATGAGGCTGCCTTGGATGTCAGCTTATTGAATGCCAGGATTTCCACTGCGGCCATTGTGGCTCGCCTCTCCCTGTGACTTCGCTCTTGGAGGGCAGATGTGGACTCTAACTAGGGCTTAGAGCAGTGTTGGCTAACCTTGACACTCCAGCTGTTGTGGAACTATATATCCCAGCATGCCATGCCACAGTTTTAGCATGCCCTAATAGCAAAACTGTAGCAGTGCATGCTGGGTTATGTAGTTCCATAACAGCTGGAGTGTCAAGGTTAGCCAACACTGGCTTAGAGTGTTTACCTTATAATGGAAAACACTTGTTTGGCCCTGATCTGGATTAAATTGTGGATAGATTGGCAGCTGCTTGTCTGCCTTCTGCTCCTGCTCCCTCGGGGTCTCGGACTTTGTCCTATCGGGTCCCAGGTAAGGTTAGAACTCAGGGCCTGATTCAGAACCGGATGCTATTTGCGGACGGTCATTCCAAAAAAGGGGCCGACTATTTAAATTGAGCGCTCGCTCTTTGCGGTTTGTTGACGCCTCTATGTCTGAGCGAGCGACCGAAAAATGCGCTCTCTATTTTGTAAAAACTAACCTTTGCCGTTCGCATCACACATCATCTCTGGTATCTATTAGATTAATCGGGTACATCGAAAGGCATCTGAACTGCTCGAAGTGCTTGTGGTAGGTTTTTCTTACCGCTATCACTGCGAGCAGTTCAGGCTAAAAGGCAACTAAGTGACGTGGTTGATGACGCTCGTTTACTAATTATGCACTCCCATTAAACGCCCTTTTGACCATTAGGCACCTGCGTTCAGATCTCCATTCCCCCGTTTTCAAGCACCTTCCCCTGTTACCACCCACAAACGGTACATTCTGTCAATCAAATTAGCAGCCCCTCGCTGTTTTGCGAGCGCACGATTTCTGATCGCAATGACTGGTTTGCGCATGCGCATTACGACCCATACGCATGCGCAGTTGTGCGAACATCGCTCACAGCGAACGAGCGGCCGCTTACAAACTGCTCTGAATCAGGCCTTTCCAAGGCCATCAACTACCAAGAAAACTACCAAGCATAAGAAACAAGCTTGGAGTGCGGCTTCCGGCTGCCAAGCCTGACGACAAGCCCTCAGCCTGACTGGACAGAGGCTGACTTTTTCAGTTCGCCCAATGCTGGTGTCAGACTACCACAGACACCTGGGTGAGAGAAGTAGTCTCTTAGGGGTACGCCATCTCCTTCTGCAGACGGCCTCCCCATCAGTTCTTCTGCACAGGCCTCCTGTCAAACAAGGCCTTGGCTATTCAAGAGGCAGTACAGTCCTTGCTTCAGGCAGGGGTCATTGTACCGGTCCTATTATCCCGGATGGGAACAAGTTATTATTCCTGCCTGTTTCTGGTTCAAAAATCAAACAGATCCCACCGACCTTTCCTCAATCTCAAGTCCCTGAACAAATTCCTAAGGGTACCTCAGTTCAGGATGGAAACCCTATGCGCAATCATATTGGCTATGGAACCTGGGATTTTATGGTGTCACTGGATATTCAGGATGCATACCTGCATATTCCGATTGCTTTGGCTCACCAGCGTTTTCTCAGGTTTGCTGTGTCACAACATTATTTCCAGTTTCGGGCTCTGCCGTTTAACCTCTACTGCACTTCAGGTATTTACAAAAATTATGGCGGTAATGGCAGCCCATCTGCAGTTGCAGGGGATCCGCCTGTTACCATACCTGGATGACCTCTTACTGTTAGCAGAGTCTCCAGAGGTACTTCACCACCACCACCTACAGCTGACAATATCTGTGCTACAGATGCACGGGTGCTTGGTCACTTGGAAGAAGTCCTCCCTGACCCAATCTCAAAGGATGCTCCATCTGGGAGCTCTGTTGGATTGACAACAGCAGAGGATTTTTCTGACCGCAGAAAAGATCTCCACTTTGCAGACGCGAGTGCACAGATGCCTCCACAGTCGCCGAGTGTCCATACTCTCAGCAGTGCAGTTACTGGAATCCATGGTATCGACGTTCGACATGGTGGAATATGTCCAGTTTAATTCCTGGCCTCTGCAGAGATTCATCCTCTCCAGGTGGGATGAATTTCCCCATCGGATACGGACACAAACGATGGTGATCTCTCCGGAGGTGTGTCTATCTCTGACTTGGTGGCTGCATACGGTCCACCTCACCAGGGGGTGCCCCTTTTGGATTTCGGACTGGGTCCTTCTTACGACAGATGCCAGTCTCTGGGGTTGGGGCGCAGTGACAGGTCCACATTCCTTTCAGGGACGGTGGACAGCAGAGGAGTCAACATATTGGAACTTCGGGCAGTCTTCAGGGCTCTGCAACAAGCCAGACTCATACTTCATGGAAAGCCTGTACAAGTTCAATCAGACAACGCCACGACTGCGGCTTACATAAACCATCAAGGAGGGACTCGAAGTCAGGCGACAATGACAGATGTGTCACGCATCCTGACATAGGTGGAAAGCCATCTACCAGCCTTATCGGCAGTGTTCATTCCAGGAGTTCTCAATTTGGTAGAGGATTTCCAGAGCCATTATGACGTGCATCCAGGGGAATGGTCTCTTCACCGCGAAATGTTTCAGCTGCTAGTAGACAGGTGGAGTCTTCCGGAGGTGAGTCTCATGGCCTCCCGACAAAATCACAAACTGCCACTGTAAGGGTCCAGGACAAGCGACGCCAAGGCTCTCTTGGTAGACGCTCTGTCAGTCAAGTGGACCTTCCAGTTTGCGTACCTGTTCCCTCCAATCTCACTTCTTCCTCAAGTACTTTGGAAGTTCAAACAAGAAGGAGGCACTGTCCTGGTGGCTCCAGCGTGGCCCAGACGTCACTGGTACTCAGAACTTCAGAGTCTCTCCATCGACACTCCGTTGCTGCTTCCTCAACATCCGGACCTTTTGTCTCAAGGTCCTTTCCTTTACCCAGACCTGGGTCGTCTGTCTTCGACGGCGTGGCTCTTGAGACATCCCTCTTAAGGTCCAAGGGTTTTTCTGGCTCTGTGGTTAATACCATACTCAGAGCACGAAAACCTGCCTCTGCCAGGATTTCCCACAGGGTGTGGCATGCCTACTTTGCATGGTATCGTCCCAGAGGCTACGACCCCCAAGTATTTAGGATATCCAGAGTTTTGGCTTTCCTGCAGGCGGGTTTGGACCTTGGTCTCCGCCTTGCTTCCCCGATGGTGCATGTCTCTGCCTTTTCAGTGTGGTTCCAGCGAAAGATCACTCATCTTCCTGATATACACACTTTCCTAGAAGGGGTCCTTCGCATTCAGCCTCCCTTTGTCCCTCCTGTGGCGCCTTGGGATTTGGCTGTTGTTCTTCGGGCCCTCCATTTGAACCCCTGGACTCGGTAGATCTCAAATGGCTTACTGCTAAGACAGGTTTTTCTTCTGGCTATTGCATCTGCCAGATGATTGTCAGATTTGGGGGCTCTCTCTTGCCGTTCCCCATTTCTGTTTTTTCACCAAGACAGGGCGGTGCTTCAGACTCGCCCTGGTTTCCTTCCTAAGGTGGTCTCTAGTTTCCACATTAATAAGGAAATTGTTGTGCCGTCCTTTAATTCCCCAGACTTCTCGTCAGGTGAGGCCTCTTTGGAAGTGGTACGTGCCCTCAGGATTTATGTGGACCGTACCAGTTCCCTTCGGAAGTCCGACTCCTTGTTTGTACTCTATGGTTTCCACAAGAAGGGTTGGCCAGCCAATAAACAAACTGTGGCTCGATGGCTTTGCATGGCAATCTCTGCGGCTTATACTCATGAGGGCCTTCCAGTGCCGCCCTCTGTTACTGCTCATTCTACTCGGTCTGTGGGTCCTTCGTGGGCAGCTCGCCGTGGCACCTCGGTTGTTCAGCATTGTAAGGCGGCCATGTGATCTTCTGTCCAGACTTTTTTGAGGTATTATGCTTTTGATACCTTTGCCTCTCAGGATGCTCCCTTCGGGCGGCGGATTCTCCTCTCTGCACAGGAGCATCCCCACCCTTGAAGGTACTGCTTTGGGACATCCCCAAATTCACCCTGTGGACCCTGAAGTAGAAAATGAGAGATATGGTAAGAGATGAGAGATAATGTCCCGGTTATATTTCACAGCTTTGTAACGTATCTGATATTGATTACGTGAATTATGTGACTCATATTTATTAATAAATAGGCCCTAAACTGTGTTTTTAGGTGTTTATGCAATTAGTATGTTAGAAGGTTGTATTAAAAGTTCCGATCATATGACCGGAGGTAATCAGATGACCAAATGTTAGACATTATGGCAATTGGAGTTTTTATTATGGTGGACTTAAATACCCCGGATATCTGCTTAAAACGATGTCAGTAAACACGATTGGTCACGTAAATTATACAACTTCATAGGATATTTTTTCGGACTTAGTTATTTAATTCATTATTTTTTGCGTATTGAGAGTTCCGATCACATGATCGGATAGAGTCAGGTGATTAAACACTAGGCCTTATGGGAATTGGAGTTCAGAGCTTGATGACTTTAAAGTGTCCCGGTTATATTTTAGTCCCGATCATATGGTCAGAGTTAATTAGATGACCAAATATAAGACATCATGGGAATCGGAGTTTTTATTATAGTGGATTTAAATACGCTGAATATTTATTCACAACGATGTCAGTGAACTTGATTAGTCACGTGAATCATTGAACTCTGCAGTGACTTGTGGGAAATGTAGTCCGTGATATTTTTCGGACTTAGCTATCTAACTTATTTCCTTTTGGAATCTGATTTTGGATGCATTAAATCTTTCCCACTTCGTTGGGGAGTGTGTCTGGGAAACCTTAGTTTTTTCCTTTATTATCTCCTGATATGATCCGACCTCTATGTCATGTGACCAGGTGTCACATGATGGAGATGTTTGAATATACACGGAGTTTAATAAGGTAATTGCACCTTCTTGATTTATTGATTTTGTGACATGTAGGATTTAATTTATTTATATTCATTCCTTAATGGACAGATGGTCGTTTGATATGTTTTTATTGTATGTATTTATTGATTTTGTGATATAATTGATGAATTGAGCCACACATATGCCACTAATTATTTTAATTGACAACTACATATATACTCCTATTTGGGACACTCTGAGATATGCTCCTGAGGAAGCTGGATGTATTTCTGGGCCAGTGAAACGCGTTTAGCTATTGGATACTTGGAGGCTCTCCTTTCCATTATTGGGCTACCCTATATCCTGGACTGCAAGTTACCCCTTTTGATTTGGGCGAGTTACCTTACTCCGGAGGACGACAACAGCCCCATCTTTATTATTCGGCCATTGCAGGTGGCCAGGGACTGTGGACTAACACCCATTGGGAATCCGGTAAAACTCTATGCCTAGAGGGAGATAGGAACTGATTAACTGTGTGAGCCCCTATGACTGTGTGTTCTTATTTGCCTGGAAGGAGTATCTACCATGGACCAGCAGTGTTGATTTTTATATATTCCAATGTGGCTATATTACATTCACACATATTTTAATATATGCAGGTCTATTTATTGAATATTATTTATTTTATTATACTTTTTGTATTTATTTTTATTTATATTTATCATTTATTTTTCTGTGTTTTGTGATTTTAGTGTTATTAATTTGTTTATCACGACCCACTGTCCATTTAGTGATCACTTCATTTTTTAGCACTGGTTTTTCTGTATTTTGAGACATGGTAAGAACATACCTTTGTTATCTCTTTCTACGAAGTCGTTAGGGTCCACAGGGCACCCACCCTGTGCTTCAGATGGGCTTCGCTCTGCTCACCGGTTTTCCATCTCCTTCTGTATGAGAATGTGATTCTTGAGTGTTCCAGACTTTCTTCTCTCTCTTTTATCCTCCTCCGGCCTTTGGCTTGCTACGAAACTGAGGTGCCTCTGGGGGCGGGGTATGGAGGGAGACCCAAGTGCATCCTGGGACAAAAATTAACTGCTTAAGGTGCCCGGATGACTCGGCATCACCTATACCCCCAAGGTCACCCTGTGGACCCTATGGACTTTGTAGAAAGAGAGATAACAAAGGTAAGTTCTTACCATATCTCTCATTTTTGTGAGCCCTCTCAGTGGCTAATGGAGAGGAGCAGCCAAATAATCTACTTCTGGCGCAGGGTAAAGGTATGTTTTTGTAAAAAAAAAAAAATATATGCCTTTCAAATATATATATATATATATATATATATATATATATATATATATATATATATATATATATATGAACAAAGGGTGTGCACTCACCAGTCTTCTAAAATGAGTATTTATTTCATCTTTTTAAAAAAAATTTTTACAGCATCATAGTAAAGCTCCGACGTTTCGGTCCTAGCCATGGACCTTTGTCAAGGTACAATTCCAAGTAGTACTTTGCATCAATATATACCTGAGTCCAATTAAGAGACTCCTCCCTCACAATCATGTGAGTACAAACAATACAAACATATAGAGACATGAAGACATCATTTGTAATTGTGCAATAATACCAATCAAAGACTAACTAAAAAATGAAAAGTAATGAAAAAAAACATGTTAACAGACACATATATAAAAACAAACCTTACAGGTATAATCGAGCTGCATCCCCCACTAGCGTGCGTGTCAATTCCCCAAACTTCCTGCCAAGTGTAACGCAAGTCGGTACCATTTCCTGTCAAGTGGCACGCAAGCTAATACAGCAGTCATGACAACCGCTGTTAAGGCTTCCTGCACTTCATCCGTCGATGCTAGCGCCCGGATCAATCAAATCACAAAGTAATATACAAGAACACTAGGGACCCGGTGACGCAGACAAACAAGTATACGTCACCATATGGGTTATATGTTTGGGCAGCCACCCCCCCCCCCCGGCCCGCCCACCAAAGGGGGCGTGCTGTCACTCAACATCGACAGCTCGCCCCCTTTGTTGCGAGACCCGGATCGACGGAGTGCCCGTCGCTAGCCGGGTCTCGCGCATGCGCACGACAGAGCCGGCTCCGTCGTGCGCATGCGCTGTGGGCCACCATCGACCCCGTTGCGAGCACTCAGCGCTTGCGACCGGGTCTGAATCAGGCCCTATGTTCATAGCGTCCATCATCAGGCAGGCATGCATAATTGGAGCACGTGTAGTCATCTTTAGCGTCTTCAAATGTGATCTGCTGGATCACGTAGGTGGAAGAGAAATCAAATTAATTCTTAAAATAATTTGATGGCATTTAACATGAACATGGGAACTGAGTGAGGGGGTCATTCAGACCCGCTCGCGAGTGCAGGACGCTCGCAAGCGGGTCGATGTTACCCCACTGCGCATGCGCACGACGGAGGGAGCTCCGTCGTGCCCATGCGCGAGAGCCGGCTAGCGACGGGGTAGCTGTCGCTCCGGGTCTCGCACCAAAGGGGGCATGCTGTCGATGTTGATTGACAGCACTCCCGCTTTGGTGGGCGTGCCGGGGGCGTGGCTGCCAGACGGAGGCGTTCCCTAGTGATGTCAGTGGGAGTGATTTTGGCTCTGATAGAGCCAAAATCACTTCAGGGCTTGCGGCAGCGAGACCCTACCGCAGGGTCTCCGTCGCAAGCCCGATGGTCGCGATGGTCTTGACCATCGCGACCATCTTTTTGGCCGCTCGCATAAGCTGTGGGTGGTCACCCACAGCTATGCGAGCGTCCAGGAGGACGCTCCATTTTCATGTAGGAGGACCCTGATTCAGAGCGAGCGCTCTGGTCAGAGTGTCTGGCTCTGAATCAGGCCCTGAATTCCATGTAAAGAAAAAAAGTCCCATATTCACAAAAGTTTTATTTTTAAACATATTCTCTAAACAATAATTAATTTTCAGTAAATAAAAATAGTAGGAAAACATAAAAAATCTTCTTTATGAATGTCAATTATTTAGCTTTAGTTCTCGTTCTGTATTAGAAACAAACTTGTACATATTAAATTCACCCAAAACATTTGATCAATGTGTTTGACATGAATCGCCAATCTTATTTATTGAAATGGTGGCATTATATATAATATATATATGAATTTATTTATATTTGTATTTATTTTAGACCATGTAGATGTTTGGGAAACCTACTTTCTGTAGAGGTAGGAGAATGTAAAATTGCACATGACAATTTGTTGCTAGAAAATAATATTTTGAACTACTGTACAATTTGAGACTACTTAAAACAATGCATTACAACAACTAGCAAGCAGAGAGAGCTGGGATGATCGCTTCTGTCCTGTGTTCAGACTAGAGCCAAATTCATCTCCAGGAGGTTTGGCTTCTTGGGCTCACTAATGCTGGCCATACAAGGGGCGATTTTGGCATTTTCTACAGGTTGGTCAGACCAATCATTTGCAAATTGTTGTATTTTGAGTCTTCTGCGACCCCGATGCGCGTCCCTGCCGTCGTCTAGATGGATCGCAGATCAGGCGGTTTTGCAGAGAGATCTCAACTGATCGTGTACGATGTGATACACTTCAATGCATCTTATCCTATGATCTTAGTGATCAATCGTACACCATTTGACCACATCTTATGTAGAATTTCAAGGGAAATCGTACAACTGAACTTACCAACTTTGAATCTCACCGTGTATGGGGGCCTTAAGTTTGCTGCTGAGCTCTTCTTCTTGGGACTCCCAGCAGGCAACACACTTCCGGGTTCACAGTACCTGTCTGGTGCTATAGAAAGGACTTCCAGTACTGCTGCCCAGAACCCATCCTACTGGATCACCAGGGATGGAAGAACAATGTTGCTGTCAGGTAGCAGCATCATAACTTCGTCACATCCCCCCCTTCACCCTAGACCACCAGGTTATTGTTATCTGTGTTTTATTTATATTCAATCTATGCATTTTATATGTTTGAATTTGTACAAGTTTTTTTTAAATAGCGAAACTGCGAAGCATGTATGGGAAGGGGTTTATGAGGGAGGACAGCCATACCACTGAAAGCCAAAATCTAAAGATTGATAAATCTTCTTTTGCTTATCTTTTATATATGATTTTCAATTAATTTAGATATTCGTATCTTTTCTTGCCTTGGTCTGCGAAGTTCTTTCACAAAACTTTAGAAGCTGATCAATAACGATAGAGCAGTATGTGCCATAAACAGTACAAATACTTGTTTGTTGTGAAGATTATAAGATAATGATACTTAAGCATTTGGTATAAGGTTTATAGTTCTGGTACTTGAAACTGTCTAGAATTGTTACACATCCTCTCGTCAGTTCGTTTTCTTTTTGCACATACCAAACTAATCCTTGGTCCTCTTAACTTTTCTTGGAAGTGTTAAAACCCTTGGTATCAGGGCGGAATAGCTCACATACCTCCATGTGATTTACTGTGAGGAGAATTCAGCTTTGTGTTTGGCACAGAGAGTTTCCAACATTGTGCAATTAAGATAAGAGAACAGAATCTTGTTTCCAAATGTAGATCACTCCTACTCAGGAGGGAGGAAGTAAGGTATAGATTGCTTCTTGTGTAAGGGTCACGGTTGACTTATACATTACTGGTCTGAAGGCCATTTACAAAGTTTTATGTCCAGTCCTGGCTTTTTTGGTTCAGCTTAAGGTCATCTTGAGATCTTAGATGCTTCTAATTTGTGTCACGCCAATGAGTAAAGCACCATTCCAGCAAACTAACCTAAAGCAGAATTTCCTTTTTAAAGTATAGAATAAAATAACTATACACTTGTTCCTTTGACAATCTCCTGTGTGTTCTTAGAGAGACCCCATTTTATATACCAATAATTTCACGATTACTCATTTGCTATCACATATTACTACTTTGTTCATAATGTTCCTGGTATTTATCTTCTCAGGGCTTTTATAAGGGGGCACTTGTATTGGACCCACTAGTACAAAGGGTCCACCACTAGATATTTAAAAAAAAAAAATAGGAGAGGACATACAGTGCATCCGGAAAATATTCACAGCGCGTCACTTTTTCCACATTTTGTTATGTTACAGCCTTATTCCAAAATTGAATAAATTAATTTTTGTCCTCAAAATTCTACACACAGTACCCCATAATGACAACGTTTGAGATTTTTGCAAAATTAATAAAAAAAAGAAAATCACACGTACATAAATATTCACAGCATTTGCCCAATACTTTGTTGAAGACTTTTGGCAGCAATTACAGCGCAAGTCTTTTTGAATATGATGCCACAAGCTTGGCACACCTATCTTTGGGTAGTTTCGCCCATTCCTCTTTGCAGCACCTCTCAAGCTCCATCAGGTTGGATGGGAAGCGTCGATGCACAGCCATTTTCATATCTCTCCAGAGATGTTCAATCGGATTCAAGTCTGGGCTCTGGCTGGGCCACCCAAGGACATTCACAGAGTTGTCCTGAAGCCACTCCTTCGAAATCTTGGCTGTGTGCTTAGGGTCGTTGTCCTGCTGAAAGATTAACTGTCACCCCAGTCTGAGGTCAGGAGCACTCTGGAGCAGGTTTTCATCCAGGATGTCTATGTACATTGTTGCATTCATCTTTCCCTCTATCCTGACTAGTCTCCCAGTTCCTTCCGCTGAAAAGCATCCCCACAGCATGATGCTGCCACCACCGTGCTTCACTGAAGGGATGGTATTGGCCTGGTGATGAGCGGTGCCTGGTTTCCTCCAAACAGACTGCCTGGCATTCACGCCAAAGGGGTTCAGTCTTTGTCTCTCATGGTCCGAGAGTCCTTCAGGTGCATTTTGGCAAACTCCAGGTGGGCTGCCATGTGCTTTTTACTAAGGAGTGGCTTCCTTCTGGCCACTCTACCATGCAGGCCTGATTGGTGGATTGCTGCAGAGATGGTTGTCCTCCTGGAAGGGTCTCGTCTCTCCATAGAGGAATGCTGTAGCTCTGACAGAGTGACCATCGGGTTCTTGGTCACCTCCCTGTCTAGGGCCCTTCTCCCCCAATCGCTCAGTTTAGACGGATAGCCAACTCTAGGATGAGTCCTGGTGGTTTCGAATTTCTTTCATTTACGGATGATGGAGGCCACTGTGCTCATTGGGACCTTCAAAGCAGCAGATATTTTTCTGTACCCTTCCCCAGATTTGTGCCTCAAGACAATCCTGTCACGGAGGTCTACAGACAACTCCTTGACTTCATGCTTGGTTTGTGCTCTGACATGCACTGTCAAGTGTGGGACCTTATATAGACAGGTGTATGCCTTTCAAAATCATGTCAAATAAACTGAATTTACCACAGGTGGGACTCCAGTTAAGCTGTAGGAACATCTCAAGGATGATCAGTTGAAACAGGATGCACCTAAGCTCAATTTTGAGCTTCATGGCAAAGGCTGTGTATACTTATGTATATGTGATTTCTTAGTTTAATTTTTTTTTATAAAATTTGCAAAAATCTCAAAAAAAACTTTACACGTCATTATGGGGTATTGTGTGTACAATTTTGAGGATGAAAATGAATTTATTCCATTTTGAAATAAGGCTGTAACATAACAAAATGTGGAAAAAGTGACGCACTGTGAATACTTTCCGGATACACTGTAAGAGCGCTCAGATTTCAGTCCCATGGAGTCCTTGTTACAGTTCAGTTCTTAAAAAAAGAGAGGGCCTGATTCAGAGCCGGACGCTCTGACCAGAGCGCTCGCTCTGAATCAGGGCCCTCCTACCTAAAAATGGAGCGGCCTCCTGGCCGCTCGCATAGCTGTGGGTGACCACCCACATCGGGTACCCACATTAGAGACGATCAGCACACCAAATTGAATGCAAAAAAAGTCTTTATAAAGCACATAGCTGCATAACTAGTTCCGTAATTGGAATACAAATAAAGTAGCCACGCAACCATAATAATAACATTATTTACCTAATGAGAGCGCATAAAGTAGGGGATGAAGCGGACTAAAACGGATGAACAGATGTGATCTATCAGTATAATACATGCTAATAATCCCACAAACAATACATATAGAATACATAAAAAGAAAAAGTTAAGGCAAAAAACTGATTATAAAAAAGATTATAAAAACCAAGAAAGGCTTAATTCCTCATTTAAACCAACTGGAGAAATTGATTTCAAATCATAGATCCATCTAGCCTAACATTGCAACAGACTCCTATTTCGATCACCCCCTCTTCTCATTGGTGGAATTTGATCTATAGGCATGACTTTAAAGTCCAATGGGCTATGTTTCATTTCCACAAAGTGTCTCGCTACCGGGGGAGTATTGCCGTCCATACTAATAAAGGCTTATTTAGTTTACTTTATTGCAATTACGGAACTAGTTATGCAGCCTTAGCGGTTGCTTAGTTACGCTGGCTATGGCTTGCGTTCCATTGTACAGGAAATTGGACAGAATGTCACTTCCGGTAACACCACGCAGTATGTAGTGAGATCCCAGCGGGATTACACAGGTGAGCGCGTTTGTTGTGGATGATTGTGGCTGTTGACGGATGGCCAGGTGTGTATATCAGATAGAGCTGGCTCTGTATGCATTATGCTGCCCCAGGAGGAAAGTGCACGTATGCACCGAAACGGCTGCTGTCGGGCATGGGCATCGGGTTGCTTACCCTGATCATTGTTCTCAACATGAAGCTATGAGTATTCAATTTATATGGGAAGTGTTTCCCTTGTTTTCATACAGTTATTACAGTGTCTGTGCACGTTTGGAAGCTTTGTGGAACTGATTATGGGATACATGCTATGTGCTTTATAAAGACTTTTTTTGCATTCAATTCGGTGTGCTGATCGTCTCTAACAGGACTGCTGCTATTAACCAAGTTTAAGGTCATGCACCCACCGGTATACTTAGTTTGAGTGTGCAAGTTTCTCTGTTTTATTTATTTATATATATATATATATATATATATATATATATATATACTGTATATTAGGATTTTGCTACTGCTATATTCCATCTGCTGGGTCTGCCATATGTTATAATACAGCTTTCATACAATAGAGGATGCAAGGCAGAGAGAAGAAAACCTATGGGAGTTTCACATCCAGTCTGTATGCCATAAATTGGATATCCTTGTCCTTTTTATATTTGGTATCGGTGGCAGAATAACATATCTGCTTATATGTTACCTTTATGCATACTCTCCTTGCTTGGCTAGTATGAATCTTGAGTATTGTTTGTCATTGTAATTTGTAAGTACGTTTTTTGTATTTGTTTTTTGTTCTGTACTGCAGATCCCAAACTCTGCCATTACAGTCCAGGTTTTAAGGATATTCATGCTTGAGTCCAGATGGTTACATCAAAATAGGTACTAAGTCACCTATGCTCAAGCATGGATATCCTTAAAACATGGACTGTAATGGCAGAGTTTGGGAACATCTATGCATGTTTTGTAAACTTTTGCAAAAAAAAAAAAACCCAATAAAATAAACACTATTAACATTCCACCTTCTGGAATTATAAGTAGATTTATCACCCTGAACAAATAGTTCTAATTCAAAATATACTACCAACATATAATGCTTTCTATTTGTACTAGTGATACTTCGTTTTATTAGGAGTCAACCAAATCCAGGATTTGGCTGGGAATTCTTCCTGATACTAAGGGCATTCAGCAACTGGGCCAATGACAAATCTTTACTGGTCAGCCAGTAGAATGCAGAATTTTATATGAGGACACACAGAGGATAATTTGCGAATTGCAGACACTGTGGCACCACATTGCTTGTTCACTGTATATAAAAAAAGAGTGCCTACTTGTCCTTCATGTGTATTTTAAAGCAAGCGCTTACATCACAGACTTTGGAAGCACCTAATCAGCGGGTAGGACCGACTGCCTTAGTTACACTCAACTCCTCCAAATGACCTGTAAAACCTTTTGCCCCACATGGAAGGTGGCTGTCTTGCTCTCCGAATCTAAACCCCGGCTTCACTTGTGCAAAAGTAGGAGCATGTTGCCTTACAAGTTTGGATTGGTTATTGAACCTAAAGCTGGGTACACATTTGCCAATGTATACCCAGTGCGATATCGCCATTGACTGGACCCCGTATGTGGCAAGTGCATATACACTACGGCCCTGCAGTAGGCCCTGTGTCGGCCCTGCAATGTGTACCCATATCATGGGTACACTCTAGAGTCTCTAGACTATGTACCAGATATGTCGCTCCAATCCGCGGGATCGGACAACATATCATCTAGTGTGTGCCCACCTTTAGCGTTATCACTGCATCACTAAAATTACAGTTGTAAATTGAACATTAACCACTTGCCTGGCATGGTTGCAATTTTCCGACCACACCAGGCAGTTCTTTATCTGCTCTGGTCGCAAAAATTTCAACCAGTCAGATAAACATGAGGGCGGCTGCAAGAAGAGAATCTTCCCACAGCTGCTGCTCTCAGACGGACCTTCTGGTCCTTCTGCTTGCCAGCACCCTCTCCCCCTGTGTCTGCTGTGCTGCTGATCACTGCTGATCGGTCAGCAAAGCCGGACCCCCCACCCAGCGGCTGCAAAGATTAGCCACCGCTGGGAAAAAGTTAATTAACCTCCCCCCTCACCCCCTCAGTGTACCTGGTGTCTGAAACCGGTGTCAAATTGAAAGTCGCAATGTTTCCGATATTCGGATGTTTGAAAAAACAATTATTTATTTTTTTTACTAAATCTTTTTTTTTTTAATGAAATAATTTTGGATAAATTGAAATAGATGTTCCTCACCTAATTCACTCATAAAAAAAGACAATTTCAGAGGGGTTTTTAGAAAACTTGACGATTTCTTTGAGTGGTTAAGGCTCCTCCTGCTTAAAGCAGACTTTATATCTATACACGATGACACTGCAAACAGATACTGTAATTCAGTGATTTTCAACCCTTTCAACTCGAGGCACACTACACAAGATTTGAAAATTGCTAAAGCACACCGTGCGGTGATGCAATGTGTGTGACCATTGAAGAATCATAAACATTGGCTTCTACATAAAAAAATACACACACATTGGCCTCCACAGGATTAACACACACTACATTGGCCTCCACAGGATTAACACACACTACATTGGCCTCCACAGGATTAACACACACATTGGCCTCCACAGAATTAACACACACTACATTGGCCTCCACAGGATTAACACACACTACATTGGCCTCCACAGGATTAACACACACTACATTGGCCTCCACAGGATTAACACACACTACATTGGCCTCCTCAGGAACAAAACACACTACAGTAGAAGTGCGCTGAGCTGAATGCTGCGGCACACTTGACAACAGCTCGCGGCACACTAGTGTGCCGTGGCACAGTGGTTGAAAAACGCTGCTGTAATTGAACAGATGCCATATAAATAAAAATGTTATACTGTACTGCAGGGATGGGGAACCTCAGCCCCAGGGGCCGTACAAGGCCCCCCGGAATCATTTGGTATGGCCTTCTGAACTTTTTTGTGCTAGCCTCATCTGGCTAGCAGGGGGTGTAGAATGAGACCCTGCAGACAGAATCTATGGAGCAGTGCCGCCTGGAGCATCCTTAGGACGCTTCAGACAGTCACACCGCTGCCCTTACAGCTCCCCGGAGCATCCTGAGGATGTTCCGAATACTGCTGTAATCACCAGCAATTGTTGCCCCCGCCCCATGTGACATCACACGGAGGGGGAGTGGCCTGCATCGGATCCGCGAACAGTGTTATATATATCAAAATGGCCCTCGGCAGAAAAAAGGTTCCCCACCCCTGCTGTACTGTATAGATTTTTATTTATCCCCATTTTTGCATACATGCATGAATTTAGCCATTGTTTGGACAGATATAAACTTATTCATGAGGACTAATGAGAGTGTGAACAGCCTTTGCCCAGCAATCAGACTGTAGGAAGTATTTCACATTTCAGGCTTCTGATGGAATGATCATATGGGAATAGTATTACAAGTTTTTTGCCAATTTACATAGTGACATGTCTCCTGATTGAATTCATTAGCCGCGTGAGGCATTATTGCATGCAGGGCGGGTGCTAGGGTGTCCGGCATCCCCCTGCAAACAAGAAATTTGCACCCTCTTACAAATATGTCCTCTTTGCTTTGCTGTGTATGTGTATCTCATTCTGCCTTAGTACAGATGTTGTCAATATATAAATATTTTTTTTTTTGCACTGGTTCACTTGTTTGGTAACACTGTATCACCTCATTGGAATATATTAATTTATTCTTATCAAGAAAATATCTGGTACGCATATAAGAGTTATTTGTTGTATGTCCACCATATGTTCACTCAATATATTACACTATTAGGCGCCTTTCTCTCTCTCCTACCTTTTCAGATTTACATGGCTGTCTTGCTCAAACCAGCATTCTGAAGGAAAAGCAGCCATCTCTTATTTACTGAGAAGTGTGTTGTTCTTTTTTTGGACACATTGGAACACTGGCCCTGATTCAGAGCCGGACGTTCTGACAGAGCGCTCGCTCTGAATCAGGGCCGTTCTTTTTTTTTTTTTTTTTTAGAACAGTCACCTGGCCGCTCGCATAGCTGTGGGTGACCACCCACAGCTATAGCGAGCGGCCAGGAAGATGGTCGCGATGGTCAAAACCATCGCGACCATCGGGCTTGCGACGAGACCCTTATGGTAGGGTCTCGTTGCCGCAAGCCCCAGAGAGATTTCGGCTCTAACAGAGCCGAAATCTCTCACACTGACATCACTCGTGATGTCAGTGGGGCCGCCCCCAAACGGAGGCGTTCACATGGGAATGCCTCCGTTTGGGCAGCCACTCCCCCGGCCCGCCCACCAAAGGGGGCGTGCTGTCACTCAACATCGACAGCACGCCCCCTTTGGTACGAGACCCGGAGCGACGGATTGCCCGTCGCTATCCGGGTCTCGCGCATGCGGAACTGGCCCACCATCGACCCGGTTGCGAGCGCACAGCGCTTGCGACTGGGTCAGAATCAGGCCCACTGTTTGAACACTATCTGACTCTCTCAGAAAAATTACCAGGAAGCGCCAAGTGCCTAGACTACACTAGCTGGAGTACCTGGCGTTGCCCGGGATTTTAAGAATGTTTGTTTACACATCATCCTCCAACAAACCTCTCCTTAGGCAGGCCTCACGAAAAGTGTGACAAACTTTCCCATCCACAGTAGTAAGGTCTTCGAAGGAAGTAGGACCTGTAACGCGATGTAAAGCTAACTTGTCGGATGTACAGGGTAAACACAGCCAAGCAGTGGCCTAACGTCATCCCAGGTGCCCGGAGGCAATATAAATTTTGGTGCCCCCCCACCCCCCAAATTAAAATGTACCACCCCCCCAGCATCTGTGCCAGCCACAGCTGCCGCCGCCCCCTGTGCAGTTCCTTTTATACAGTGCCCCCAGTAGTGGTCCCCCTATGCAGTGCCCTCAGTAGAGGTCCCCCTATGCAGTGCCCGCCTATGTAGTGCCCCCCCAGTAATGGTCCCCCTATGCAGTGCCTCCAGTAGTGGTCTCCTATGCAGTTCCCCCAGTAGTGATCCCCCTATGCAGTGCCTCCAGTAGTGCCCCTTATACAGTGCCCCCAGTAGTTGTGCCCCTATGCTGTGCTCCCAGTAGTGGTCCCCCTATGCAGTGCCCCCAGTAGTAATAATGCCTCTGGTAAAAATGCCCCTAAAAGTAATGCCCCCTGTAGTAGTTACCCCAGTAGTAATGCCCCCTGCAGTGCCCCCAGTAGTAAGGGCCCCTGTAGTGCCCCAGTTGTAGTTCCCCCAGTAGTAAGGCCCCTGTAGTTCCCCCAGTAGTAAGGCCACTGTAGTGCCCTCATAGGATGCCCCCAGTAGTAAGGCCCCTGTAAAGCCCCCAGTAGTAACCCTCCCACGCACACACGCGCACACACACACACACACAGCTCCTCGGAGCTATGAGAGTGACGAAGTCTTACGAAGAAATATGTAGTGGAGTGGCTTGGTGTTTTGGATTGTGCAGAGGTACCAGTTCCCGGAGAAGTCCTTGGAGACGTCCAGATTACAGACCGGGTGACTGCCTATGCTTATTATTGTGCTGTTTACGCTAGCGGTGGCTCTGACTGCTTGTTCTGGTACGCGCATTGTCATTTTTAAAGATTGCAATAAAATATTGTTATACTTTTAAGCACGATGTGGCACCCCCTTTCTATGTTTTCATTATAGTGTTGTTGCCGGTTCTATTCGGGGGTTCTTATATTGGGGAAGACGCCGATCCATTTCAGATGTAGGATCTCTGCTTCACAATCCCACTTTCATATGTGAGGAATTGGTTATAAGACGCTGTTTGTGCAATCACTTGTGGGACTCATTCTCTGGACATTGGTATTGTTCTAAATTCTGAATTAAGCGCACTAATTACCTGTGTGTATATGTGCATGTGTGTGTGTGTGTGTGTGTGTATATATATATATATATATATATATATATATATATATACACACACACACACATATTCCTCTGCAATACAATATTTGTGAGGTCTGTCACATACTGTTGTGTACTGCACTCTGCCATATTTAGGCAACAGGTTCCTGCAGCTTACCTAAGCATAAGACAGGACCAGTATATTGCTCCCTGTTAGTATTTATACATACTCATGGTTGCTTTGTACTCAGGGCCTGATTCAGAGCCGGTCGCTCTGACAGAGCGCTCGCTCTGAATCAGGGCCGGTCTTTTTTTTTTTTTTAGAACGGCCTCCTGGCCGCTCGCCTAGCTGTGGGTGACCACCCACAGCTATAGCGAGCGGCCAGGAAGATGGTCGCGATGGTCAAGACCATTGCGACCATCAGGCTTGCGACGAGACCCTTGTGGTAGGGTCTCGTTGCCGCAAGCCCCAGAGAGATTTCGGCTCTAACAGAGCCGAAATATCTCCCACTGACATCACTCGTGATGTCAGTGGGGCCGCCCCCAAACGGAGGCGTTCACATGGGAACGCCTCCGTTTGGGCAGCCACTCCCCCGGCCCGCCCACCAAAGGGGGCATGCTGTCACTCAACATCGACAGCACGCCCCCTTTGTTGCGAGAACCGGAGTGATGGAGTGCCCATCGCTATCCGGGTCTCGTGCATGCGCACGAAGGAGCCGGCTCCGTCGTGCGCATGCGCACTGGCCCACCATCGACCCGGTTGCGAGTGCACAGCGCTTGCGACCGGGTCTGAATCAGGCCCTCAGTACAATATTGTGCGTCTTTTACCCTGCAGACGTTTCTGACAAGGGCAATGAACACATTCCTGTACCAGTGTCGCAATCTTGTAGATTATGTACTGCAGTTTTCGGTGAGAAGGTTGTGGTTCGGGAGGGGTTATGTGTGAGGTGTTATAATCCGCCAGGTTCCTCGAAACCCCCGACATCAGTATAGGAGCCACCTTGGGCAACTTTGTTGCATGTGCTGGCCTCTATTGTGGACCGCCTGGCGTTCCCGGCTGTTTTTTCTCCTATGGCGGTTCCACAGTAGCTCGTCCCTCCCTCACAGGGACTACCACTGGTTATGCAGACCCCTCCTGTACCTCAGCGGGCGGTAATTCCCTCTATGGGATTACCACAGGGTGGTCCTCCACCATGGGTGGATATTATCTCTAACTCAGTCCAGAGTCTGGCAGCAACCTCAACTTCTCTTCAGACCATGTTGCAGAGTGAGAAGCCCGTAAGACCAGCTAAGCATCCTGTGTTGTCATCTCAATATACACAGCTATCAGAGTCTGAGATATCTTCTGATGACAGAGAGGTTGCTGATGCCTCTAACCCTGACTCCCCTCGGCAAGAGGCAGAGCCTAAATCACGGATTAATATTCCTGCCTTGGTACGTGCGGTCAGATCCATATTGGTTATAGAGGATGACGAGCCAGTCCCTAACTCCAAACACCCCATTTTTAAACAGTTGAAGGTGACTCAGAAACGTTTGACCTCCTGTTACCCGTTTCCGGAGGCTCATTGTAAGAAGTGGCAATCTCCACCTGCAGTGGATTCACATGTTACATGGTTAATTAAAAGTGAAATGTTACCTATGCCTTCCATTTCTTCCTTAAAGTATCCTACGGATAAGAAGGTGGAAACTTGCCTGAAGTCTATATATTCTCTTTCAGGAGCTGTTGCCCACCCGTCGATGGCTATCTCCTTGGTAGCTAAGGCTATAGAGAGTTAAACCGATACACTAGAGGACTCTTTGGAAGTTCCACTGGATCAGGTGTCAGTGTTCGGCCATATTAGGGATGCGGCTGCATATATCGGTGAACCCGCTCTGGATGCTAGTTTATTGACGTCCAGGGTCTCGGCCGCGGCCGTGTCTGCTTGTCGTTCCCTGTGGTTACGCTATTGGAGTGCAGATGCCGATTCTAAAAAAGGCCTGGAGGCCTTACCCTATAATGGGGAGATTTTGTTAGGTCCAGACCTGCACAAGATTGTTGACACGTTAGCCAAATCAAAATCTGCATTTCTGCCCTTAGCATCTGCTGCTGCAAAGTCTCGATATCCTACTTTTAGGTCCTTTTTGTCCTCAAGGAAAAGCCAAAGGGCAGTCCTTTCCTAGGCAGTCCGCTGCCAAGAAAATTGCCAAGCCTAAGAAACAGGCCTGCAGCAGCCTCCAAACAGGAGGATAAACCCGCAGCCAGACGGGGCGGGCCTCCCTCTGGGGGACCCCAGAGTGGGAGGCTGACTTCTTCAGTTTGCCCGGTGCAGGTGTCAAACCACCAAGGATGCTTGGGAAAGAGAAGTTGTCTCTCAGGGGTACACTCTCTCATACCTTCGAAGGCCTCCCCACCAATTTTTCTGCACAGGCCCTCCTTCAGACAAAACCAAGGCCTTGCAGGTCCAGAAAGCCATACAGTCCTTGCTGCAAGCAGGGGTAATTATACCAGTTCCACTACTGTATCTCAACGAGGGACTGGTTATTATTCCACTCTCTTTCTTGTTCAGAAACCGATTGGGTCTCCTTGTCCTATCCTCAACCTCAAAGCTCTGAGCAAGTTCCTCAGGGTACCCAGGTTCAGGAAGGAAACCTTGCGATCCATCGTACTGGCTATGGAACCTGGGGATTACATGGTATCACTGGACATGCATCCCTACATGTTCCCATAATGCCTTCTCACCACTGTTAATTGCGGTTTGCTATGCTGCAACAACACTTGGCCTATCCACGGCTCCAAGGGTATTTACCAAAATTATGGCTGTCATGGCAGTCCATCTGCGGAGTTAGGGTATCCGGCTCCTACCATATCTGGACGAACTCCTCTTGTTGGCAAGTTCTCCAGAGGTTCTTTACCACCACCTGCAACTGGCAGTTGCTTGTCTACAGGCGCCCGGTTGGTTAATCAATTGGCAGAAGTCCTCCCTAATTCCCTCACAGAGGATGGTTCATTTGGGAGCCCTTCTGGATTTTCACCAGCAGAGAATCTTTCTAACTGCAGAAACGAATTACCCCACAGGATCAGGGTTCAGATGATGGTACTCTCTCTGGAGGTGCGCCTATCTCTGTCTTGGTGGCTATTGACGTCTCATCTAACCAAGGGTCGCCCCTTTTGGATCCCGGACTGGATACTCCTAACAACGGATGCCAGTCTTCGGGGATGAGGCGCAGTGACCGGTCCACACTCCTTTCAGGGCCGGTGGACAATGGAAGAGGCATCCCTGCTCATCAACATATTGGAACTTTGGGCTGCGTACAGAGCCCTCATGATGGCAAAGCATTCTTCACGGAAAGCCTGTGCAAGTCCAGTCCGACAACGCCACCACAATGGTGTACATCAACCATCAAGGAGGTACTCGAAGTCTGGCAGCAATGGCAGATGTGTCACGCATTCTGACATGGGCAGAATCTCATCTCCCGACCATTTTGGCAGTGTTCATTCCGGGAGTTCTCAATTGGGAAGTGGACTTCCTCAGCCGTCACGATGTGCATCCAGGGGAATGGTCTCTTCACTAAGAGGTGTTTCAACTCCTAGTGGACAGATGGGGGTCTCCCAGAGGTGGACCTCATTGCCTCCCGACACAATCACAAGTTACCAGTATTCGGGTCTAGAACAAGCGTTGCCAAAGCAAGCCTGGCGGATGCTCTGTCAGTAAAATGGACCTTCCGGTTTGCATACTGGTTTCCTCCAGTCTCCCTGCTTCCTCAGGTTCTTCGGAAGTTCAAGCAAGATGGAGACACTGTCCTACTGGTGGCTCCAGCTTGGCCCAGACGTCATTGGTACTCAGATCTTCGGAGTCTCTCCATCGACACTCATTTCCTGCTGCCACAACATCCGCACCTGTTGTCTGAGGGTCCTTGCCTTTACCCGGACCTGGATCGTCTGTCTTGGACGGCGTGGCTCTTGAGACATCCCTCCTAAGGTCCAAAGGATTCTCTAGCTCGGTCATCAACACGATGCTTAGAGCGCGTAAGCCTGCCTCCGCCAGGATCTACCACAGAGTGTGGCATACTAATTTCCAGTGGTGTCCTACAAGAGGTTACGACCCTCAGGTGTTTCGGTTTTCCAGAATCCTGGCTTTCCTTCAAGCTGGATTGGACCTCGGCCTTCGCCTGGCCTTGTTGAAAGTGCATGTCTCTGCACTGTGTGTGGTTCCAACGTAGAATTGCTCTGCTTCTGGATATACACACTTTCCTACAGGGCGTCCTCCGGATTCAACCTCCCTTTGTCCCCCCAGTGGCTCCTTGGGATTTGGCAGCAGTTTTTCGGGCCCTCCAGGGTCCACCATTTGAACCACTAGATTCAGTGGAACTTAAGGGGTTAACAGCTAAGACTCTTCCTTCTGGGTACCGCATCTGCCAGGAGGGAATCAGAATTGGGAGCGCTCTCATGTCGTCCTCTTTTTTTGATCTTTCACCAGGACAGGACGGTGCTTCGTACTCACCCTGAGTTCCTTCCTAAGGTTGTTTCTAGTTTCCATGTTAATCAGGAAATTATAGTAGCGGCCTTTCTATCACCAGACCTCTCGGCAGGTGAGGCCTCATTGCATGTGGTCCGCGCCCTCAGTATTTATGTGTACCATACCAGTTCTCTTTGGAGATCAGACTCCTTGTTTGTGCTCTATGTCTTTCACAAGAAGGGATGGCCAGCCAAAAAACAGACATTGGCTAGATAGCTTCGTTTGACTCTCTCAGAGGCTTACACGCAGGCAGGCTTGCCTGTTCCGACTTCTGTTAAGGCTCATTCTACTCGGTCTATGGGTCCTTCATGGGTAGCTTGCCGTGGCGCCTCGGCTGCTCAGCTTTGTAAGGCGGCCACGTGGTCTTCTGCCCAGACCTTTCTGAGGTTCTATGTATTAGATACCTTCGACTCTCAGGATGCTTCCTTTGGGCGCCGGATTCTCCTTTCAGCGCAGGAGCGTCCCCACCCTTAAAAGGCTTTGGGCCATTCCCAGGGTCTCCCTGTGGAGCCTATGGACCCTGGAGAAAAATATTCGAGTTATGGTAAGAACTTACCTTTGTTAACTGGTCACCGATTTCCTATCTCCTTCTATGTGAGTGTGATTCTTGAGTGTTCCAGTATTCCTTCTCTCTTATCCTCCTCCGGCCTTTGGCTTTATACCAACTGAGGTGCCCCTGACTTGGGGGCACGGTATAGGGAGAGTGGACCCAGTGCATCCTGGGAGCTGAAAGCTTTAACTGCGTGGTGCCCGGATTGGTTCCCATCACCTACACCCAAGGTCTCCCTGTGAACCCTACGGACTTCGAAGAAAGAGAGTGAACAAAGATAATTTCTTACCATAACTCCCATTATGTCACTAAGATAATTTGCAATTTATTATGGAGTTATTCAACAAATAAATTTGGATTTGGTAGCTTTTGGAAACAAATCTGTATTTGGTACATTTTGGCATTAATCTTCAATTTAAAATACATGTAGAACTACAGTAGTTCCATTATACTACAATGAACTTTTGACTAACTATTATTTATTTTATTTATTATTTTACTTAATAGCAAGTATTGCCTTATATAGTTTATTTTTAAGTTAAAAGAAAGGTCACTTCTCTGTTAACACATTCTTTTTTTTTTTTTTTTATATGCACAATGAACACAATGATATTATTCAGTCATCATAAACAACTGAGGGATTCTCATCATCATTTTCTTGTACTTCTGTACTACCCTACAATGAGGGCCCGATTCAGCTTGGATCGCTATTTGCAATCGCAGCTGCTAATATGCACGCAGTTGAACAGCGATCGCAATGCCCTCGCAGCACTGCACAGGGACGCCCACTGTAAATACACACATCCGTAATACTTGGCAGAATAGCGAAACCATAAGTACAGCCGAGAACCATCACTTGCACAAGCTCTGACCTTACTCAGGAATTGCTTACTTTAGCGTACGCTATGAGACCTCAGGCTTCATAGGCTTTCGCAGTGGTTTATTTATGCATACCCCTCCGAACGCACTGGCACGCCTGCGTTCGGCCGACCACCTCCCCATCACCACCCGCAAACGAAACTTCCTATCAATCACTCTGCGATGGGTCCGCGTAGCCTCTGCAATCGCTGTCCCGATCACAGTGGCTGGTTTGCGCATGCGCAGAACGCAGCAGTCGGCGGATTGCATGCGTATTAGCAACTGCGTTCCAAGCTGCATCAAACCCTGTGTTTGTAAAATGGAAACTGGTTTACATCTTTGTACCCCATGGCTGCTAGCAGTGACGCCATTTCTTTATTTTTAGCCTCTTGCACATGAATGTTACACTGCGCTTCCTTTATGTGTGCTATCACAAGATCATACCTCAATCCCCGTTTATCATCTTGTGTTGACAGACAGGTTCCACACTATAAGCAGAAAAACGTCCAACCAACCCTGACTTGCCTGAATTGTCAGTCTTTTAGCCTCACTCATTTTTAACCTTTTTGTGGTTGGTACTGATTATTGTGCTACTTCTTGTCAGTGTTAATAGGTGAATAGGTTGATGGGAGCTGTGTGGGAAGATCTTTATGGGAGCTGATAGGGTGGATAAAAGTGTTAATGGCTGCTGGGAGGGTGAAAATTCCACCAATGAAGCTGAAACATTATTTGGTACCTTTTACTATGAAACGCTGACTGGATGTGGTACTTATTTCTATAAAATGCCATTTTCCAAGATCTGTACCAAAGGAAAAGCTGGTAGCTTGGATCTGGAAGTAATATTCTACACCTAGTCAACATTGTGCTGCCACTTAGAACCCATTTAACATTTTTTGGGGATTTGGTACTTTTTGGAAACAAGCTCCACAGTGTGTACTGTTGACCTATTGACCACCCGTACACTGGCTGCAGGGACCGCAGACACTGACATCTCAACTGGGCTTGCAAATTTAAATGACTACCCAGTTGTGATGTCTGGTCAGACATCGAGTGGCCAATTGGTAAGTGTGTATAGCTTACCTATCGGCGCAACGGCCTGTCGGCTGCTCTATCTTTTAAGTGTGTACCCAGTTTTTCTCCAGAGTCATTCAATGCAAGTAAGGAGAACAAATTAGTACTAATTAGTTGCTTAGTTGGTTTGTTGTGCATGCTTGTGGTGCATGATTGGTAAACTGGAATGGAGCATTGATGCTATATATCATAATCTGTAAGAAAGTCACCAGTTTGTGCCAAGTATCTGACTAGAGCCTTATAGAAATAATGAAAATTATAATTTAAACTACTTCCCAGGGACATTGTGCAAATATGCCATTTTTATCCAAGAGAATAGATAAAGGCCTGTATTCAATATTTGAGTGAAAAGTCTGTGTTGGACTATTCGCTCCACATCGGAGATTTTCTGGGGATAAAGTATCGGGCGCGTGCCCGCTTTATCCCCGTATTCAATTTGGAACAGGAGCCTGCGGAAAGGTAAATATCTGGAAAAATATTTTCGGGAATTCATCCTGGGACCCCCCTAATGATGTCCAGACATGGCGGATCACTGTGGGTACCCCCGTTTAACCATGCAGAATGTGTTCTGCGTTTTTAAATAGCCGCAGCAGGTGTTTTTTCCCGACATTGAAGAAGTGATGCAGCAGAGCACTTAGGTTTTTTTTATCGTTTTTAAAAGTGTTCCCATCAAATTTGGGGTACATGGAAATGGGTACTAGCATATTTTTAAGTCCCTAAACTAATTTTTTAAAAATTCAGCAAAAATGCATCTGCCACTAATAGCCTATTCTAGAAAACACCTGCTGCATACTTACAGAATACTCCTGAACCTATTTTTGGAATTTTAAAACACTGTTCCCCATTTTTTTTTTTTTTTTACCCCAAAATGAAAATATATTTTTTGGGGTGTCCCTATTTTTTTTTTTTTTTTACTTTTTTTGACACATTTTATTCCCAGGGGTGCAGGCTATTTTTTTTTAAGGGAGAATATACAATATTGCATAGGCAAATGAAGAAGAAAATTCCCTTTGTGGGGCACTCTTTTGTGATAAATCTTATGATATGATAGAAATTGTACAAAACTTAACTTTTATTAGATACCTGCTATAAAATATTTTGTGATATATATGATATATATCACAATAGGTGCCTATAGGCAAAAATTGAATAATAAAGATAATAAAATGATGGACGAAAATATACACAAAAGAAGTATTGACCTTAAAATAATAGGGTACTTCTTATGGTTCCAGACACAAGATTATAACTCAGAAATGTCAGTGGAAGAACTCCACAGGAAAAATACATGTTGACGAAACCATGGGCAATAGCTGGAATATTCAAATTATTTCTAATATGTACAACACATGTGATATAGCCTCTTGGGGTCCGTAATATATTACCATCAATTATCACAGTGATATTACATATATCCCTAGAATGAGGTAGTGAAAAAGGTTTGATTATAAATCAATATTGCATATATCCCTATTTTAGCAGCAAAGGAAGGCAGTTGTACTAAATAGAACTGAGTAATAATCAGTTAATGGTATTGTACATACATTATCAGTACACATATATCATAGCCTATCACAGTAGTATCGCACATATCCTAAAAATAAGGTAATGAGAAAGATTTAATAGGATCTAATTGTAGACCAATATTGCACATAACCCTGGTATCAGCAGCAAAGGAAGGCAATAATCCTAATAAGAGTGGTAATAAATTAATGACATATTTCCCTTTATATTGCACGTAACCCTGGTATTGGTAGCAAAGGAAGACAACAATTCTTAATTATAGACCAATATTGCACATGACCCTAGTATCAGCAGCAAAGGAGGACAATAATCTTGATCAATATAAGTGGTCATTAATCATTGATATTACACATCTCCCTTTATATTATTGCACGTAATCCTGGTATTAGCAGCAAAGAAGGACAATAATTCTTAACAAAATAAAAATAGTAATTAATAAACAATGTAGCACATCTTCCTTCATGTAATAGCTACCATAGGGAAAAAGGTATACTACTGTCCATATTAATAAATTTATATTGCAAGGAGTTCCTTCTGATAAATGATATAAATATGTATTATCTTCTGTGAACAGAATTAATCAACATTAAAACAGGTTCTTAGTTTCTAACTGAAACACAGGATTTATATATTTGGAATAAGTAATAGTAAGGCATATAGGTGCTTCCCACTTCTACTTTCACCTGTTGTACTTACTCTCAAGCATTGGACAGGTGATGAGAGAGTGGGGGCTAAATGCCCACAGAAAGTAAAGTGTAGTGGTGGGTTGTTAAGTATCTAAGTAACGGGAGTTAGATAGCCCCTGGTGCCTCTGGTATTGCAGGAGTTAAATCCACCCAGATCAGTCAAATCGCCACCAGAAATAGAAAAAGTAAATAAGATACCTGTGCAGAAACCTGCCTGCTACTGAGCGTCTGGAAAACGGAGTTGGGAGTCCCGATTCAGCTACATATCAGCTGTTTGTCTAATGGATTCTAATAAACCCGCAATGTGCTAAACAAACAGCCGTCCTGTCTGAAGCTCCGTATAGTACAAGGAGTCAGCAATGGTGTAAGGCGCGTGTGCGTGGTCAGCTGACCGGGTCCCTGATAGGAAGTGTAAGGGTTGACGTGCGTTTCGCCGAATAAGGCTTGCTCACAACGAGACACCATGTTTCCATGGTCACAGAGTCCTGCTTAAAAGATGTCTTCAACCAGTGAGCATTCAATTTAGAGTGATTGACATACTATTAAGCCATTCAGGGCATAGTATTAGTTGCAGCTCACTACTGGTTCATGCTAATTGATTGGCAGCTCTATTAACCAATCCTATAATAAAAAGAACGCAGTAAAGTAAAACAGCATAGAAATAGCTTTAGAATTTTTACCATAAGTCATGATAAAAGTAGCTCTTATCAGTGTGCATATATGTTTGAAATAATAAGCATGTTGTTTGACATGTAATACGGTAATATTATATCGGTTGCTACCTGCAAATAATTAATATTACTTGATAGACAACCAAAATGTCCAGTCACAGAATAAATAGAACATGGTAAAAAGCCAGCAAGAATTTAATTAATCCTTATGATAAAAATATCAAATATATTACTAAAAAAATCCATGATAGAAAAATATATAATTTTAATGATAAATTAGCGAAATGATAAATAGTAATTACTTATAAAGAACAGAAGATACATATTTAGGAGAATCAAAATCATATGAAACTCATGTCTATTATGAAACTACTCATAAATGTAATTGTGTAAAGTGTCATAAATTGTGATAAATTAGTGAAAAGTTAAAATAGTTTTAATTTAATTTTGATAAGAATATATATATATATGAAAATATATATATATAAAAAAAAAACCTGTATAATATAATATTATATATGTGTTTGAATGAGGTCCTAAATCTCTGAGTCGGTTGTTGCGGCCGCACGGTCGTAAGGTAAAAGGGGCCGGATATGCAAATGAAGTTGCGTCGTTAAGATGGGATCGTTAGCTGGACGAGCGAGGGGAGGTTGCGGCCGTAAGACTAAAAATACGCCCCCTTCTCGTTCGCAATACACGTCATCTCTGGGCATATAAGGATTAATCGAGACCATCGGAGCTGCTCGTAGAGCTTAAGGTTGACCATACCCTCTCTTAAGCACTACAATCTAGTCAGTGTAAAAACCTCCTATGTCACATGTGCCATGACACTACTTAGTTAATTATGCACTCCCATAAAACGCCGTTTCCATAGTCAGGCACGCCTGCGTTTGAATCTCCAATCCCCCGTTCACAAGCACCTTCCCCTGTTACCACCCACAAACGCCTCATCCTGTCACTCAAACTAACGACCTGGCTGTGTTCAAGGAGAGAGCAATAATAGCTGATGGTAATAGCTAGTTTGCGCACGCGCATTGCGAATTTTACGCATGCACAGTTTAGCGAACATCGGTGGCGTACGACCGAGCGGCCGCAACGACCGACTCTGAATGAGGTCCTTAGAGTGAATGTGATAATCAATGAATATTAGTGCATCTAAAAAAAATTATAATTAAAATGAAATAAAATAAAATAAAATTAGATTGTGATATCAGGGGAATTAACCTTTAAGATAAGAATCATATGAGAGTTCATAAAAAGGCATTGAAATTAATGTTCTCATTCATCCCATTGGGGGAAATACTACCCAATCTAAATGTCCAGTAACTTTCTTTTTTTGAAAGTTCTTTCATGACGTCTCCACCTCTGATACCTTAGTGCACAGCTTCCAAGCCAAACACTTTGAGATCTTTAACTGAACCACTAATGAAAGAAATGTTGCGCAACCGTCGTTAACTGTTTCATCTTCATCCTATCGGATTCGGCATGTCTAATATTACCCATGTGTTCATGTATGCGTTGTTACAGCATACGTGACGTGATCCCCACGTATTTCATTCCACAAGAGCACATGATACAGTAAATCACATTTTTGCTGCGACAGTTGACAAAGTGTTTTAATTGTATTTCATCTCCAAATTTATCCTTGATTGTTTTGATATTAATAATATGTTCACATATCTTGCAATTCCCACACGGGTGTGTCCCTATCGTTGCTAATTTTTCGGGGGATGCTTAGTATAGCGACTCATTAACAAATGATCTTTTAAATTCATCGAACGTCTCCAACTCATAGACACTGTTTTATCCAAATTGGCTTCAAGATCTGAGTCCGACAGAAGAATGTGTCAATATTTTTGAATTGAGTCTTTTATCTCCTTCCAAGAACTACAAAAATTACCAACAAATCTAATTTTATTGTTTTTATTAGACTTCTTCACCGTGCTCTCCATAGGTTTAGACCCTGCATAGATCAGACATTCCCGTTTAGTTTGAGATGCAAAGTTACAGGCTTTCTTGATGGTTCTGCCACTATACCCTCTCTCCTTTAGCCGTTTCATCAAATCCAAACTTTTAGTCTGATAAATCATATTATCAGAACAATTTCTCCGGAGTCTTAGGAATATTCACTCTTGGGTATGTTTTCCAGAGTGGGGGGAAAGTGTGAACTTCAATGATTTAAAAGGCTGTTAGTTGCTGTTTGTTTTCTAAACAGCTCTGTGGCTATCATATTGTCCGTATCTCTGTATATTCTTAGATCTAAAAATGAAATGCTGGTAGAGCTGACTTCACATGTAAATTTGAGGTTCACATTATTCTTATTAAGTACCTTGATGAACAGATGTAATTGTTCCAGATCACCTTCCCAGATAACCAATATATCGTCGATATATCTAATCCATGTGGTGATATGTTTGGTTAGGTGATCATTATCCTCACAAAAAAAGCACCTCACGCTCCCACCACCCTAAAAAGAGGTTCGCGTATGCCGTGCCCCTGACCTGCAGAAAGAATTGATCATTGAAAACAAAATAGTTTTTATGCAGAACAAAGTGGCGGGGTCTCAGAAGAAATTCATGGAAGTCAGTTAGACCTTCCATTGTAAGAAAATATCTTATGGCGGCTAAGCCATCGTTGTGGCCAATACTAGTATACAATGACTCCACATCTATACTGACCAACAGATTGTTATCATTAAGTTGAATATCATTTATCTTTTTAAGCACATCCGTGGTGTCTTGGACATAAGAAGGAAGTCCAGTGACATGATGTCGTAAATGAGTGTCGATAAAGATGCTAGCATTTCCGGTGATACTGCCGATACCCGACACAATTGGTCTTCCTGGAGGCACATTCAGATTTTTATGTACTTTGGGGAGCAAATAAAAAGTAGCAATCTTTGGATTATCAATAGATAAAAAATAATTTTCTTGTTTGTTAATCACTCCCTCTTGGGCAGCTCTATTAACAATACTCATGTATAGATCCTTGAAGTTGTCAGTTGGATTTAACAATAATTTAGTGTAACACCTATTGTCATCCAGTTGTCTCTTAGCTTCTTTCATGTAAAGAGCTACGGGCCACAAAACAATATTCCCACCTTTATCTGATTGTTTGATAATTCTAACTATATATTTATTTTAAAGCCTGCACACCTAAACCCCAATTCTGCAATTTTTTTCGCCATGTAAAACATGGTGAAAACTTATCCCCGTTTTTTTTCAAAGACTTTTCGCACCGGCGAAAAGTCTTTGAAATTGAATACGGGGATAATTGAAACATGCGAAAATGATGTCACCGGCGATTATTTATCGCCGATTGCGACTTTTCGCAGCCTAATTGAATACCCCCATTGAAGTAATGCCTACCATATTTCATCACTTTGAGTCAAAGATTTGGGGTTTTTAGAGACTAACAATTTGTCATCCTAGTAAGTACTTCACATAACCCAACAGGACAGTTGGGGTGCCCCCCCCCCTTTCACTATGTCACTCACCCCCCCCCCTTTCACTATGTTACTCACCCCCCCCTTTCACTATGTCACTCAGTGTTTTAGGTGCATAACTTATTGCACTTTAGGCAACCGCCTAGGTTCGTCTAATGGCAGCACTGTCCCTGAGTATGTGCAGCTCTTCATAGGCTCACTAATTAATATAAAAAATTTGTACGTAGATCTTTAAATTCCTTCCTATGGACAATGTGCAAATGGGCACATTATTCAGTAGACTAGACTTCTGGGTAACAAGAGCCATTTGTACAGTGAACAATACTAATCCTCATGTATGAGGTTCTTTGTGGGAAACTTGGGAACTCTTTGTTTAACAACACTGTATTTATTCCTTTGTTAATGTTGGGAATGAGGCAAATTGTACACCAACATGTGTGACACACACAGTTCGTTCTCTACCCTTGTTTGTACATCAGTAATTAAAATTGGATTCATATGTATTTTCTATACAGGGTGAATTACCAGAAGCTTCTGGGTGTTCTCATTATTGGTCCTCATAACGTTTTCCATGCCAAGATTTGAGAATAAATAATGTTTAACTACGTTTTTGGCTTTGATAAACAGTTATTTTTTTCTAAAGATCACAACATTAAAATTGTGGTATAATGATTTAAAGGGGAAGTATTTTTAGAATTGTTTTTTTTTAATAAAATGATTTATTATGTTATATCTCCGTCTGCTGATCAGAAGTAGTAGCATTAGCAGCAGGCTGCTGCTGCTGTTGTTATTATATGGTGCAAAAAATCTGTCATGTAGACTCCCTGCCCAGCTAAACTTACAGTCAGACGCTTCTGTTTTCACGGATGCAAATGGGGAGGTTTAGCATAGAGCACATGTGCAGAAGCTAACTATTCTGTGCTGTGTACTGTATACAGGGAAGGAGAGCCTGTATCAGATGCATCTATTGTACCAAGTATTGGGCTAGTGCAAGTGCTGATACTAATGATGACGTTTGCATCTGTGGAGAGATAAACAATGGGCGGAATTGCTTTCATGCTTGAAGCCGCATGGATCCTCGCACAGATAGTCGCATTAGCATAAGGAAGTAGGGGGCCTATGTACTAAGCCTTGTAGTCCCTCTCGGCGCACCAGGTCCCGAGCGGAATGGCCACGCCAAGCGCATTTTTCACTCAAAAATGTGCTTCTTATTCACATAAATAAAACAACTGGAAAAGATAAACACTAATCAATGCGATGTGCGACACTTTTATATATGTGTGCGAATGAACCTGTGTTTGACATGCTATGAATCACATCTCGGAGGGTCTCAGTGGTGGTGGCTGGCTTGCACCGTATGGCGTATAGACGCTAGGTCTACTAGGTGAATGAGGACACGTGTATGTCACGTGAAATGCACGGTGTCAGTCTTGCACCATCTGCAATTCCAATACTAGTATTCTGAGCTAATGGAATTGGCTAGGAGATTTTTACTAATTTATTTACTCCATTTCTGTAAAAAGTAATATCATAGGGCAAGTTTACAGTAATTGAAAATAAGATTCTGGACATATTTTACTTTTATTTATCATCTCAAAGGACTTACAGGGAAGGTTTTAATGAGCAGGTCACATGTCTCCTAATTTTTCATTTATTATGAGAATTGTAGTCATTTTGGGAGATATACTTTTATACTTGACTGTGTAGACAATGGTCAGATGCATTATATTTAAACCATAAGTTAAAAAAATGATGTTTAATGTCACATACCTGCCGTCAAGTGAAATGGATCCTCCTGCAGATTTTCTGTTTTTCACTTTTTCCAATAGGATAATTAAAGGAACTGATAAAAAAAAAGTATAATAGAAGAAACCGTTCCTTACTTAAAAGTGTGGGCCTCTGTAGTTTATATTGAATGTTATAGATAATTCATGTGCTATTTAATATAGAGTCACTTTGCATTTCTAAATATTATATAAGCCACCTTTATATGATTCTGTTACAGGTTCACACGTAGCTCTGGAGACAACTGATGACTGAAATAAGCCAGGATTATAACTCCCTCAGTGAGTACATCCTCTTCTTTGAATGCTAAATTTAGCAGGGATTGCTGTTTTGCTTTTCTCTTTGCATCCTAAGTCTCAGCGTAAAATATAGCAGTTAATACATGTAAGTCTTGAAGCAGAATTTATTACAAGACAGAACCCATAGATGGGCCTAATTACTGAGACATGGCAATAGTGCTGGTTTTCTGTTACCAATTACTTGAGTGACAGAAGACGATCTATCCCCATATATAAGTACACTCTTTCTGAGGCAGCTGAGTGATTCGCAAGGGGTATGCACATGTGTGATCACGTTAGCTAGTTCACCCATGTCCAGTAAAACACAGTCACTTATACCACTTTCAGACATACGACCCAGGAATTTCCCTGCTCAGACCCGAGTTTTTCACTGTAGCAAAAACCAGGGTTTTTGCTTGAGACCCCCTTTCACACTACACCTGAGAGTTGGATAATTCCAGGGTCAGATACGTTCACACTAAACCTGGGTCTGCCCTGGAATTTGGTGTGGATTTAAAGGGGATACATAATTTTTTTTGTTCACAATAATGACATAATATAAAAATTAGCATTTTTAGAGTAAATACTGTACCACAAAGTTTGTTTATTTCCAATGTTTTGTTTTATTGCAAACCAATAAATGTTTACATTACAATTGTGAATATAGCCTCTAGAAAGTTCCGGTCTATACAAAGACAAAATTTTCACGTAAAAAAGTTAAGCAAAAAATAATACACACTTAAATTCGATTGCTCCCCAGTCATGTGGTCTGGGTGACTGCAGTTGATGTCATCAGCAGGTGCATGGAACAGCCAATGAGAAGGTTTTCTAAAAACCCAGGTCGAAAAACCTGGGTTGGATGCACTCACACTAGAAGCTATCTGGGTTGCACCTCGGAAAAACCCTGGTATAAAGCAGGGTCATGGACCCGGGACTTCGACTCGGTTCGTTTCTGTTCACACATAGTTAAAACCCTGGTTGATGCACGTTCACGACCAAAATGCTAGGTGTTTTCTTTATGTCTGAAAGGGGTATTATTGGAAATTAAAACAAAAGTTTAAGAAAAACACAAATACATACTGTCGTAATATAAGGTTAAGAGACGCTGTCTCCTAGGGTAAACATAGCAGTTTGCATGCAGCAGCTAATTAATAGTACACCAGTCTAGGGTACAAGTACCCACATAGTTATATTTGATAGAAGAAAAATATAAAAAGAAATCCTATCATGTCTGGCTCTAACTAACATAGAATTCCCTCTCTCAGGGTGGATGGACCTATTGTCCAACTCACAGCAAACAGCATTTTTTAGTACAACACTTAAAATCACAAGCAATGGACTCTCTTGCAGGTCTCAACTGGCTCCCCAGGCAGTGAGAGACAGATTAGAGAAACTGGCCCACCTTTTATCAGCCTCTCACAGGAGGTCGGGCAATCTAGGTTGCTAATTAGCTGTCTACTAGACAGAAGCTAGGAACCTTGATCATCTATAGAGTCAGGTACATAAATATTGGGACATTGTCAGAATTTTCATATTTTGGCCTCTATTCACCATCACAATGGCTTTGAAATGAAACAAACAAGATGTGCTTTAACTGCAGACTTTCAGATTTAATTTGAGGGTAATTACATCCAAATCAGGTGAACGGTGTAGGAATTACAACTGTTTCTATATGTGCCTCCCACTTTTTAAGGGGCCAAAAGTAATGGGAGAAACTAAACAATCCTAAATCTAACTTTCACTTTTTAATACTTTCTTGCAAATCCTTTGCAGGCAATTGCAGCCTGAAGTCTGGAACGCATAGACATCACCAGACGCTGGGTTTCCTCCCTGGTGATGCTCTGCCAGGCCTCTACTGCAAATGTCTGCAGTTCCTGCTTGTTCTTGGGGCATTTTCCCTACAGTTTTGTCTTCATCAAGTGAAATGCTTGCTCAATCGGATTCAGGTCAGGGGATTGACTTGGCCATTGCATAACATTCCACTTTTTAGCCTTAAAAACTCTTTGGTTGCTTTTGCAGTATACTTCGGATCATTGTCCATCTGCACTGTGAAGCGCTGTCCAATAAGTTCTGAAGCATTTGACTGAATATGAGCATATAATATTGCCCGAAACACTTCAGAATTCATTCTGCTGCTTTTGTCAGCAGTCACATCATCAATAAATACAAGGGAACCAGTTCCATTGGCAGCCATACATGCCAACACCATGACACTACCACCACCATGCTTCACTGATGAGGTGGTATGTTTTGGATCATGAGCAGTTCCTTTCCTTCTCCATACTCTTCTCTTCCCATCACTCTGGTACAAGTTGATCTTTGTCTCATCTGTCCATAGGATGTTGTTCCAGAACTGTAATGGCTTTTTTAGATGTTGTTTGGCAAACTCTAATCTGGTCTTCCTGTTTTTGAGGCTCACCAATGGTTTACATCTTGTGGTGAACCCTCTATATTCACTCTTGTGAAGTCTTCTCTTGATTGTTGACTTTGGCACATATACACCTACCTCCTGGAGAGTGTTCTTGATTTGGCCTACTGTTGTGAAGGGGTTTTTCTTCCCTAGGGAAATAATTCTTCTGTCATCCACCACAGTTGTCTTCCGTGGTCTTCCGGGTCTTTTGGTGTTGCTGAGCTCTCCGGTGCGTTCTTCCTTTTTAAGAATGTTCCAAACAGTTGATTTGACCACACCTAATGTTTTTACTATCTCTCTGATGGGTTTTTTGATTTCTCAGCCTAATGATAGCTTGCTTCACTGATAGTGACAGCTCTTTGGATCTCATATTGAGAGTCGACAGCAACTGATTACAAATGCAAATGTCACACCTAGCATCAACTTCAGACCTTTTACCTGCTTAATTGATAATGAAATAACGAGGGAATAGCCCACACCTGTCCATGAAATAGCTTTTGAGTTGATAGTCCCATTACTTTTGGCCCCTTAAAAAGTGGGAGGCACATATAGAAACCGTTGTAATTCCTACACCGTTCACCTGATTTGGTTGTAATTACCCTCAAATTAAATCTGAAAGTCTGCAGTTAAAGCACATCTTGTTTGTTTCATTTCAAAGCCATTGTGGTGGTGAATAGAGGCCAAAATATGAAAATTCTGTCAATGTCCCAATATTTATGCACTTGACTGTATATGGGCCTCTGTACAACCATGTATACTACAGGGGCATTTCATGAGAGGAGGGGGCCTGTGTGCAGTCTCCGTCACGGGCCCCCTCCTCTCAGTCCGGCGGCCGGCAGCGCACTGAGCGGTACATATGGGCCCAGCTAGTTTGTTGCTCATAGTGCGCCATTCAGGCCTCTGTGTCGCACCCTAGAACGTTACGTGATGGCTGGACTTCAACGAAAAATACGCTATGGCATGTAATACAGCGCTTAACCGCTGGGTGGCGAGTGCTCCACTGTAGTAATTTGTACTGAATACCATACTGTTAAATTGGATGGATATCACATTCACGCACTGTATTTGCATGTTCGCACAACCAATCTTTTTAATATCACATAAGTTCTTAGAACAGGACGCAAATCAGTATACATACAGTACATAACTGTACAGTAGTGTAGTTGCTGTGTTATGACGGTAAAACCGATACTGTAGATTAATGAGATGCACGCACAGCTTTCAATGAGATGGGATGAATTATTCTCTATTGGTGGAGTACTGTGTATATATGTACTAGTATAAGATTTTGAAAGGAAGACACATTTTCTTATTATTAAAAACAGCAGTCGGTGAGATGAACCCGCTATGTGCGATTCTTGATATAGCTGGTGTGTGGGCTAGAGGTTAGGTGATCACTTTGCAACAGTGCTTGTCCCGGGTTCGAGCCCTGGAAAAGAATAATGTTTTTTGGCACTGTCCCAGACTTAGATACTATAGTGAAACTAGTACTGGGCTGTTTAAAACGGAGGTATTACAAACTGATTGTGCGTTTTAAAACGCACACTTGCGGTACTGTCGGCACGTCGGCGCTGTGGTGGCTGCCAGCTTCGCGGGTTGCATGGGATCTCTGGCGCATGCCCAGTGGAGCCGCTCGATACACCAGTCGCGCTATGCTGTGGCGTACAGAGGATAATAGTACTACGCATGCCCAGTGGGTCGGGAGTCACACAAAGTGAATCCCAGACTTAATCACTATAGTGATTTCATGACTTTAGGAACTAGTAGCGGGCTGTTTGAAAGAGGGATCTCTGTATCACAAACTTACTGTGCGGTTGAGGTTGCACACTTGCGGCACTGTCGGCGCTGTCCCAGACTTAGACTCCCGACACACTGGGCATGCGCAGTACTATGATCCTCCATACGCCGTGGCATAGCGCGACTGGCGTATGGAATGGCTCCACTGGGCATGCGCCAGAGATCCCATTGCAATTAATTTTCTCCAGCTATCACCATCCAAGCAGAAGCATTGCACCAGTAAATGTACTGCATCGATCACTGTTAAAGAAGCTTCCCCATGCAAAGCGAATCTTATCGCCAGCCAGGGTTCCCTCCAGCAACAGCACTGCTAGATAGAGAGTTATATAAAAAATACTTTCTCTGGCTAAAACACTTGTTTTTGCTGGAGATAGAGGTTTTCACCCTTTGATAAATAGACCCAACAGTGTTGAACCCAAAAAACAACGGTAGTATTATTGATTATTGGGAAAGTGGTTCCATGTACAGGTGCTAAATACATTTTGTTATATAGTGCCCACAATCTATGAACAGATGGATCTCCCACCTGACCTTAATAACTTTGGGGTCTATGTACTAAGCCTTGGAGAGAGATAAAGTGGACGGAGATGAAGTACCAACCAATCAGCTCCTAACTGTCACTTTAAAGGCTGTGTTTAAAAAATGTAAGTTAGGAGCTGATTGGTTGGTACTTTATCTCCGTCCCCTATATCGCTCCAAGCTTAGTACTGCATCCGGAAAGTATTCACAACGCTTCACTTTTTCCACATTTTGTTATGTTACAGCCTTATTCCAAAATGGAATAAATTCATTTTTGTCATAAAAATTCTACACACAATACCCCATAATGACAATGTGTAAAAAGTTTTTTTGAGATTTTTGCAAATATAATAATAAAAAAAAAAACTAAGAAATCACACGTACATAAGTTTTCGCAACCTTTGCTCAATACTTTGTTGATAAACCTTTGGCAGCAATTACAGCCTCAAGTCTTTTTGAATATGATGCCACAAGCTTGGCACACCTATCTTTGGGCAGTTTCGCCCATTCCTCTTTGCAGCACCTCTCAAGCTCCATCAGGTTGGATGGGAAGCGTCTGTGCACATCCATTTTCAGATCTCTCCAGAGATGTTCAGTCGGATTCAAGTCTGGGCTCTGGCTGGGCCACTCAAGGACATTCACAGAGTTATCCTGAAGCCGCTCATTTGATATCTTGGCTGTGTGCTTAGGGTCGTTGTCCTGTTGAAAGATGAACCGTCTCCCCAGTCTGAGGTCAATAGCGCTCTGGAGCAGGTTTTCATCCAAGATGTCTTTGTACATTGCTGCATTCATCTTTCCCTCTATCCTGAATAGTCTCCCAGTTCCTGCCGCTGAAAAACATCCCCACAGCATGATGCTGCCACCACCATGCTTCACTGTAGGGATGGTTTTGGCCTGGTGGCGAGCGGTACCTGGTTTGCTCCAAACATAACGCCTGCCATTCACGCCAAAGAGTTCAATCTTTGTCTCATCAGACCAGAGAGTCCTTCAGGTGCATTTTGGCAAACTCCAGGTGGGCTGCCTTGTGCAGGCCTGATTGGTGGATTGCTGCAGAGATGGTTGTCCTTCTGGAAGATTCTACTCTCTCCACAGAGGAATGCTGTAGTTCTGACAGAGTGACCATCAGGTTCTTGGTCACCTCTCTGACTAGGGCCCTTCTCCCCCAATCGCTCAGTTTAGACCGCCGGCCAACTCTAGGAAGAGTCCTGGTGGTTCTGAACTTCTTCCATTTATGGATGATGAAAGCCACTGTGCTCATTGGGACCTTTTCGCACCGGCGAAAAGTCAATGTAATTGAATACTGGGATATTTCAAATAGGCGAAAATGACGTCATCGGAGACATTTCGCCTCAAATTGAATACAGGCATATGTCAAAAATGACCCAGCACACAGGAATTGTTATTAAAATCTACTTACTTTTTATCACATTATACGGATAATAAAATTAACTGTGTCCATCTCAAGGAGAAAGATACATGATGACAGTGTATTGCATTCAACTGAAATTTCGGCTTTTACAATATTTTATAAATATATAAAAAAAAATTTATTGAAAATCCTGGGTGCTTTTGTTTTATTGCATTGCACTAGAGCAGGGGCGGGGAACCTTTTTTCTGTCGATTTCCCCCCCCCCCCCGCGTGGCACCACATGGGGGCGGGGCCACAAGCGCCGATTATTACAGCAATGCCTGGAGCATCCTGGAGATGCTCTGGGGAGCTGTAAGGGAAGCGGTGTGACCATCTGAAGCATCCTAAGGACGCTCCAGGCGGCACTGCTGTATAGATTCTGGCTGCAATGTACCATTCTAGGCACCCTGCTAGCCAAATGAGGCTAGCAGAAAGAAGCTCCGAGGGCCAGCCCAAATATTTCCGAGGGCCTTTTAAGGCCCCTAGGCAGGAGGTTCCCCATCTCTGAACTAGAAGATCACTAGTAAGTGTCCTGAGACTTTAGCACTAGGTGCTGAAGACTTATTAGATGGTATAGAATACTGGGAACCTAGTGAAAAAGGCAATCTGCTTTAAAGTTTAAAGCAACACAAATACAGAACGCAATGAGAGTTGGTGGGCTCCTACTGAAAGTGGTGCTCTTTACTTACAGTATACAGTATCCGTATATAAATCCTATTACATGTTTCATCTGCATATACCGAGTGCTGTTTTTGCTCTTATAGCATCTGTATTTCAACTGATTTTAAAGTGCTGAGATCAGTTGTTTCTGGCTTGTGTCTTCACTGTGCAGCCATTTGAAAAATGGGCATATTATACTATTGAATCAATGTAACATATTAATCTGTTTACTGTTATATGCAGAGGCCCACTAGACTTTAACTGCTGCTAACAGATATACTGCACACAGGAGTATAAAAGTATAACTCAACCCAAAACTCTAAATATATTATTTTGATATAGTTCAAGAAGTTAGTTAAAATAAAAAATTGACATGTAGAAATGCCATTAGCCAGTCTCAGAGTGTGTAAAGACCCTATTGTGCTTATCTTAGTTCTCTTGCACTCAACCCCTCTCAAGCAAGTAGGAAGATCATGGGGGTAGCACTGACATACTTCGGACTAGCCAAGCGGGAAGGTGAGAGAAGAAGATGGCATTAGACAGTTACAGCCATTGGGGACCTGGCTGAAGTGGATGACACATTTAAGCAGGATTTTATTTTTTATCTTGGCTCTTTGAACACCTCCCAACTTTTGAAACTGAACTTGGGATTTGCATCTTTGAGCCAGTATTAAACTATATTACTATTATAGCAGTACTGAATAATATTGTGTATTCATTTGTAAACAAAACCGTAGAGGTCACATATATACTGTATAGGAGCCCCTTTGTAATTTTCAATAACGATTCTTTTTTGGTGGACTAAAGACTAGCTAACATATAAAATGTACTTTGCTGAAATATACCTATCATAGGGAAAGCATATGTTAGACATTATTATTATTATTATTATTATCCTTTATTTATATGGCGCCACAAGTGTTCCGCAGCGCCTTACATAGTACATACAACTAATGGGTGAACAAGAAACAAGTAACATACAGTACATTACAGTACAGGACAAGGACACAACTTATATACATTGCTGAAATAGTGATTAAAGCACTCACAATAAGCTGCCGGGAATTGGCGGTCCCGTGTTAGGTGCCCTAATGGGGAGTAGAGAGTAGAAGAAAATGTAAAGAGAAGCACATGAAGGAAGAGGTCCCTGCTCGTGAGAGCTTACATTCTAAGGGGAGGGGCAGGCAGACAGGCGTGACACAGAAGGGGAAGATGGGAAGGAAAGAGCATGAGGTGGGTTAGGATGAGTGCTGGAAGGCCATGATGAAGTAGTGGGTCTTGAGAGCCCGTTTGAAGATTTGTAGAGAGGAGGAGAGTCTGATGGGGAGAGGGAGAGCATTCCAAAGGTGGGGAGCAGCACGGGCAAAATCTCGGATGCGGGAGTGGGAGGAAGTAATCAGTTGGCAAGAGAGGCGGCATGCATTAGTTGAGCGAAGTGGGCGGGCGGGAGTGTGAAGGGAGAGAAGGTCAGAAATGTATGCGGGAGAGGATTTGGTGAGGGCTTTGTAGGTGAATGTAAGAACCTTGAATTGGCATCTGAAGGGGAAGGGGAGCCAGTGTAGGGCTTGAAGGAGAGGGAAAGCAGATGTAGAACGTCTGGAGAGGAAGATGAGCCGAGCAGCAGCATTAAGAACCGATTGTAGTGGAGAGAGGTGAGAGACTGGGAGGCCAGCTAGGAGAAGGTTACAGTAGTCCAATCTGGATATGACCAGTGAGTGGATGAGGGTTTTAGTGGCATCCTGGGTGAGGAAGGGTCTAATCCTGGAGATATTTTTTAGGTGAAAACGGCAGGGCTGCGAGAGGTGCTGAATGTGCGGTTTAAACGAGAGGGAGGAGTCTAGGATAACTCCAAGACAGCGCACTTTGGGGCTATAGGAGATAGTTGTGCCATCAATAGATAATGAAATTGTGGAAAGTGATGTAGTGGAAGAGGGTGGGAAGATGATCAGCTCAGTCTTAGACATGTTAAGTTTAAGAAAGCGCTGGGACATCCACAAAGAGACAGCAGAGAGACAGTTGGAGATACGGTTAAGGAGCTCAGGGGTGAGCTCAGGGGTGGAAAGGTAAATTTGAGTATCATCTGCATAGAGATGATATTGGAGGTCAAAGGAGTTAATGAGTTCACCCAAAGAGGATGTATATAGGGAGAAAAGAAGAGGTCCAAGAATAGAACCTTGGGGAACTCCTACCTTTAGTGGAAGTGGAGGGGAAGAGGAGTCATGAGAGGACACAGTGAAGGAACGATCAGAGAGGTAGGAGGAAAGCCAGGAGAGGGCAGTGTCATGTAGACCGAGAGAGTAAAGGATTTGCAGGAGGAGAGGGTGGTCTACAGTGTCAAATGCAGCAGAGAGGTCAAGGAGAATGAGCAGAGAGTAGTGGCCCTTGGATTTGGCAGCAAGGAGGTCGTTGCTGACTTTCGTGAGGGCAGTTTCAGTGGAGTGGAGAGATCGGAAGCCAGATTGAAATGAGTCAAGGAGGGAGTGGGAAGAAAGAAAGGTGGTAAGGCGGTTGTAGACAATACGCTCAAGGAGTTTGGAAGCAAAAGTGAGAAGAGAGATGGGTCGATAGTTGGAAAGTATGTTAGGATCAAGGGTAGGTTTTTTAAGAATGGGGGAGACAAGAGCATGTTTGAATGCAGACATAGCTTTATGCCCGCACTACAGCGCTATGGTTTATGGCTCACTTCAGCTATGTTAACTCACTGTTTGCCACTAGGCCATGACCCCTGGCTATTCTATTTTGTAGGAGTTGTCACATTTGATAAATACTGAAAGAGGGCCCTGTGGTAAATGATTATGTCACACATATAGGGCACTCTGATGGATAGTGAGCTCTGCCGGCAGCCTCAGCAACGCCTTGAATTAGGTGAAATTATATATTATACTTAGACTGTCAACATTCGACAAATACAAAAGAAACATGTTTTTAAAAAGTAGCATTAAAGTGCTTTTAGTATTTGCAGGAGAGCTTTGCTGAACCCTTTAAATAAACCTTAAAAAAGTATTAGGGTGGGCACATAGTGTAATTGAATAATACATAGGTTGTTTAAATATTAACCACATCCTATAGAGTATAGGTGCCCACACACATAGCGATGTGATCTCAATCACACGATGTGTACGATTTCCCCCTGAACTCTCCCCGGGAGCTCCCTGGCAGTCCTGCACACGATTTGGTATGAAAATGCTGCCAATGTGACACACGATCTATCGTGCCTGCTAACTACTCCAGTGCATCCTGACTTGATTGTCAGATCTGCCCTACAGCACGGCAGATCTGAAGATGCAATATGCGACCTGCGGGGACGCGCATCGCATCATGATTGTGAGTGGGGACTCACGATTTCCTCACAATTTGGCCAAATTTTACACGATCTGTCTTTCCAATGCGTCGGAATCGGCCAAATCGGGTAAAATATTGCTATGTGTGTGGGCAGCTTGAGTGAAAGGTGTATAATCATGAATGGCTGTATCCATCTTACAAGAAAGTATAATACATGCGCGTTATAGCATGCTTACAGTCAGTGGGCCTGAGCAGTACCGATATTCACACAAATGGTCGGGGGTTTTCAAATGCACATGCAGCTAAGTAGCTAAACAGTTGACCCATGGTGTGCACACATGGCCTCAGGAATGTATTGTGTGTTCCTAGCTGGTGATTGGGAGGTAGCCGATGGTCTGTCTTATGGGTGTGTTATGCACATAACTGGTTGTGAATTCTGGTGCTTAATTGCTTACATGGCAGGTCATACTCTGATGGAAATTTTGTACTTAGCATGAGGCAGGTGCAAGTTTCGATGGTGTGTCCAGGAATGGGTTTGAAATCCTGGCAATCGGGATGCCTGTTGTCAATATACCGACAGCGTCATCCTAATGCTCAGGATCCCGACAACCGTCCTGTAAGTATAGTAGCCCTCCCCATTCTCTCTAACCTGGTGTTCCTACATCCTAACACTAACCCTCCCCCACCCCATCGTAACCCTCCCCATCAGTGCCTAAACCCAAGCCACCCCCAGTGGTGCCTTATCCACCCCTGGGAGCACCTAACCCTATCCTCTCCCTCCCCTAGCCTATCCCTAACCACACCCCCCCCTCTCCCCCCCTCATGACGGCAAAACCTAACCCTCCACCCACGGCTAAGTCCTCACCAGCTATACTTTTGTTCGGCATCCTGGTTGGAGGGATTCCGGCGTCTGCATGTAACCTACTGTCTGTATTCCGGTGCCGGTCTTCTGTCCGGGTGGTGGCATTCCAGCGCCGGGATTTTGACAGCCGGGATGCCGGGTGTAGGTATATTAACTACATCCCGTGTGTCCGATAGTAGACACACCAAGTGGGATTGTTGCGTGTCAAGCCGTACAAAGTCGGCGTCCCAGTCCTTGCATGTTCAGATGCACACCTGTACCCTAGGGGAAGGGCTGATACTAGCATTAGAGATTATGGCAATCACAACTATGGCATTGATGATAAGGTGGTCGCAGGATTGTGCCAATGGGGCAAATGTATTAAACTTTCTAAAATACTGAAGGTACAAGTAAAGAAATTAGAAACCAACCAGCTGCTAGCTAGCATTTATCAAGTACTGTACAGTCTATAAAATGATAGGTAGAAGCTGATTGGTTGCTATGAGCAAATTCTCCACTTGTCCACTGCTCCACTCTTTAGAAGGTTTGATACATCTCCCCCAATATCTACAAAAAAATTATATATGAGCTGACTTGTACACATTGCTGTTTGTTTTATTTTCTTCATTTTCCTGACATCCTATTGTAAAAAAATGGAACATTTATTATCTGTGTGTAGCTGTTTGTTTTAAGAGTGTATGGACAAAATAGAAAAAAAAACACTTATATGCCAGCAGCTATAAATATTGTAATATATCTACTGTAGCTGTAAAGGGAGTGGCTGTGAGATCTCCGATAGCCATTGCTGGCTACCATTTTTTTCAGAAAAATGCAGAATGATACATGTCAGTTGCAATCTACAGTACACAAGTAGATAGGTTAAAATGTCTGCTTTTTCTACCAGATGCCAGCAG